>OU426989.1:0-600000 GCA_911387755.1 Chrysotoxum bicinctum
CTATTCATTACCTATCTTCTGACATATCGATCATATTTTTAGGACGCCGCGTTCAGCCGCAAGACGCAGAACGCCGATTATGGTCACACAAAAAAATTTAAAAATATTAAAAAAAAAAGTTGGCAACCTTGACCTTCGTCAAAAAAATACTTCCCGCCATCTGCCAACCATGAAAGTTATACCAAAATTTAGGCCTGTTCATTGCCTATCTTCTGACATATCGACCGTATTTTTAAGGCGACGCGTTCAGCCGCTAGAGTGATTTTTGTGATTACGGGCCTAAACAAATATTAAAAAAAAAAAGTTGGCAACCCTTAACCTTCGTCAAAAAAATATTTCCCGCCATCTGGCAACCATGAAAGTTATACCAAAATGTAGGCCTATTCATTACCTATCTTCTGACATATCGATCATATTTTTAGGACGCCGCGTTCAGCCGCAAGACGCAGAACGCCGATTATGGTCACACAAAAAAATTTAAAAATATTAAAAAAAAAGTTGGCAACCTTGACCTTCGTCAAAAAAATACTTCCCGCCATCTGGCAACCATGAAAGTTATACCAAAATTTAGGCCTGTTCATTACCTATCTTCTGACATATCGACCGTATTTTAAGGCGACGCGTTCAGCCGCTAGAGTGATTTTTGTGATTACGGGCCTAAACAAATATTAAAAAAAAAAAGTTGGCAACCCTTAACCTTCGTCAAAAAAATATTTCCCGCCATCTGGCAACCATGAAAGTTATACCAAAATGTAGGCCTGTTCATTACCTATCTTCTGACATATCGATCATATTTTTAGGACGCGCGTTCAGCCGCAAGACGCAGAACGCCGATTATGGTCACACAAAAAAATTTAAAAATATTAAAAAAAAAAGTTGGCAACCTTGACCTTCGTCAAAAAAATACTTCCCGCCATCTGGCAACCATGAAAGTTATACCAAAATTTAGGCCTGTTCATTACCTATCTTCTGACATATCGACCGTATTTTTAAGGCGACGCGTTCAGCCGCTAGAGTGATTTTTGTGATTACGGGCCTAAACAAATATTAAAAAAAAAAAGTTGGCAACCCTTAACCTTCGTCAAAAAAATATTTCCCGCCATCTGGCAACCATGAAAGTTATACCAAAATGTAGGCCTATTCATTACCTATCTTCTGACATATCGATCATATTTTTAGGACGCCGCGTTCAGCCGCAAGACGCAGAACGCCGATTATGGTCACACAAAAAAATTTAAAAATATTAAAAAAAAAAGTTGGCAACCTTGACCTTCGTCAAAAAAATACTTCCCGCCATCTGGCAACCATGAAAGTTATACCAAAATTTAGGCCTGTTCATTACCTATCTTCTGACATATCGACCGTATTTTTAAGGCGACGCGTTCAGCCGCTAGAGTGATTTTTGTGATTACGGGCCTAAACAAATATTAAAAAAAAAAAGTTGGCAACCCTTAACCTTCGTCAAAAAAATATTTCCGCCATCTGGCAACCATGAAAGTTATACCAAAATGTAGGCCTATTCATTACCTATCTTCTGACATATCGATCATATTTTTAGGACGCCGCGTTCAGCCGCAAGACGCAGAACGCCGATTATGGTCACACAAAAAAATTTAAAAATATTAAAAAAAAAAGTTGGCAACCTTGACCTTCGTCAAAAAAATACTTCCCGCCATCTGCCAACCATGAAAGTTATACCAAAATTTAGGCCTGTTCATTGCCTATCTTCTGACATATCGACCGTATTTTTAAGGCGACGCGTTCAGCCGCTAGAGTGATTTTTGTGATTACGGGCCTAAACAAATATTAAAAAAAAAAAGTTGGCAACCCTTAACCTTCGTCAAAAAAATATTTCCCGCCATCTGGCAACCATGAAAGTTATACCAAAATGTAGGCCTATTCATTACCTATCTTCTGACATATCGATCATATTTTTAGGACGCCGCGTTCAGCCGCAAGACGCAGAACGCCGATTATGGTCACACAAAAAAATTTAAAAATATTAAAAAAAAAAGTTGGCAACCTTGACCTTCGTCAAAAAAATACTTCCCGCCATCTGGCAACCATGAAAGTTATACCAAAATTTAGGCCTGTTCATTACCTATCTTCTGACATATCGACCGTATTTTTAAGGCGACGCGTTCAGCCGCTAGAGAGATTTTTGTGATTACGGGCCTAAACAAATATTAAAAAAAAAAAGTTGGCAACCCTTAACCTTCGTCAAAAAAATATTTCCCGCCATCTGGCAACCATGAAAGTTATACCAAAATGTAGGCCTATTCATTACCTATCTTCTGACATATCGATCATATTTTTAGGACGCCGCGTTCAGCCGCAAGACGCAGAACGCCGATTATGGTCACACAAAAAAATTTAAAAATATTAAAAAAAAAAGTTGGCAACCTTGACCTTCGTCAAAAAAATACTTCCCGCCATCTGGCAACCATGAAAGTTATACCAAAATTTAGGCCTGTTCATTACCTATCTTCTGACATATCGACCGTATTTTTAAGGCGACGCGTTCAGCCGCTAGAGTGATTTTTGTGATTACGGGCCTAAACAAATATTAAAAAAAAAAAGTTGGCAACCCTTAACCTTCGTCAAAAAAATATTTCCCGCCATCTGGCAACCATGAAAGTTATACCAAAATGTAGGCCTATTCATTACCTATCTTCTGACATATCGATCATATTTTTAGGACGCCGCGTTCAGCCGCAAGACGCAGAACGCCGATTATGGTCACACAAAAAAATTTAAAAATATTAAAAAAAAAAGTTGGCAACCTTGACCTTCGTCAAAAAAATACTTCCCGCCATCTGCCAACCATGAAAGTTATACCAAAATGTAGGCCTGTTCATTGCCTATCTTCTGACATATCGACCGTACTTTTAAGGCGACGCGTTCAGCCGCTAGAGTGATTTTTGTGATTACGGGCCTAAACAAATATTAAAAAAAAAAAGTTGGCAACCCTTAACCTTCGTCAAAAAAATATTTCCCGCCATCTGGCAACCATGAAAGTTATACCAAAATGTAGGACTATTCATTACCTATCTTCTGACATATCGATCATATTTTTAGGACGCCGCGTTCAGCCGCAAGACGCAGAACGCCGATTATGGTCACACAAAAAAATTTAAAAATATTAAAAAAAAAAGTTGGCAACCTTGACCTTCGTCAAAAAAATACTTCCCGCCATCTGGCAACCATGAAAGTTATACCAAAATTTAGGCCTGTTCATTGCCTATCTTCTGACATATCGACCGTATTTTTAAGGCGACGCGTTCAGCCGCTAGAGTGATTTTTGTGATTACGGGCCTAAACAAATATTAAAAAAAAAAAGTTGGCAACCCTTAACCTTCGTCAAAAAAATATTTCCCGCCATCTGGCAACCATGAAAGTTATACCAAAATGTAGGCCTATTCATTACCTATCTTCTGACATATCGATCATATTTTTAGGACGCCGCGTTCAGCCGCAAGACGCAGAACGCCGATTATGGTCACACAAAAAAATTTAAAAATATTAAAAAAAAAAGTTGGCAACCTTGACCTTCGTCAAAAAAATACTTCCCGCCATCTGGCAACCATGAAAGTTATACCAAAATTTAGGCCTGTTCATTACCTATCTTCTGACATATCGACCGTATTTTTAAGGCGACGCGTTCAGCCGCTAGAGTGATTTTTGTGATTACGGGCCTAAACAAATATTAAAAAAAAAAAGTTGGCAACCCTTAACCTTCGTCAAAAAAATATTTCCCGCCATCTGGCAACCATGAAAGTTATACCAAAATGTAGGCCTATTCATTACCTATCTTCTGACATATCGATCATATTTTTAGGACGCCGCGTTCAGCCGCAAGACGCAGAACGCCGATTATGGTCACACAAAAAAATTTAAAAATATTAAAAAAAAAAGTTGGCAACCTTGACCTTCGTCAAAAAAATACTTCCCGCCATCTGGCAACCATGAAAGTTATACCAAAATTTAGGCCTGTTCATTACCTATCTTCTGACATATCGACCGTATTTTTAAGGCGACGCGTTCAGCCGCTAGAGTGATTTTTGTGATTACGGGCCTAAACAAATATTAAAAAAAAAAAGTTGGCAACCCTTAACCTTCGTCAAAAAAATATTTCCCGCCATCTGGCAACCATGAAAGTTATACCAAAATGTAGGCCTATTCATTACCTATCTTCTGACATATCGATCATATTTTTAGGACGCCGCGTTCAGCCGCAAGACGCAGAACGCCGATTATGGTCACACAAAAAAATTTAAAAATATTAAAAAAAAAAGTTGGCAACCTTGACCTTCGTCAAAAAAATACTTCCCGCCATCTGGCAACCATGAAAGTTATACCAAAATTTAGGCCTGTTCATTACCTATCTTCTGACATATCGACCGTATTTTTAAGGCGACGCGTTCAGCCGCTAGAGTGATTTTTGTGATTACGGGCCTAAACAAATATTAAAAAAAAAAAGTTGGCAACCCTTAACCTTCGTCAAAAAAATATTTCCCGCCATCTGGCAACCATGAAAGTTATACCAAAATGTAGGCCTATTCATTACCTATCTTCTGACATATCGATCATATTTTTAGGACGCCGCGTTCAGCCGCAAGACGCAGAACGCCGATTATGGTCACACAAAAAAATTTAAAAATATTAAAAAAAAAAGTTGGCAACCTTGACCTTCGTCAAAAAAATACTTCCCGCCATCTGGCAACCATGAAAGTTATACCAAAATTTAGGCCTGTTCATTACCTATCTTCTGACATATCGACCGTATTTTTAAGGCGACGCGTTCAGCCGCTAGAGTGATTTTTGTGATTACGGGCCTAAACAAATATTAAAAAAAAAAAGTTGGCAACCCTTAACCTTCGTCAAAAAAATATTTCCCGCCATCTGGCAACCATGAAAGTTATACCAAAATGTAGGCCTATTCATTACCTATCTTCTGACATATCGATCATATTTTTAGGACGCCGCGTTCAGCCGCAAGACGCAGAACGCCGATTATGGTCACACAAAAAAATTTAAAAATATTAAAAAAAAAAGTTGGCAACCTTGACCTTCGTCAAAAAAATACTTCCCGCCATCTGCCAACCATGAAAGTTATACCAAAATTTAGGCCTGTTCATTGCCTATCTTCTGACATATCGACCGTATTTTTAAGGCGACGCGTTCAGCCGCTAGAGAGATTTTTGTGATTACGGGCCTAAACAAATATTAAAAAAAAAAAGTTGGCAACCCTTAACCTTCGTCAAAAAAATATTTCCCGCCATCTGGCAACCATGAAAGTTATACCAAAATGTAGGCCTATTCATTACCTATCTTCTGACATATCGATCATATTTTTAGGACGCCGCGTTCAGCCGCAAGACGCAGAACGCCGATTATGGTCACACAAAAAAATTTAAAAATATTAAAAAAAAAAGTTGGCAACCTTGACCTTCGTCAAAAAAATACTTCCCGCCATCTGGCAACCATGAAAGTTATACCAAAATTTAGGCCTGTTCATTACCTATCTTCTGACATATCGACCGTATTTTTAAGGCGACGCGTTCAGCCGCTAGAGTGATTTTTGTGATTACGGGCCTAAACAAATATTAAAAAAAAAAAGTTGGCAACCCTTAACCTTCGTCAAAAAAATATTTCCCGCCATCTGGCAACCATGAAAGTTATACCAAAATGTAGGCCTATTCATTACCTATCTTCTGACATATCGATCATATTTTTAGGACGCCGCGTTCAGCCGCAAGACGCAGAACGCCGATTATGGTCACACAAAAAAATTTAAAAATATTAAAAAAAAAAGTTGGCAACCTTGACCTTCGTCAAAAAAATACTTCCCGCCATCTGCCAACCATGAAAGTTATACCAAAATGTAGGCCTGTTCATTGCCTATCTTCTGACATATCGACCGTACTTTTAAGGCGACGCGTTCAGCCGCTAGAGTGATTTTTGTGATTACGGGCCTAAACAAATATTAAAAAAAAAAAGTTGGCAACCCTTAACCTTCGTCAAAAAAATATTTCCCGCCATCTGGCAACCATGAAAGTTATACCAAAATGTAGGACTATTCATTACCTATCTTCTGACATATCGATCATATTTTTAGGACGCCGCGTTCAGCCGCAAGACGCAGAACGCCGATTATGGTCACACAAAAAAATTTAAAAATATTAAAAAAAAAAGTTGGCAACCTTGACCTTCGTCAAAAAAATACTTCCCGCCATCTGCCAACCATGAAAGTTATACCAAAATTTAGGCCTGTTCATTGCCTATCTTCTGACATATCGACCGTATTTTTAAGGCGACGCGTTCAGCCGCTAGAGTGATTTTTGTGATTACGGGCCTAAACAAATATTAAAAAAAAAAAGTTGGCAACCCTTAACCTTCGTCAAAAAAATATTTCCCGCCATCTGGCAACCATGAAAGTTATACCAAAATGTAGGCCTATTCATTACCTATCTTCTGACATATCGATCATATTTTTAGGACGCCGCGTTCAGCCGCAAGACGCAGAACGCCGATTATGGTCACACAAAAAAATTTAAAAATATTAAAAAAAAAAGTTGGCAACCTTGACCTTCGTCAAAAAAATACTTCCCGCCATCTGGCAACCATGAAAGTTATACCAAAATTTAGGCCTGTTCATTACCTATCTTCTGACATATCGACCGTATTTTTAAGGCGACGCGTTCAGCCGCTAGAGTGATTTTTGTGATTACGGGCCTAAACAAATATTAAAAAAAAAAAGTTGGCAACCCTTAACCTTCGTCAAAAAAATATTTCCCGCCATCTGGCAACCATGAAAGTTATACCAAAATGTAGGCCTATTCATTACCTATCTTCTGACATATCGATCATATTTTTAGGACGCCGCGTTCAGCCGCAAGACGCAGAACGCCGATTATGGTCACACAAAAAAATTTAAAAATATTAAAAAAAAAAGTTGGCAACCTTGACCTTCGTCAAAAAAATACTTCCCGCCATCTGGCAACCATGAAAGTTATACCAAAATTTAGGCCTGTTCATTACCTATCTTCTGACATATCGACCGTATTTTTAAGGCGACGCGTTCAGCCGCTAGAGTGATTTTTGTGATTACGGGCCTAAACAAATATTAAAAAAAAAAAGTTGGCAACCCTTAACCTTCGTCAAAAAAATATTTCCCGCCATCTGGCAACCATGAAAGTTATACCAAAATGTAGGCCTATTCATTACCTATCTTCTGACATATCGATCATATTTTTAGGACGCCGCGTTCAGCCGCAAGACGCAGAACGCCGATTATGGTCACACAAAAAAATTTAAAAATATTAAAAAAAAAAGTTGGCAACCTTGACCTTCGTCAAAAAAATACTTCCCGCCATCTGGCAACCATGAAAGTTATACCAAAATTTAGGCCTGTTCATTACCTATCTTCTGACATATCGACCGTATTTTTAAGGCGACGCGTTCAGCCGCTAGAGTGATTTTTGTGATTACGGGCCTAAACAAATATTAAAAAAAAAAAGTTGGCAACCCTTAACCTTCGTCAAAAAAATATTTCCCGCCATCTGGCAACCATGAAAGTTATACCAAAATGTAGGCCTATTCATTACCTATCTTCTGACATATCGATCATATTTTTAGGACGCCGCGTTCAGCCGCAAGACGCAGAACGCCGATTATGGTCACACAAAAAAATTTAAAAATATTAAAAAAAAAAGTTGGCAACCTTGACCTTCGTCAAAAAAATACTTCCCGCCATCTGGCAACCATGAAAGTTATACCAAAATTTAGGCCTGTTCATTACCTATCTTCTGACATATCGACCGTATTTTTAAGGCGACGCGTTCAGCCGCTAGAGTGATTTTTGTGATTACGGGCCTAAACAAATATTAAAAAAAAAAAGTTGGCAACCCTTAACCTTCGTCAAAAAAATATTTCCCGCCATCTGGCAACCATGAAAGTTATACCAAAATGTAGGCCTATTCATTACCTATCTTCTGACATATCGATCATATTTTTAGGACGCCGCGTTCAGCCGCAAGACGCAGAACGCCGATTATGGTCACACAAAAAAATTTAAAAATATTAAAAAAAAAAGTTGGCAACCTTGACCTTCGTCAAAAAAATACTTCCCGCCATCTGCCAACCATGAAAGTTATACCAAAATTTAGGCCTGTTCATTGCCTATCTTCTGACATATCGACCGTATTTTTAAGGCGACGCGTTCAGCCGCTAGAGTGATTTTTGTGATTACGGGCCTAAACAAATATTAAAAAAAAAAAGTTGGCAACCCTTAACCTTCGTCAAAAAAATATTTCCCGCCATCTGGCAACCATGAAAGTTATACCAAAATGTAGGCCTATTCATTACCTATCTTCTGACATATCGATCATATTTTTAGGACGCCGCGTTCAGCCGCAAGACGCAGAACGCCGATTATGGTCACACAAAAAAATTTAAAAATATTAAAAAAAAAAGTTGGCAACCTTGACCTTCGTCAAAAAAATACTTCCCGCCATCTGGCAACCATGAAAGTTATACCAAAATTTAGGCCTGTTCATTACCTATCTTCTGACATATCGACCGTATTTTTAAGGCGACGCGTTCAGCCGCTAGAGTGATTTTTGTGATTACGGGCCTAAACAAATATTAAAAAAAAAAAGTTGGCAACCCTTAACCTTCGTCAAAAAAATATTTCCCGCCATCTGGCAACCATGAAAGTTATACCAAAATGTAGGCCTATTCATTACCTATCTTCTGACATATCGATCATATTTTTAGGACGCCGCGTTCAGCCGCAAGACGCAGAACGCCGATTATGGTCACACAAAAAAATTTAAAAATATTAAAAAAAAAAGTTGGCAACCTTGACCTTCGTCAAAAAAATACTTCCCGCCATCTGCCAACCATGAAAGTTATACCAAAATGTAGGCCTGTTCATTGCCTATCTTCTGACATATCGACCGTACTTTTAAGGCGACGCGTTCAGCCGCTAGAGTGATTTTTGTGATTACGGGCCTAAACAAATATTAAAAAAAAAAAGTTGGCAACCCTTAACCTTCGTCAAAAAAATATTTCCCGCCATCTGGCAACCATGAAAGTTATACCAAAATGTAGGACTATTCATTACCTATCTTCTGACATATCGATCATATTTTTAGGACGCCGCGTTCAGCCGCAAGACGCAGAACGCCGATTATGGTCACACAAAAAAATTTAAAAATATTAAAAAAAAAAGTTGGCAACCTTGACCTTCGTCAAAAAAATACTTCCCGCCATCTGCCAACCATGAAAGTTATACCAAAATTTAGGCCTGTTCATTGCCTATCTTCTGACATATCGACCGTATTTTTAAGGCGACGCGTTCAGCCGCTAGAGTGATTTTTGTGATTACGGGCCTAAACAAATATTAAAAAAAAAAAGTTGGCAACCCTTAACCTTCGTCAAAAAAATATTTCCCGCCATCTGGCAACCATGAAAGTTATACCAAAATGTAGGCCTATTCATTACCTATCTTCTGACATATCGATCATATTTTTAGGACGCCGCGTTCAGCCGCAAGACGCAGAACGCCGATTATGGTCACACAAAAAAATTTAAAAATATTAAAAAAAAAAGTTGGCAACCTTGACCTTCGTCAAAAAAATACTTCCCGCCATCTGGCAACCATGAAAGTTATACCAAAATTTAGGCCTGTTCATTACCTATCTTCTGACATATCGACCGTATTTTTAAGGCGACGCGTTCAGCCGCTAGAGTGATTTTTGTGATTACGGGCCTAAACAAATATTAAAAAAAAAAAGTTGGCAACCCTTAACCTTCGTCAAAAAAATATTTCCCGCCATCTGGCAACCATGAAAGTTATACCAAAATGTAGGCCTATTCATTACCTATCTTCTGACATATCGATCATATTTTTAGGACGCCGCGTTCAGCCGCAAGACGCAGAACGCCGATTATGGTCACACAAAAAAATTTAAAAATATTAAAAAAAAAAGTTGGCAACCTTGACCTTCGTCAAAAAAATACTTCCCGCCATCTGGCAACCATGAAAGTTATACCAAAATTTAGGCCTGTTCATTACCTATCTTCTGACATATCGACCGTATTTTTAAGGCGACGCGTTCAGCCGCTAGAGTGATTTTTGTGATTACGGGCCTAAACAAATATTAAAAAAAAAAAGTTGGCAACCCTTAACCTTCGTCAAAAAAATATTTCCCGCCATCTGGCAACCATGAAAGTTATACCAAAATGTAGGCCTATTCATTACCTATCTTCTGACATATCGATCATATTTTTAGGACGCCGCGTTCAGCCGCAAGACGCAGAACGCCGATTATGGTCACACAAAAAAATTTAAAAATATTAAAAAAAAAAGTTGGCAACCTTGACCTTCGTCAAAAAAATACTTCCCGCCATCTGGCAACCATGAAAGTTATACCAAAATTTAGGCCTGTTCATTACCTATCTTCTGACATATCGACCGTATTTTTAAGGCGACGCGTTCAGCCGCTAGAGTGATTTTTGTGATTACGGGCCTAAACAAATATTAAAAAAAAAAAGTTGGCAACCCTTAACCTTCGTCAAAAAAATATTTCCCGCCATCTGGCAACCATGAAAGTTATACCAAAATGTAGGCCTATTCATTACCTATCTTCTGACATATCGATCATATTTTTAGGACGCCGCGTTCAGCCGCAAGACGCAGAACGCCGATTATGGTCACACAAAAAAATTTAAAAATATTAAAAAAAAAAGTTGGCAACCTTGACCTTCGTCAAAAAAATACTTCCCGCCATCTGCCAACCATGAAAGTTATACCAAAATTTAGGCCTGTTCATTGCCTATCTTCTGACATATCGACCGTATTTTTAAGGCGACGCGTTCAGCCGCTAGAGTGATTTTTGTGATTACGGGCCTAAACAAATATTAAAAAAAAAAAGTTGGCAACCCTTAACCTTCGTCAAAAAAATATTTCCCGCCATCTGGCAACCATGAAAGTTATACCAAAATGTAGGCCTATTCATTACCTATCTTCTGACATATCGATCATATTTTTAGGACGCCGCGTTCAGCCGCAAGACGCAGAACGCCGATTATGGTCACACAAAAAAATTTAAAAATATTAAAAAAAAAAGTTGGCAACCTTGACCTTCGTCAAAAAAATACTTCCCGCCATCTGGCAACCATGAAAGTTATACCAAAATTTAGGCCTGTTCATTACCTATCTTCTGACATATCGACCGTATTTTTAAGGCGACGCGTTCAGCCGCTAGAGTGATTTTTGTGATTACGGGCCTAAACAAATATTAAAAAAAAAAAGTTGGCAACCCTTAACCTTCGTCAAAAAAATATTTCCCGCCATCTGGCAACCATGAAAGTTATACCAAAATGTAGGCCTATTCATTACCTATCTTCTGACATATCGATCATATTTTTAGGACGCCGCGTTCAGCCGCAAGACGCAGAACGCCGATTATGGTCACACAAAAAAATTTAAAAATATTAAAAAAAAAAGTTGGCAACCTTGACCTTCGTCAAAAAAATACTTCCCGCCATCTGGCAACCATGAAAGTTATACCAAAATTTAGGCCTGTTCATTACCTATCTTCTGACATATCGACCGTATTTTTAAGGCGACGCGTTCAGCCGCTAGAGTGATTTTTGTGATTACGGGCCTAAACAAATATTAAAAAAAAAAAGTTGGCAACCCTTAACCTTCGTCAAAAAAATATTTCCCGCCATCTGGCAACCATGAAAGTTATACCAAAATGTAGGCCTATTCATTACCTATCTTCTGACATATCGATCATATTTTTAGGACGCCGCGTTCAGCCGCAAGACGCAGAACGCCGATTATGGTCACACAAAAAAATTTAAAAATATTAAAAAAAAAAGTTGGCAACCTTGACCTTCGTCAAAAAAATACTTCCCGCCATCTGCCAACCATGAAAGTTATACCAAAATTTAGGCCTGTTCATTGCCTATCTTGTGACATATCGACCGTATTTTTAAGGCGACGCGTTCAGCCGCTAGACACAGTTTTGTGATTATGGGTTACGCGTTAATTATCCAGACTCCGTTTTTACTGAATTACCCGTGAACATTCATGAAAAATAAATGGCCGCGAATAATTCTAAATTATGCCAATAAAAAATTTCGAATAGGACCAGGGAAGTGGAAGAGAAATGAAAATAGTTTTTTGGCCGCATTGACGGCCGCGCGCGCGGCCGTCAATGCGGCCAAAAAACTATTTTCATTTCTCTTCCACTTCCCTCCCCTCTACCGCCCCCCACCAGTACTCCTTCCGAAACCCTATTGCCCCGTCCGCTCTCTTTTCCATATCAGTGTATAACTATTGCTAATTCTCGCCTTCTCATGGTAGGGATCGAACCTGTCACGTCTGAGTCACTAGTAATACCACTTAGCCTACTCGACCATACTCTGATATAAGAGTGATACTTCGAATTTTGATCAGTTTCTAACTCTTTGGGCCATATTTTTTGTTTATTTATATTGAGTTCTTAAAATCGAAAAAATTCATGTTGGCTACAGTGGAACGGGTTAAGAGGTAATCATCCTGACCATATGACTCTAGGTTCGCTTCCCGGTGGGAAAACTTTTTTTTTTATTAATATCTGATTTAAACACGTTATTGTGACGTCTGAAATCATATTTTTGAATTAAACCTTTTCCGGTGTTGGGGGTAAAATATGTTCTATGGAATTGTCAGTGACATGTAAAAACGACACGTTATCCGTCAAAGACAGCGACATGGTTTTTACAATTACTATTCGAACTTTGTTCGATGGTATTTAAAACACTTTAAAAAGAGCTTTTATCGCCGAAAGAGAATGTTCTTTTAATGAAAAAACTACAACAACTTACCAATAAAACAATTAAGAAATTATTTTATTAAAATAAAAGCTTTTTGAAGTAAAACTTCTTTTCCGGCGTGGGGGGTAAGAAATTGTCTATGCAGCTGTCAGTGACATGTCAAAACGACACGTTATCAGTCAAAGACAGCGACGTGTTTTTAGAATACAAAATGTTTGTACGTTTATAGGTAAGAATCTTACAGAGGCTTTGCTTGAGGGAAAAGAAGTTTTACTTCTACCGCGCGTACGTCAGTACACACAACCTTTTTTTTAACATAAAACACTTTATCGTAGGTATACCTACAATACTGAATACTTATATACTGAATACTTATAACGGAGCACTAAAATTTACAAAATAATTAATGCCAATAAATAATAAAAAAACACTGTAAATAAACTTTCTGTTATCAAAAAATGTAAACTAGCAGTGCCATATGCGAAGAATTTCAAATTCGTTATCAAAATTAAACTAACATTGCCTACAATTAGAACCTTCGGCTCGAACACAATGAATGCGATAATAAATGCGATATAAAAGACATGTGAGCGTGATGAAACATCGTCGTTATTGTAAAATCAGTTTCAAACTATGAAAGCAAATATACAGTGACGAGCAAAAGTGGTCAAATGATTTCGCTTTTTTGAAAAATTGGTTTAAGTAAGGATTTTTTAATAGAATTAAAATCTTTTTTTATTTTTTTTATTTGTTTATTTAACTCAAATTTATTATGTAAAGTAAAATTTTCAAAAAATAATATATTGTAATATTTTTCCAAGGTTCGTTAAATAAAACTTATTACTGTTTCTAATATTTTTTCTTTATTTACACTTTTCAAATCCAAACAATAAATCTCAATTTATAATCAACTCTAATACTTTTATTCCAACTTAAATCCACTTCTTTAATTACACTTTCCACAATCCAATAGTTCAGCTTTGCACACTTTCATAATCAAAAATAAACTGTGTCCCGCTCAACGTGTACACTCTCTTATAATACTCAAACCAGTTGTTCTCGAAGGTTCTTGTCTAGAACATTCTATTTGTTTGGAATAAGTGGAAATGCATATGCAGATAGAATGTTCTAGTTGTTTGGAAGAAGGGGAAATTTAGATGCGATGAAAAAGAGCTTTTTTTGTTCCTTCATAAGAAGATATGTAATTCTCAACAGATGGCGCTGTAGGAGTATAAGGCTCTGTTCGCAACATTGCCCCCTTCTTAAGATTGTTCGTCCCGAACAACTCTATCACCCGCTTCGGCACTGTATCGGTGCAGTCGATCGCTATGCACAACTTTTAGCTTCCCTCTTAACCCTCTTTGAATTCGGTAAACGACATCATTGATTTTCGTGACGACAGTATAAGGGCCTTCCCAGTTTTGTTGAAGCTTCGGCGACAATCCCTTTTGACGATGTGGGTTATACAGCCATACACGATGTCCTACTTGGAATCCTGTCGTGTTTGCTTTTGTGTCGTACCTTGTCTTCATTCGATCGCTGTAAGTGCTCATTCTAGTCCTGGTCCTTTCGTGGATGTCGATTAGCCTCTCTTTTAGGTCACTCACGTAATCCCCTGTTTCTTGAGACTCTTGTGGTGGGTGTCCAAACCTTATCTCACTAGGCAGCCGTATGCTTTTTCCGAACAGGATTTCAGATGGTGTTTGTCCTGTTGAGCTATGTACTGCACTTCTATAGGCCATCAAAAATAGTGGTATGTGCCTATCCCAGTTTCTTTGGTAGTCGCCTACGACCTTAGTGAGGTGCTCTTTTAAAGTCCTGTTGAATCTCTCGACCATTCCATCAGATTGCGGGTGAAGTGGTGTGGTTCTCGTTTTCTTAATGCCAAGGAACGCGCACACCTCTTGGAATATGTTCGACTCAAAGTTCCTTCCTTGGTCAGAATGGAGCTCCATAGGCACACCGAACCTGCTTACCCAGTTAGACACAATCTGGTCGGCCACGGTTTTGGCTTCTTGGTTCGGGATAGCGTAGGCCATTTGCTGAAGTAATCCATTACCACCAGAATGTATTTGTTTCCATCATTCGTTTCCGGAAATGGGCCAGCTACATCAACAGCAATCCCTTTAAACGGTGAGCCAACATTATATTGCATCATTTTTCCTTGCAGTTTTCTACCAGGGCTTTTGGTTGCAGCACAAGCTTCACAATTTCGGCACCACTTTTCAACGTCGTCTCTTGCATGCAACCAGTAGAATCGTTGTCTCACTTTTTCTAAAGTCTTATTGACTCCCAAATGGCCTCCTGAAGGTCCATCATGCATCTCTCGAAGAACCTCTTTGAATTTCGATTGAGGTAACACAAGCTGCATTACATAGGATTTACCATCAGCGGACTCCCATTTTCGCCGAAGAACACCTTCTTGCACATGAAGTGAGTTCCATTGTGCCCAATAGGCTTTTAAAATTGGACTCCTATCGGAAATGTCATTCCATGCGGGTTTCTCTTCATGTTCCTTCCATGCGAGAAGAGGTTCAATGTCGGGGTCTTCTTGTTGAGCAGATCGTATTTCTTCATTGTTCCATCCACAAATGGGGTCAGCTCTTATTCGCAGAATGTTGATGGATTCCTTTTCTTCTTGTCGCCTGCAATGCTTGCAATCTATTTTACAAGGTCTCCGGGATAGTGCGTCGGCATTTGAGTGCAGCTTTCCCCTTCGGTGTTGAATTTCGTAATCGTAAGTCTGCAGTCTTTCTATCCACCTTGCGACTTGTCCTTCTGGGTTCTTGAAGTTCAACAACCAGTTAAGAGGACCATGATCGGTTCGTAGAAGAAACTTCTGTCCATAGATGTATTTATGGAAGTGTTTCGTTGCCAAAATGAGTGCCAAGAGTTCTCTTCTGGTCACACAGTAGTTTCTTTCGGTCTTCGACAGTACTTTGCTGAAATAGGCGACAACCTTTTCTTCGCCATTGTGCACTTGTGACAGAACAGCGCCGACTCCCACGTTGCTTGCATCAGCATCGATGATAAAAGGCTTGCCTGGAGTCGGATAGATCAGCACCGGAGCATTGCATAGATGGTATTTCAGTTCTTGGAAGGCTTTTTCACACTCACCTGACCATCTAAACTGCTTGTTCTTTTCCGTAAGCTGATGCAAACTCTTCGCAATTCCGGCAAAGTTCTTAACAAAACGTCTGTAATAAGTAGCAAGACCAAGAAAACTTCGTAGTTGATGTTTGTCCTGTGGTGTTGGCCAATTTTTGACGGTGTCAACTTTTTCAGGATCGGTCTTGACTCCTTGGGACGAGATGATATGTCCCAAATACTTTACTTCAGTCTGGAACAGTGCACATTTTTCTGGGTTCAGTTTAAGGTTAGCCTCTCGAAGTCTCTGGAACACACCCTTTAGGTTCTTACAGTGTTGGTCGTATGTTTTCCCATAAACGATAACATCATCCAAGTAGACAAGGCAAGTTTTCCACGTCAGGCCTTGAAGGACGCACTCCATCAAACGCTCAAAGGTTGCCGGAGCGTTGCAAAGACCAAACGGCATCACGTTGAACTGCCACAGCCCATTACCTGTGGAGAACGCTGTCTTTTCTCGATCTTCAGGGTGAATTTCAACTTGCCAATATCCACTTTTCAAGTCCAGTGTTGAAAACCAGTGTGCTCCTTCCATCGCATCTAAGGTGTCACTAATTCTTGGCAAGGGGTAACTGTCTTTCTTGGTTACGTCATTCAACCTTCGGTAGTCAACACAAAACCGTGTGCTTCCGTCCTTCTTTTTGACTAGGACCACTGGTGACGCCCAAGGACTTTTGGAGTTTTCAATCAAACCATCCTTCTTCATGGTGGTAATCATTTCCTCAGCTTCACCTTGTTTGGCCAGTGGAAGACGTCTTGCGGGCTGACGAATGGGTCTTGCATCTCCTGTATTTATTCGATGCTGCACCATTTGTGTCCTTCCATATTTCCCGTTTGGTGAAGCGAAAATGTCGGCATACTCATTCAGAAGGCTTTCTGCCATTTTAACCTGATGTTGGTCTAGGTTAGCTGAATTGAATATCTTTGCCTTGATGCTATTGAGCTCCTCAGGGTCTAATGTCTTTCTCGGTGTTTCAGCGTCAATTCGTGTTATGGCTGCGACAGATTCGCACTTACCAATAACTTCTCCTTTCACTAACTTTACATCGTACGGTTTGGTGTTGAGTATCCGTTCGGGGACCATATTGTTCTTCGGAGCCACAAGTGTCTTCCCAATGATGAAATTTTGGGAAGAACAATCTGGGCCTGGTTCCACCATTAGGTATCGATGGCGTCCACACTCACCTTCTAATTTTGTCCAAACGAATACCTCAGAAGAAGTAGGAATAACCACATCTTCTTTGATGACAGTCCTTAGAGTTGTTGTTCCTTCGTGCCCATAGATCATTGGAATCTCTGTATTCTGGTATTTGAGTACCTGGTTGCCAATATCCAAAATTACTCGATGTTCTTTCATGAAGTCCATTCCGATGATGCACTCGTCACATATATCTGCCACCAAAAATTTGTGTGAGAATTCTAGATCTGCAATTCGAATTCTAAGTCGGACTTCACCATAAACCCTAGCTGCTTCTCCTGTGGCAGTTCTTAGACGGTAGCTATTGGTGTTGTGTGGCCACTTCAAGTGTACTAGGTCTTGACGCACAATGGAGGATGTGGCACCGGTGTCGATGGTGACCACACGTTTGTTGCCATTTAATGTTGCCTCGACAGTCAGACTTCTATTGTCTCGCTTAGTTTGAGAGACCTGGATGGTGTTTCTGGGGCCATCGATACCAGAAACCAGCTTCTTTCCCTGTTGGGAAACTGTTCGGGAAGTAACACTGGTGTTATGGTTACCTTGTTCTGAGTTCGAAGCTCCGTGTCCACAATGTTGACAAGCTCTTCTGGGTGGTAACCAACCGACATTGACGCTGTAAATGTCCAGTCTTATTGCAATTCCAGCACTTTGCAAGTC
The DNA here is from genome assembly GCA_911387755.1 of Chrysotoxum bicinctum. Lineage (NCBI taxonomy): Eukaryota > Metazoa > Arthropoda > Insecta > Diptera > Syrphidae > Chrysotoxum > Chrysotoxum bicinctum. Next base: position 17,840 of record OU426989.1, read on the forward strand.
CGTTTCGTTGGTTCCTTTGGACATCAGTTCTTTGACATGAGCATTCTTCGACGACGGCTTCTCTAAGTCGATGTACTTCGTGAGAAGCTTGCTCAGCTGCTTCCATTGTCAAGGCAAACGCTAATGTTTCCGAAAGCGTTCGTTTTCCAGCAGTTCGTACGGCCCTTTGAAGATGTATGTCAGAAATGGCGCGAACAAATGCCTCAACTGCGAACTGGTTACAAATTTCCTCTCCAACATCTGGATATGCAAGATGAACAAGCCTTTCAATGTCCGCTTGCAGTTGTTGTAGAGTTTCGCCCCTCTTCTGAACTCTGGAATTGAGTTGCACTTTGAAGACTTCTTTCATGTGGCTGTTACCAAAGCGTTTGTCTATAGCCAAAACCAAGGAATTGAAGTCGCCGCTCTTATCTGCTGGTATGGTTTGCAACAACTCAGCAGCTGCTCCTTTAAGAGCAAGAGTTAAGGCTATATACTTGTCAGCCTCATCCCAGCCATTTGTTGTGGAAGCTGCCTCGAATTGCTTCTTGTATATAGACCAAGAAGTTTGTCCATCAAAGGTTGGAGGTTGCATCTCTTTTTTTCTCAAAGCTTCCCCAGAACTTTCCCGAATCTTTATGTTTCGAACACGGTCTAACTCTTTTGAAAACGTCTCCATTTTGTTGTCGACTAGCAATGAAATACGTTCATCTAACACTTTTGAAAACGTCTCCATTTTGTTGTCGACTTGATTCTCCAGCAATGAAACACGTCCATCAAGTGCAGATACATTATTCTCGATGTTAACAAGCTTGCCTTCTAGCATGTTTCTCTGCTCTTCGAGAAGGTCTTTTTGTTCGCTATGTTGTTTCTCAAGGCGTTCGAGAATATTGTTCTGTTGCTCTTCAAAACGTTCGAGAACATTCTTTTGTTCTTTCTTTTGTTCATTTCGTTGATCTTCGAGACGTTCGAGAACATTCTTTTGTTGTTGAAGCAGAAGACTAATCATATTTGAAACATCTACATTTTTACTTACGTCTGCTTCCTCAGCGTCAGCTTTAAAGACGAAAATGTCCGGGTCTTCATTTTGTTGTTTCAAATATTCGGCCAAACGCAGAACAAGCTCATTTTTCGATCCTGCTCTAGAAAGTTCTCGCTTGCCTAATTCACTTTTCAGCTCATTACAGTTGAGCTCTTTTAGTAACTTGCTCATTTTTATTATTATTATTATTTTTTTTTTTTTTTTTTTCGCACACTTCACTTCACAATAAGTTTTATTCCACTTTTCTGACACCAATGTAATATTTTTCCAAGGTTCGTTAATTAAAACTTATTACTGTTTCTAATATTTCTTCTTTATTTACACTTTTCAAATCCAAACAATAAATCTCAATTTATAATCAACTCTAATACTTTTATTCCAACTTAAATCCACTTCTTTAATTACACTTTCCACAATCCAATAGTTCAGCTTTGCACACTTTCATAATCGAAAATAAACTGTGTCCCGCTCACCGTGTACACTCTCTTATATACTCAAACCAGTTGTTCTCGAAGGTTCTTGTCTAGAACATTCTATTTGTTTGGAATAAGTGGAAATTCATAAATGCAGATAGAATGTTCTAGTTGTTTGGAAGAAGGGGAAATTTAGATGCGATGAAAAAGAGCTTTTTTTGTTCCTTCATAAGAAGATATGTAATTCTCAACAGATGGCGCTGTAGGAGTATAAGGCTCTGTTCGCAACAATATTATACTCAGATCGTGCCAATATCCGTTAAAACCACCTGACCCATCAAGATTAAACTTTTTTTCGCCACTGAAAATAATCTAAAATAATCTAAAAAAAAAAAACATTCATTAGACTATGCCATTTGGAATGTTACTTATGGTTTTCCAATTCCGTTTCATGTTTTGCCGGGAAAATTCTTACTTTTTTTTGTAGATTGTTGTCAAATTTGGAGCTGGCATCATTTTGCACCGAACTATCACTTTACTGCTTTTTAAGGCACAAAAAAACCGTTGAAACCGAAATTCCTAAACCCAATTCGTCACGAACGTCTTGAAAAGAATGCGCCGAATTGGATGCAGCATTTATTAAACCCCTTTTATCTCGACGTGTCAGCTTCTGCAGATGCACGGGTCTTATTTTTTGACTTTTTCCGTATCGCTTAAATGTTTACCACGCGGCATTGTTTCTGGTCATTTCGAAGCACATACATAACTGAATGAAGCTTCAGAGAGGTTTGCATTGTGCGGTTATATAAAAATCTGTTTTTTTTTTTTTTTTATAATCTAATTCAACACAGCGCGGGCGTGAAGGTGAAGTTAAGAAGAGAAAGAAGAAAAAATAACGGAACTTTTTTTCTTCTCAATTTACTTGATTAGTGATGCCATTCAATAAAAAAAATAGTAAAGTGTCATTCTCATTTTAATTTTCTACAAAACGCATTTTAACAGGTGCGGTTATACTTATGCAAGGCACTGTATATCAATATTTATTCTAGTTCATATTGAAATTAATGCGTATAGTATATTATCTTTAAAAAATATAATTTTTTTACTATGCCATATGAAAAAATGCAATAGTTTTTGCACCAAAGAAAGCAAGCGAAATATTAAATTGAAACGCACGTCTTCAAGTCTTAAATTCAAGTGTAGTATTTATTCATACTAAGCGGTATTTATAGGTTAGGAATAGTTGCTTATTTTAATTTTAGTATACTTATACAATTTTGGCGGCAATTAAACTTGACGAAGCGTCAGTACTAAAATTAGTTTATAATTCATTTTAGTATTTAGTTAAGAATTCATTTTAACATTTAAGGATATGTTTACAATTAGTTTTAAGTTTACATTAAAATTTTTTAATGAAAATATGAGAAAGAATTAAACACCGGCCACGTTGAAGGATTGCACATCTTCAATCTATAGGTAATATGGCTAGCTTATGAATTGGCCTTTTCAGCATTCCTCTTGTTGTTTTGATATCGGCCACTCTAACTTTTTCATCATCACCCATCACTACGGCTTCCACCCTTCCTGTTATCCAATGTTGGGGTGGTAAATTGTCATCGTGAACCATGACAAGTTTCCCGATTGCAAGATTTGGTTGCTCTCGCAGCCACTTGCTTCTTATTTGGAGTTCTAGAATGTAGTCTCTGGACCAAGCTTTCCAGAACTTTTGCTTGAGTGCGCATAAGAGTTGCCACCTTCTCAAGCATCCCATTTTGGATTCTGATACGTCTGGCACGGATTCTGGCGGCAGCGAACGAAGAGCCTCTCCAATCAGTAGGTGCGCTGGAGTTAGCGCTTCTCCGTCGTTGGGATCTTGACTTAGCGGTGATATTGGTCTCGAATTGAGTACGGCTTCGACCTCGATAAGCGTCGTTTGAAGTTCTTCTGCGGTAAGGAGAGCGTTGCCGATTGTTCGTTGAAGTCGGTTCTTGGCAGACTTGACAGCGGATTCCCACAGACCGCCAAAATGCGGAGCTCTTGGAGGTATGAAGGCAAACTCGATTCCATTTCCTGCAGCATACAATTGGATGTCTTCTTTCTGGGAGATGAATGCATCTTGAAGTTCTTTCAGCTTTCTGTCTGCTCCCACAAAATTGGTGGCGTTGTCGCAATAGATCTTTCCCGGCAGTCCTCGTCTTCCAATAAACCTTTTAAGACACAAAATAAAACAATGAGATGATAAATCACTAACAAGTTCTAAGTGAACAGCTTTTGAAGTGAAACACACGAATACTGCTATATAAGACTTAACTGGCGGACGACCGCGAATTTTCAAAGACGTATAGACTGGACCACAGAAGTCTACTCCTGAAATTGCGAAAGGGCGAATAGCTTTAAGCCGATCACTAGGCAAATTGCCCATTATTTGGGTTTCTAATTTTGGTTTATAGCGAAAGCAATGAACGCATTTCCGCACAACTCGAGTACAGGCTTCTCGAGCGTTAATAAGCCATATGTTTTGCCGCAATATAGCAATCATTGCCTTAGGTCCTGCGTGACAATTTGTTAAGTGCAGGTGCCGCAGATACAAAGATAAAAAGGGGGTGTCTTTTGGCATAAGCAATGGAAATTTTGCATCATATGGTAAGGGTGCATTTAATAATCGACCTCCGACACGTATAAGCTCAAAGGATCGTTTTCTTTCCTTGAATCCGTGGATAAAAGGGTTAAGCTTTTGAATATTTGGTGATAAGGGCTGTGACTTTTTTAACTTTTGAATTTCATCTGCAAATTCATGTTTCTGAATGGTTTCAATAATTTTTAGGAATGCTCCTCTTAATTCCTTGGCTGTCGGGGTTATTGATGAACTTTTTCTGTATTTTTTCGTCATGAAGCGATATAAATATGCAACTAATCTCAATATTTTTAAATATGAAGAGTGTATCGAAATTAATTCTAAGATTATAGAATGTTCATTACTGACTGCGAGTAAATTAAGTTGAGTTTTTCTTTGTTCCAATAACTCTTCTTCTGGTGACAATGAAAAATGATCGTTTTTAGGCCAATTAAGAGGAGCTTGAATAAGAAACTCAGGGCCTTCAAACCAGATCGAATTTATTAGTTCTTGTACATTACACCCTCGAGATACAATATCTGCGGGATTTTGCGATGATGGAACATGACGCCAAGATATATTGGTTGAACATTCTTGGATTTCTGAGACTCTGTTTGCCACGAATGTTGTGAGTGACGATGGATGTGTTTTAATCCAATGTAATGTGATTTCTGAATCTGTCCAGAAAATCACATTCTCAATTTCGTAATTTTTAAGCATTGTTTGAACTCGTGACCAGAGTTTTGCCAAGAGATGCGCTGCACATAACTCAAGTCTTGGCAACGACTTTGTTTTGAGTGGAGCAACTTTAGATTTGGCTGTTAACAGCCTTGAGCGAATATGACCGCCTTCTTGGCTACGAACGTAAATACAGCAACCATAAGCTCGTATGGAAGCGTCAGCGAATCCGTGTATTTGAAATTTTAAATTCGAAGAAATATGAACAAAGCGTGGCATTTTAATTGTGTCTAATTTTGATAAATTATCTTTGAAGTCTTGCCAGCTGCTGTCAAGATGCATTGGAATTGACTCATCCCAATCTAATTTTCTAAGCCAAAGCTCTTGCAATAATATTTTTGCCTTTACTACAATTGGACATAAAAGTCCAAGTGGATCAAATAATCGAGCAGAAACTGAGAGAATGTTTCTTTTTGTGCTTTTTAAATCATGAAAATTTTCTTCCAATCGAAATTTGAATGTATCATCTTTTGGTACCCAATGGATACCTAATGCTTTTACGAAATCGGTATCATTGATTTGGAGTTGTTTCTCTTGTGAATCATTGTCATTGTAATTTGGATGATTTGAGCACCACTTTGCTAATTGGAAGCCACCTGATTCTAAGACTTGGGAAACATCTAGTCGAATTTTTTCAATTCCTTCATATTCGTCTGCTCCTGTTAACATGTCATCAACATAAAAGTCCTCGCGGATGACTTTTGAAGCAATTGGATGTGAATTCTTACACATTTCACTCAGGTATAACAAGCATCTTGTGGCCAAAAACGGTGCAGGTGCTGTTCCATAAGTCACAGTACTAAGACTATACAAGTTTATTGGCTTTTGAGGATCTTCCCTCCATAATATTAGTAGAAACTTTTTGTCTGCCTCGTCAATTTGTATTTGACGGTACATCTTAGTGATGTCAGCAGTGATTGCGTATCTATGCAATCTAAAACGCAACAAAGTTGAATAAAGTTCTTCTTGTACAGTAGGTCCAACCACAAGCGTGTTATTTAACGAGATTTGGTTCGAAGTTCGGCTTGAAGCATCAAAAACTACACGAAGTTTGGTAGTTGTACTTTGCGGCCTAAGTACACATTGGTGCGGAATAACATAGTGTGGACCATTTAAAATCTCGGCATTCGCTAAATGCATATGACCAAGATCTAGATATTCCTTCATAAAGTTCATATACATTTCTCGTAATTGAGAGTCTTTAGAAAGTCTTCGTTCTAGTGACAGAAAACGCTTTTTTGCCGTTTCGAAAGAAAAACCCAAGGAATTGGGACTGGACTTAAATGGAAGAGATACTTTGAAGCGACCATTTGTTAAACGTTGAAGTGTTTTCAAAAAATAATTCTCACATTCCTGTTGCTCTGAAGTGAATTTCACCGCCTGAGACTCCTTGGGAATTTCTTCTAACTCCCAGAATTTGACTAGAATAGAGTCTAATGAGTCAGTATCTTCAGTATGAGTAAGAATACTGCATATTTTAGATTGACTATTATCCATGCATTTAATTTTTCCGGACACAATCCATCCAAGTAATGTTTTTTGGAGTGTTGGAAGATTTGGATTGATCTTTATCTGTCCTACGGAAAGCAATTCAAAGAATGTATCTGCACCTAGCAATAAATCTATTCTTTGAGGCTTATAAAAGTACGGATCAGCTAGTTCAACATTTTTTGGTAAGTTCCAATCTTTTGTTGAGAATGTGTGGTCGGGTTGGTAACTAGATATGGATCGCATAATCCAAAATTCAGATGAAAATTCATGTGAGTTTATACGTGATCTTACTGTTGCATAAAGCTTTTGCTTGATGGTTTGATTCGATTTACCTATTGCTGTTAAATTAAGATTCGTATCTTTTCTCTTAATTTGTAGTTTTTGTGAGAATTCCTCGGTTATAACATTTACTTGTGAACCAGAATCCAGCAATGCTCTGGCCAGATGATATGAACCTGATTTGTCTTTGATTTTAACAACTGCAGTAGCTAAAATTACATGATCATCTGAGGTTGAGGCATGATTCACAAAGGCACGAGAACTCGAAGGTTGATCTCTTTTATTAAAATTATTCTCTAATTGTGAAGGTTGGTTAGAAGTTGAAGAGTTCATATTCAATTGAGAATTGCTTAATGAATACTGGTGAAGGAGAGTGTGATGGGCTTTATTGCATACACTGCAACGACTAGCTTTGCATTTGGTAACTGAATGACCCTTTCGTAAGCAATTGATGCAAATGGGTACCCCTTTTGCAAATTCAAAACGCTGTAGTACAGTCAGCGCCATAAAAGAATTACATGAATTTATAAAATGTTCGTTTGAAGAACAAAATACACATTTTACTAATGGTTTTGATGTTGATTTTACTGCCGAAAATGTGGACTTTAAATTCTTTTTTATTCCAGCATCTACCTTAGGTTTGGTATATCTAACTTTTGAAGTTGATGCCTCAGCAGCTGAAACATGCTGGAAACGTTTATTTAGAGCGGCTTCACAATCTTTCCATAATGGAAGTTTATCGTAATCCAATTGCTCTTCCCAATATAATCTTGTAGCAACATCAACCTTTGACATTACTAAATGTATTAAAATAGCACTGGTTATATTCTTTTCATCACCGATAGATAAAAGCGATTCATATATAGCTGATACTGTATCCACAATCGATCTTAAGCCAGAAGCTGATGGCTTGTTAACTTCTGGAAGCTCAAAAAGCTTCGATATGTTTTCGAAAAATATTAAACAGGTATTATCATAAACTTTCTTAAGACTTTCCAGAGCCTTTGAATAATTACTTTCAGAAATTTGAAACGCACTGACTGTTCCCAAAGCCGTATCCGAAAGACAGGATAAAAGGTGATTGAATTTTTCGATATCACTTAAAGATGGATCTTGATCCACTAAACTTTCAAATAAACTTATAAAATTCTTATATTCGGAGTATCTACCACTAAATTTAGGAAGTCGCATATTCGGAAGTCTTGAGTGGTGCAAACCTAGTCCGATTGCTGACACCTCATGAACATTTGATTTTTTATGCTTATTCATAAGTGCCAGTACCAAAGATTTTGTACTCACACATATATTTTCGAGCTCACTGCGCGATTTATTTGTTGGATCTATCGAATCTATTTGATTTTGGAAATCCATTGCCTGTTCAATATACGAATTTAAAATGTCTAAGCGACACTCAAGCTCAAACGTATTGAATGAAATCGTTTTCTCTTGAATCGACTTCTTTATCCGTAAAATGTTATCTACAACTACCTCTTTATGTTGCACTATTTTCTGCAAGTTATCTGCCATATTTGACTGACTCTGACGTCTCTTACTCATTTCTATTTATTTAAGATTTCAACTTTAATAATATTTGCAATAAATATTAAACAAATTAACTATTTGTTGTCGAATTTTAATCCTTAATCGGTGTAGCTTCAATAGCTTAATTAAATTTCTTATCAAATGATTTATTTATACTTTTTTGTACCAAAGTCTTGCAATTGATCGATTCTAATCAGAACGATCGATAAGAAAAAATCAATACACACGATTTGCACTGAGCAAGTTAAGAAACTGAGTGTGAAACAAAATTGAAAAAGAAAAAAGCACTGTATGGCTTCACCAAACTTAGTTTGTGTTCTTTTATTTTTTATGAGGTTTTTTATATAGAATTTTAAGTTTATGTTTTTTGCTAAAATTATGAATTTTATAACATTGAATTTTCAATATTTATGAACTTTTTGAAAATTCACATATCTTATGCTTTTCTTGGTGATCTTAATTGAATCACGAATGAAATGAAAATGTATATGTATGGTACATATTTTATAGGAATTGACTATCCCCACAACTTTGCATTGACTATGCAGCGAATTTATGAACTTGAAAATTTAATCAAATAGAATGTTCTTTTTAATTAGTTATTAATTAATTAGATCTATGTTGTTTGAATGTTTCACTTTTTATTGCTGTATATATGTATGTATATATTTTAAGTATATATGAAGTTGATTAAATGCAATTAAATTAATTTAAAGTGCGTTTTTATATCAATTATTTATTTCAAAATAATTAATCGATTTATAAGAAAATAATATCGCGCCAAAATATATGAATTTTGATGACGAATTTTCCTTGCTTTAAAGCAGATTTGAATGTAATTCGCACTCTTTTATTTTAATTGCATTTAAATACCTGTTCATTGGATAAAACTTCCTTAGTATTATGTCCACAGAAGCACCTCATGGTCTTTGAATTCCGAACAGGTCACGTGATGATCGATGATGGTCTTTCCTGGACAATAGACACCTTTGATGATGCTCCTGATGCTGATTTGTTGGTTCACTTAAGATTTTTGTATCACTTGTGCGCGTATGATATGAAGGTACTTTATAAAAGTACAGTCACTTGTAAGTCAAGAGCGGTGTATATTAATTATACTTTTACTAAAAGTCACGCGATTTTTAGTTTGATTTTATATGATTTTATTAAAATTTAATAAAAAGTGTTACTTAAACTGTGTACTTTAATTTAATTTATTTGCTGCTTTCTTTTAAATTTAATTTTTTAATAGAAAAGTCCCTGCTCGTGGCGCCATGAAAAAATGCAATAGTTTTTGCACCAAAGAAAGCAAGCGAAATATTAAATTGAAACGCACGTCTTCAAGTCTTAAATTCAAGTGTAGTATTTATTCATACTAAGCGGTATTTATAGGTTAGGAATAGTTGCTTATTTTAATTTTAGTATACTTATACAATTTTGGCGGCAATTAAACTTGACGAAGCGTCAGTACTAAAATTAGTTTATAATTCATTTTAGTATTTAGTTAAGAATTCATATTAACATTTAAGGATATGTTTACAATTAGTTTTAAGTTTACATTAAAATTTTTTAATGAAAATATGAGAAAGAATTAAACACCATACATAATGAATTCAATGAAGTCTTGTTATTTGTTTTTTTTTTTAATTATTAAAACTTAAAAAAAAAAATGAGCGAACTAGATCTATCCCCCCCCCCCCCCCCCCCCCCCCCCCCATAGCGAAAAGCTATCTACGCCACTGGTTCAAGTACCAACCGTTTGCAGTTGACATGTGTTTCTTCTGTTGTTCTTTCTTTCTGTGTGTCTCTCTCTGTTGTATTGTCTAAAGCCGATGGCCTCAGTTGCCAGTGCTTTTTAGTGTCTCTACTTCGTAGATTTATCTACGGAGTAGTGTTAAATCTAATGTAATGTAATTTCTTATCAATGATGAGAAAATCAATATTTGTACGATTATAAATTAATTTCAAAAAAAAAAATTACTCACATTTGACCACTGGTAGTTAGTAACGCAATTCTCATTAATGTATACATAATTTATGTTATCAAATACAAAACTGGAGCATGCACACGTCGATACTTACAACGGATTTTGTGAATTCAAGCATTATGGAAGTACTCGTCCAAAATGACACTACCCCTCCAGGCACTACCATTGTTACACATGGTACTGATCCTGGACCGAGCAGCAATGCTCGGGTCAGAGCTAGACGGATTCCGGGGGCTAGCAAAGTAATGCCGCAGATTATACAAAATCTGAGAGTTGCGAGTTGGAACGTTGGCAGTATGACAGGTCGAAGCTTCGAGTTGGAAGAGATGATGAAAAGAAGGCGAGTGGACATCTTATGTGTTCAAGAAACAAAATGGCGAAACACGGGAAACAGGGCCCGTTTCTTGGATACGAGGACAAAAAACTATAAGATGTTCTACTATGGAACGGAAAAGGGTAAAAACGGAATCGGAATCATCCTTGCAAAACATCTATTAGGCAGCGTATTGACCATTTCGAAATCCAGCGACTGTTTGATGTCCCTTAAATTGGTGATTAAAGGAAAGTTGTGGAATATTGTCACTGCATATGCTCCCCAAATTGGATGTGAGCAGGTGCAAAAAGATGCATTTTGGCTAGACTTTCACAATCTACTTAAGGACATCCCAAAGGAAGAGTTTTTGTTCGTGGGCGGAGATTTGAACGGACATGTCGGGAAGACAAACGAAGACTATGAAGATTGCCATGGAGGCCTCGGATACGGCACCAGGAACCCTCCTGGTGAAGACATCCTGAGCATGTGCAAAACATACGGTCTTATCGTACTAAATACCATATTCGTCAAACAAAGCCGACACCTGGTCACTTACAGCAGTGGTGGAAATGAAACCCAGATTGATTACCATTTGGTATCTAGTTTCATGAAACCCCGGGTAAAAGATTGCAAAGTGATACTAGGAGAAGCGATCGCCCACCAACACCGTCTCCTACTGACAGAATTTTTTATGGAGACAGTGAACGACAACAAACATACAAAAACTTTTGGGAAGATCAAATGGTATAATCTGGATAAGGAAAAAGGCGAAGCTTTTATTTCGAATATGCAAAACGTTCTGTATAACAACACCGATATAGTTCGAAATGAAGAGAGTACAGCACAAAGTATGTGGGATCTCCTACAGAGAACTTGCAAAGAAAAAGCCAAAACACTGTTAGGGGTTTCAAAAGGACACAACCAACAAGGCAAAGAAACATGGTGGTGGAATGATGAAGCTAAATCAGTTATAAGTAAAAAGAAAATGGCTTTCAAGGCTTGGTCGAAGTGCCCCTCTAATGATACAGAGCAAAAGTCACGCCTCGAAGTGGAATATAGAAACTGCAAGAAAGAAGCGAAGAAGAAGTGCGCCCAAATTCAAGCAAAGAATACAGAAAACCTGTATCGGGAGCTGGATGAAATTTCTACCCCGACAGCTGGTGCTATTCAAGAGCTACGGCAAAACACGAATAAGGGCGCAACTATCTTCAAAATAGCCGCTCAAAGAAGAAGAAATGCCCAGGAGATTTGTTCGCCAAAGTTCATTAACAATGCTCAAGGCCAACTACTTGTGGAAGACAACGAAATTCTTCACAGGTGGCGACAGTATTGTGACGGACTTCTAAACGAACAATTTCCAAGGCTATACTTTCCAATAGCTTCACCTAATTTAAGCGAAGTATCCGACGTCACAGTCGAAGAAGTTAGTGAGGCGGTAAAATACTCCAAAAAGGGAAAAGCTGTTGGCCCAGACGAAATACCCTCAGAGTTTTGGAAAAAGATGGGAGACATCGGGTTTAGATCGGGTTTAGATCGGGTTTAGATCGCATGCCTAATCAATGGAGGGAAAGTTACCTTCTTCCAATTTATAAAGGAAAGGGTGATACTCGAAGCTGTGATAATTACCGTTCGATTAAGCTGATGTCACACACCATGAAGATCGTTGAGCGAGTCTTGGGTAGCCGACTGCGAAAAATAATTAGGCTATCTGATGACCAGTGCGGGTTTGTCGGGGGTAAGTCAACCACGGATGCAATCCAGAGTATAAGAATAATTATGGAAAAACATCGGGATTCTTTGGAGGATTTGCAAGTCGTATTGGTTGATTTTGAAAAAGCATTCGATCGGCAACCACGGGATCTAATATGGGTGGCCCTCAGGCAACGAGGAGTTCCAGAAACCTATGTGCGGATAATCATGGACATGTATGATGGAGCAGTTACTAAAGTAAGATGCGCAGCTGGAGTCACCGAAGAATTCGAAATCACAGTAGGTGTACACCAGGGAAGTGTCTTGAGTCCCCTGCTCTTTATTACAGTTCTTGATTACCTGCTTGAAGGCAAAGTGACGGATCCAAAAGTGCATCAGTTATTCTTTGCTGACGATGGAGCCATCATAAGTGAAGACCCGATATCCCTACAACGAGCACTTGACGTATGGGTGGATGTTCTAGAAGGAAGTGGGTACCGCATAAGCGCGAAAAAGACAGAATACCTATGCTGCCCATTTTCTGATCCACACAGGCCTATTCCAGACATTTATTTGAATGGAGTAGTGCTTCCCAAGTGTGAAAAGTTTAAATATCTGGGGTCTATGATAAATAACGAAGCTACTTGTGATGACGATATCAATCATCGCGTAAGCGTAGGGTGGATGAAGTGGCGGGAAAATTTTGCTATCTTCTGTGACCGAAAAATGCCCCCTAAGCTGAAAGGAAAGCTCTACACTTCAGTTGTGCGTCCAGCACTCACATACGGTTCACAATGTTGGACAATGTACAAAAAGTATGAGAGTAAGCTAACGGCAGCTGAGATGAAGATGCTTCGTATGACAGCAGGAGTTACAAAGCTTGATCGAATTAGAAGTACGAAGATCCGAGGAAGCCTTCATGTTAAGAATACCATTTCCCAAAAAATTGAACACGACCGACTCAGTTGGTATTGCCATGTTCAAAGGAGAGATCCTGAGAACCCCGTCAAAAAGACAATATCATACAACGTTCCAATTCGGAATAAAAAGAAAGGTAGGCCTAAACACTCCTGGTACAAACAAATGCAAAAACACCAGCATTCAGTTGGCCTCAGAAATGGAACAATACAAAACCGGGAGGCTTGCCGCCGATTTCTGAGGTCAACCCGGCGAACCCCACAGGCGGATCACTAGTGTGAAGCAGATATGTACGTGGGAGAGTTATGATCTCCTCGACATCGAGATCATAACAGCGCCGAAGAAAAGGAAGAAGAAGAAGAAGAAGTATACATAATATGTTATAAGTAAGTAACTGTCAGTGTATTCTTATGTTGATCGTTTCCTTTTATTTACATTATGTACAGTTTGGGTTATATGTAGATTAACGTTGGTGCATATAGTATGTTTATTAGGGTGTGTCAAAGTGCTCAACTATGGTATTTTCAAATGTAATAGCTTTTAAAAGTTGCATTGCTTATCAAAATTAAATCCTGCGTTTACAATTTTCATTTTAATTAATATCTTTGGCTCGCTCAAAAATAGGATGAAATCCAAGAAATTTTGATTTTTCGAGATTTTTGAAATATGGTGTTGTTTTAAATTGCACCGTGTGTGTACAAAAAAATTATATAAAATATTTTTAGGCTTCCAAGTCAAAGATAATTGTAAGGAAACACTTTTAAGCTTATATTTGCTTAAATTGAACACTTGATAAAGAAGTTATGAAATAATAAAAGAAGGAAGAAAAATCATTTTTTTATGTAAAATCGTTTTGTTTTTTTTTACAAAAAAAAATTTTTTTTAAATAAAAAACATGAAATTATGGAGGAGAAACACTTTTTTATGGTAAAAAAGTGAAGTATAAAAAAATGAATATAGGCCATAGGGTAAATTCAAAGTTTCTTTAAATCCAGATTCTGTAGATGCAAAAGAAACCTTGCATACACCCAACCTCGCACCTACCCCAAATCCTATAGTGTGCCCAAGCAGGGGGGCAGCATGCGCCCCTATACATATCTCACTGTTTAAACGCCGTAATGCGTAAGCAAGCAAAAAAAGCAAATATCCCATAAAAAAGAAGTAGTTTTAGTTATAGTACTGTGGGTGGTCCGCTTATACTTCACTTTTTTACCATAAAAAAGTGTTTCTCCTCCATTATTTGATGTTTTTTATCAACAGCAAACATTTTTTTATCGATTCGTTAAAAAAAAAGTTCATTTTGGTGGGGGGGGGGTGGGAATTCCGAATAAGGTCCAAATATTGTTTTAAGAATCTATTGAAAAATAATTAATATCAAATCAAATTGTATTGCAACAAAGATTGGCTGAGTTCGTAATTGCAATGTTTGTTGCCCCTGCCCTGTCTAAAACATGCTTCGAATACATTTATGAACACAATTACAACAGCATGTGTGCAGTGTGCAGACAACATACTTTGTCAAAAATGAGTTCATAATCGCAAAAATAGCAAAAATAGAAAAAGTCAGATATGTAGGTATTTACAATAAATATCAATTATTTTTCAGGAACTTTTATTTGGTTTTCTAATGTTATTTTAAAAATGGCTGGTAAAAACAGAAGGAACCAATTTCGAAAACATGGGGCAAAAATTGGTAAAAAATAGAAAATTAAAAAACCGAAGACAAAGGAAATTATTTTTGAATAAGAGAACCTGCAGAATGACGTTTAGGCATATTCCAAAAAATACGAATTTCTTCAAAACGATCAAATACCTCAGCCAATAGCTCTGGAGGAAGTTCAACGTTGTGTCGAGATCCATAAACTTCGTCGAACTGATGGAAGTAATCGCATGAGTAAGCCTCCCTACCGCTTAGTTTATATCTTTTTTTAATCCTATGATAAAAGCTTTCAAATTTTGGAACTTCCTTATAATAAATATCCTTCCTATCATACGGAAACGCGGGCAAAATAGTTTTAATTTCTTGGAAAACCTTTCCCATAGAACGTTTTTCTTCCTGCGCCCAGCTTAAAATTCAGATTTCATTCTCAAACGTATGGAAACCAATAGTTCGATATCAGTATCGGACCAGATTTTGGCCTTGTATTCAATCCTGTGGATGGATAGTTATTAATTTCTTGTCAGTCAACGGCCCTGGCTTTGATGAAAGCATCGCTTCCCATCGATCAGCGAAATCAAGAATCATTGCACGCGGTTAGTACTTAGATGGATGGCCGTTCAAGTACCAACCGTTTGCAGTTGACATATTGTGTTTCTTCTGTTGTTCTTTCTTTCTGTGTGTCTCTCTCTGTTATATTGTCTAAAGCCGATGGCCTCAGTTGCCAGTGCTTTTTAGTGTCTCTACTTCGTAGATTTATCTACGGAGTAGTGTTAAATCTAATGTAATGTAATTTCTTATCAATGATGAGAAAATCAATATTTGTACGATTATAAATTAATTTCAAAAAAAAAATTACTCACATTTGACCACTGGTAGTTAGTAACGCAATTCTCATTAATGTATACATAATATGTTACAAGTAAGTAACTGTCAGTGTATTCTTATGTTGATCGTTTTCTTTTATTTACATTATGTACACTTTGGGTTATATGTAGATTAACGTTGGTGCATATAGTATGTTTAGTTTATAGTGCATTTGCAAGTCGGTATGCTTTAGACTGGTCAGAATAACCTACTATCACACATTCCACACCTTTTGGACAAAATTTTGAGTTATCTGTTTTTTCTTTATTGTGTCTTTTCACCTAACAGCTTTGAAGGATATCTATTTCTGATGTGCACTGCCGTATTAGCTGCTTCACCCCAAAACCTTTCTTGGAAATCAGCACCTAGAGACATACAGCGAGTCATTTCAACAAAAGTTCTATTAGCTTGTTCTGGGACACCGTCCTGCTGCGCGGTGTATGGACAAGGAAACTGCTGTTGGATTCCATTTTCACATAAAAAATTCTTAAAAAATGTTTCTTCTTCTTCCTTTGTTTCGGCGCTGTTATGATCTCGATGTCGAGGGGATCATAACTCTCCCACGTATCTGCTTCACACTAGTGATCCGCCTGTGGGGTTCGCCGGGTTGACCTCAGAAATCGGCGGCAAGCCTCCCGGTTTTGTATTGTTCCATTTCTGAGGCCAACTGAATGCTGGTGTTTTTGCATTTGTTTGTACCAGGAGTGTTTAGGCCTACCTTTCTTTTTATTCCGAATTGGAACGTTGTATGATATTGCCATTTTGACGGGGTTCTCAGGATCTCTCCTTTGAACATGGCAATACCAACCGAGTCGGTCGTGTTCAATTTTTTGGGAAATGGTATTCTTAACATGAAGGCTTCCTCGGATCTTCGTACTTCTAATTCGATCAAGCCTTGTAACTCCTGCTGTCATACGAAGCATCTTCATCTCAGCTGCCGTTAGCTTACTCTCATACTTTTTGTACATTGTCCAACATTGTGAACCGTATGTGAGTGCTGGACGCACAACTGAAGTGTAGAGCTTTCCTTTCAGCTTAGGCGGCATTTTTCGGTCACAGAAGATAGCAGAATTTTCCCGCCACTTCATCCACCCTACGCTTACGCGATGATTGATATCGTCATCACAAGTAGCTTCGTTATTTATCATAAAAAATGTTTAAAGGCACTATTTTCATATTCGGAGCTATTGTCACTTCTCAATTAATTTTATGTCCAATCTGTGTTTCTACTCCCTCATTGGCCCACACACTTCATTTTATATAATTTGCATCACACTAGTACCTGCTACCACTTTTCGAAGAAGGGAATGGTAGAGAAGAAATGTTTCCCTTTAAACAAATTTCACATTTTATTTTAGGAGTTACTAAATTTTTAACTTCCCATAGGGAGTTATTGTAATCGGTCCGATTTGTCAAATTGGAATTTTTGATATTTCTCGACGTTTCAAGGTCCCTAGAGGCTATATCAATCATTTTTAGAGAGATGTCTGTGTATGTGTGTGTGTGTGTGTGTACGTACGTTCGTACGTTCGTACGTTCGTACGTGCGTACGTTCGTACGTCCGTACGTTCTTGTACCATTTTTCGTCGTCAATATCTCAAGAACGAATTAAGATATCGACTTCAAATAAATTTTGTTTAATAGGTAATAACTTCGAAAGAGGCTGAAAGGGCGTTTATTAAAATTCAGTGAGTAGTTTTTTCACTATAACGGTTTAAAAAAAAAAGTAAAAATTTTGGTTAGTTTCAAATATCTCACGAAAAAATAATGCTATTGATTTAAAATAAAATTTAATATACTCATTATAAGGTCATACAGATTTGGTATGAATTTGGAAAAAAATGAACATACCGTTATTTTTTTTAATAAAAACAACTGAAAAAAAAATTTCATAACCCAGATATTCTAAGAACGGAAAACAATTTGAAACTCAAAATAATTTTATTTTACGAAAAATAATGTGTTTGACAATTGGTGAAAATTTCAAAAAAAACTAGTTTACAGTTTTTTTACAAAAAATTAAAAACTATATAAAATTCTATTGAAAATTGGTAAAAATTGTTTTTCGACTCAAAGTTCTCGAGAACTAGTAGCGATATTGACTTCTAATTTAGTTTATTTTATACATAGTATAATTTTGTACAATTGGTAAAATATATTGAATTAATAGTTTTTTTTTTTAAATAAAAAAACTATTAAAAATTCTAGTGAAAACTAGTTAAAATTGTATTTCAAGTCGAATTTCTTGGGAATGAACACCGATGGTGCCTTCTAAAGTATGTTGTTTTATACATCGATACCTTCCCCTAAGAATGTATACTAAGCGACATTTCTAAAATTGTTCAGGAAACGAAAAAAAACGAAGAAAGTTCTAGTTGAATCATAGTGTGCTAAGAGACAATTTTGGTTAAACTAAGTGACATCTAACAAAATTTTTTGTTGCTCACAATCAACACCAACAATCTCAATTTCAAATCTCTTTAAATAATTAAAATGCTTTTCAATCTTAAAATAATGTTTGTTTGAATTTTACAGCTAAAGTTTGTTTCGCTGAAAATTTGGTTATTTGAAAAAAACTAAATATAAAGTTTTCAAGACCACAAATGGGAAGTTATCAGTGTGGGTCGCACCCAGCCTCTTTTTATATTTTGAAATAAGGTCATGCAAACTTTTAGAGTTCAAGTGTCCATATCTTTGATGCCACAATGCAACATTTGCGTTACTTTTTATACTTGAGAATGTATTTAATTGTTTTTTTAATTGCGACTTATAGGTACTATATAAGGCAAGTTATGAATTCGTGAAAAAAAGAACTCGAGGTTTTGATCAAAGTTGACATTACGATGATAGCGAAGACTAAAAAAGCGGGTCTCGCAATTCTGTCTGTCTGTCGGTCGGTTCGACTACAGCCTAAACGGCTCGGCCAATTTTCTTCAAACTTGGTAGATATGGGTTTTGATTTTTTCCCCTCACACGTTTTTTTTTTCATTTTTTTTAAGACCAAAAATAACGTACCTGCCATACGGATTTTTTTCAAAATTTTATAAATATTTTTTTTTCTCAAAAACTGTTCGACAGATTTAAAAAATAAAAACACAAAAAAATTTCATTTAGTTAAAGCTAGGTTATGGTTGAAAAAAAAATTTACGAAAAATGGTTATTGAAGGTACCCCCTATGGAACCATTTTTTTGTTTTTGATTTTTTCAAAAACGGCACCACAGATTTTGATCATTTTTTTTCGCTAAGGCTTGCCAAAAATTTAAATAGAAATGTTATTAAAAAAAAATTGAAATTAAGATACTATTACAGTTTGTACCAACCATAGAACCATTTTTTCGAATTTTGAATTTCTCAGTATCCACATAACGGATCTTAATAAAAAATTTTATAGAGAAGCTTCTAAAAAGTCTAAAACAAATTGCATTTCAAAACTTTTAAATAAATATTTTTTGAATTTTTGAAAAAAAAATCTATTTTTTTTCTTTTTTTGAAAATTCGATATCTCACTCAGAAACAGCTCAATATTTTTTTTTTGTAAATTAAATTTTTATTCGGACAAAAATAAAAACTTTAAATTGGCGTACCAATATTTTCTCTTAAAAATCTTTTAAAAATGTTATATATAAAACCTTTTTTTTTAAGAAACCACTAAAAAGACTTAAAATTCTTGTTCTTGCATAAATTCATATTTGCAAAGCATTTTGTTTTTGCCTCTTACTACTAAAAGAATTTAAAAACTTAATTTTATCCTTATGAACAGTTATGTCTAATAACATTCGTTTTAAAAGTTCCTAGTCTATTACATAAGAGCAAGTTCGTGCGACCCAGTCGTTTTTATTCTTTTAATAAATGAAAAATAATGTATCAAAAATATTTGCAACCAGATGGTCAAAAAAAATTTGTTCCCTAAACTAGTAGCTTTCTTTTTTGAAACAAAGTCTATCTGTAAATCTGACACGAATAACACGTCTTTCAATGATTTGGTTTTATAATAGCCGTTATTATAAATAATTAAATCAGCGATCGCAACCGATTCGATATATTTACTAGAAACTGTAGTTCAATGCTCTCCACATGTGTTTAAAAATTTACAAATTTGTCTTTATAGCAACAGAGGTGGCTAGTCGAACCGTTGTCCATTAAGCCTTAGCGGCTCGGCCGATTTTCTTTAAACTTGGTAGAAATCATTTCTAATTTTCCCCCCCACACGTTTTTTTCATTTTTTTTTAAGACCAAAAATAACGGTACCTGCTATACGAATTTTTTTTTCGAAATTTTACAAATATTTTTTTTTCTTAAAAACTGTTCGACAGATTTTAAAAATAAAAATACAAAAAAATTTATTTAGCTAAAGCTAGGTAATGGTTAAAAAAATGTTTCCAAAAAATGGTTTTTGAGAGTGCCCCCCATCGAACTATTTTTTTTTTGTTTTTGATTTTCTGAAAAACGGTACTACCGTTTTTGATCATTTTTTTTTGCTAAAGCTCCCCAAGAACATAAATAGAATTGTGTACTCAAATTTTAAAAAAAAATTTTTTTGGATTTTTAAAAAACACTTCAAATTTTTTTTTTCAAAACTCAATATGTATTTCGAAAACCCCATGCTAGATTTTTTTAAACTTGGTAAATAAAAGTTAATCAATATAATCTATAATATGCGGAAAAAAAAATATTTTGCCTAAAAATAAAGGTACCTACCATACAAATTCTGAAAAATTAAAAAAACAAACAAACTTCCGCTGAACTCGGCATGTTTCACATAGTTCAATTGCGATGTCTTCAAACTTAGTAAAATTGTTGCAAGAGTCTTTTCCACTTTACCAACTACACAGGCTTCAAGTAGCGTCACTTCAGGTTTCACATTCGCGCACAAAACGTATTCCCACAACACATTGTAGATTGAAACATTTTTCATTAAAATTTTCCAGGAGTCTTAATTATTTTCTCCGTTAATTTTTGAATTTGACAAACTGATGTGGCCATTATCAATTCTGGGCACATAACTTTAGTTATGAATACAACGACTTTGTAATTGAAACACGCGCCTGTTCACAGTGTTGTTCCTCTACGTGTCGACTTTGATTGTCTACATTAATGCGTAGACAATTGTGTCGACAATGTAGACAATGTCGACTATGGTGTCGACAATGTAGACAACGTCGACTATGGTGTCAACAATGTAGACAAAGCATGCCAGCCAATCTGTCATTCTTAATTTCTCTGTCACATTGTTTACTTCATTTAAGAAAATTTCAGGTGTTAATTTGAGTTTTTATTCAAATATATAAAAATACCTAGGTTTTCTTTTAATGGAAAACAATAACAAATTTGTAGCATATTGTACAGTGTGCAACAAAAATCTACAAAATACTGCACAGGTAAATAAAAATTTGTTAAAAAAAGCATATTCATATCCTAATAATAATGCCTTCACATTCATTTACGAAAGCAATACCTGTAAGCAATCCCAATCACCTGCGACATCTTAATCCGGCGATGTCTCTATGATTGTTTTGATTGATGACAATGATTTTGGCTCGAGCACTGATTTATTAGACGAAACATAATAAGAAAAATTGAAGGTCTACGTTGTCTACATTGTTGACATTGGCATGTAGACAATCAGGAATTGTATACGTTGAATTGTCTACACGTAGACAATCGTGTAGTCTACATTTTTTGTCTACATGGAACAACACTGCCTGTTCATTGTTCAATTTAAGGTTTTTTTTTAAGACTTAGGGAATTATATTTTTGTACATTACAATACACCTTTATGTAACATATTATTGTATAGAGAAATTATAAAATGATAAGTAAGTGTTTCTACTTAATATAATGTAGATATTAGTAGATACGATAAAAGATTTGGTAATGTTCAATAATTTTATTTTTAAAATTATGTACATAAATTTAAAATTCAAATAAAAAACACGACAAACCTTTTTTCTGTTGAAAACTACAATTCCCTTGTTGACCATTTTTGCTGTGGGCGGTTTGAAGTTTCATCGCTCCAGCGATTTTTGAATTTTCGTTTGCACAAATTCAATTTTTTCAAGAAATCAAACAGTATACTTTGTTAGCTCATTAGTTTTATAAAGCAATTTAAGGAACGATTTTTCCTAATAATACACAAATTTTATTGGATAAGCATTAATAGGTAAGATTTGTATGGTATAACTACTCGTATAAATGGGAATTGAAATATCTCTCCTATGTAAATTATGCTGAGCTGTTTATCGGTAAAATATGTATAACTTATAATATAATCTAAATACACATAACGGTAGAAAATTCTCTACTTGTTGAAAAATCTTTTTCTAATCACTTAAAAAATCACAAGAAATATCAGAAAACTGGGGGGTGGCCAATAGACGAATAGACGAGCATTAGTGGAGTAAAATCCCGTTATACAAAATCAATTCAAAATTGACTGATATGCTCTGCTTGGTTGGAAACATATTATGGTCAGATTCTCAAGGTAAGGTTACATAAACTAGGCCAGAGTATCCTTCATAAAAAAAATTATTCTAAATATTTTTACAGTGAAAATATTGATAGCTCTAAAAAACTATAGCTCGGCTTCTAATGGTCCAATCTTCAAATTTAATTTATTAGGTTAACACGAAAAAGTTTTTATTTTTATTATATTGTTATGTGTATAGCAATAATGTAAATGATAATAAGTAAAATACACTTTTTTACATGTGTGTGCACAAATTATTGCGGAGAGACAGAAAGTGTTTTTCAAACTCAACGGGGGCCTTAAGCCCGTTACAACCAACTAGTAAGTTTCTATAAAAGGCATTTATCCCTCCATTAATTTCAAGAGTTCCAGCTAGACAATCGAATTCATCTTTATAGTCGCATATCTAGTTATGCATATACTTATTTCGTTATACAACCAAACTCAGGGAATTTAGTTGCAAAATTCATGACGAAAAAGGCCAAAAAAATAATAAATCTATATGTTTGGCTTGGAAGACGCTTTTCACTCTCATTGAATAATTTCGATTTGAATGCGCGATTCTGCGCCAAGTCCGACATTTAGATGAAAAATCTGCAACATTTGCATATGTAAATCGATTATAATAAATTTGGATAGGATAAAATTATTTCACAAAGTGTGCACATAGAAATATATACATACGCTCGTACGCATACACATTTTTCAACTAAAGTGTTTATCAAAGTTGGCCAATAGGGGTTGCGAATCATCTTCACATTTTGAAAGCAAAGGACTAAGACAAAGCTTAAAGCAACTCATGGGAGATATTATTCAGATATTGTATATAAATTCAATGGTATTTAGAAGGAATCAGCAGTTTCAAAGAGGTTCTCAAGAAATCCGCTATGCATATAATGGCCTTTCAAGGGTCATCAGCTTGAGAGATACTTTCGTGAAAAAGAAGAAGAAATTTAAAGGTCTACTTAATGTATGTATGTAGATTAGCTTGATACAATAATAAGAAATCAATTCCTAAATAAAATGGTGTACGTACTATATACATATATCTAAAAATAAATTATGTACTAAGAAAACGATTTTTATTTTAATTATATTTGTATACAGCAATAATGAAAATAATAATAAGGTATTATTGTGTTAATACTATCTAGTTGTTTCAATTTTAATGACCATTAAATTCTTAGCATAGGCTTGAAAAATTAGTTAAGTAAATAACATAAATGCGATATAGTACATCGACCTACAGGTTAAGCTATTGGAGGCATTTTCTTCAAACTTGGTACTTAAGGGTCTTCAGTGATTCCCTAGAGGAGAAATTAAAATTGTGTTTGGCTCCAAAACTAACGGAACTTCCCAAAAAGCCGTTATGCAAAAACTTATTTATCTCAAAAACGGCTCTAACGATTTTGATAAAAAAAAATTGAGTTAGGTATTATGGGCATCGACTACATTTTGGTCAAAATAATTTTCTTGAAAAATTGTTATTTATGGTATTTTCAACTACCTCTTTAACGACTCTAACTATTTTGACCAACATTTTTGTACAAGAGCTCCACAAAATTTTTCTTCAAATTTTTTGAAGAAATTTGTTATATAAAAATTAGTTTAATATCTAAACAATTTTTAAACCTTGTTTGCATAAATTCATGGTTTTCTAGAAATCAGACGGCAATTTTATGTATTGGAAAATTTTAATCTCATAGATCTATGTTTTACACTTATTTATAAACAATTTTTAAATTCCAAAGTACTTTAACATAAGCGTAAGTACGTGCGATCTAGTCGTGCATTTTATTTTATTTTATTTAATTTTATTTTATTTTATTTTATTTTATTTTATTTTATTTTATTTTATTTTATTTTATTTTATTTTATTTTATTTTATTTTATTTTATTTTATTTTATTTTATTTTATTTTATTTTATTTTATTTTATTTTATTTTATTTTATTTTATTTTATTTTATTTTATTTTATTTTATTTTATTTTATTTTATTTTATTTTATTTTATTTTATTTTATTTTATTTTATTTTATTTTATTTTATTTTATTTTATTTTATTTTATTTTATTTTATTTTATTTTATTTTATTTTATTTTATTTTATTTTATTTTATTTTATTTTATTTTATTTTATTTTATTTTATTTTATTTTATTTTATTTTATTTTATTTTATTTTATTTTATTTTATTTTATTTTATTATATTTTATTTTATTTTATTTTATTTTATTTTATTTTATTTTATTTTATTTTATTTTATTTTATTTTATTTTATTTTATTTTATTTGAAATATAACTAGTAGATAAAATAAAAATATAACAATTCATTGAAAACAATTTATATATTCAACATTTATGTTTAAAATTATCTATGGATTTATATTTTTGTACACACTTTAATTGATTTTGTAAATTCTAAAACGTTATTAACATCATGAATGTTATCGGAACCAAAAATATCATAATAATTTATTTTACAAAGTTTCTTCGAATAACAACGTTCCTTCTTCCATTTTCCCATTAAAAAATATAGCTATGAGATATTTCCTAGCAGAAAAGGTTTCCATAATTTCAGTTTCTAAATACAGAAGATTTTTTATTTATTTATTTCTTATTCATGAATGAATTTTCAATCGGCCGATTTCAAAAATAAATACTTATATACATACAACTTAAGCTAAGCTTAAGAATGGAATACATTTTTAACAATATTTTTTTTTTAATTTAACGCACGCATTGATATATCGACTTCATTTGATGAGTGGGAACCAGTGGTACCACTTTACTTCGATTGAAGTAGATCTACTTCTTTTTTCCAAAATATTTTAAAATCTACTTCCTACTTCGCACCATCAGCAAAATACTGAAATCTACTTCATTTTAAAAATCTCTGTTTCAATCTACTTCAATTTTACAAAATAAAGCCCAAATCTACTTCTTTTTCTCTATTGCACTCTAAGTAGTAGTAAATAACCTCAGAATTACCATAAAATAAAAGAACGTCAACACAATACAAATACACAAATGAGTAATTTTATGCGAAATTTCTTTTAAATTAAAAGAAATGTATTGATAATTTTAAATACATATTTAATAGGTACGTAATATGTATTCATTTAAGGAAAAAAATTTGTGTATGCAACATTTTTTCTAAAAGCAAGTAAAAAGCCATTTTGAAATCTACTTCGATTTTTCTCAATTTACTTCACTTTTTTTCTTCAAATCTACTTCGACTTTTTTTCTGGGAGTGGTAACGCTGGTGGGAACATAGAATATATCATTTTTATTTCTTAAATTTCTTTCTGGAACATACCAAGAAACTAGAGCAAGTAGTTCTTCAGTTTTTATATTCAAATTTAAGACATCTTTTATAAAAATAGTGCATTGAGTTTTCAAAGCTAAAAAGAGCACATCTAGAATGATAGTTTGGCATTTCGTCTGTCCATCGCAGGTTTCTTAGCGAAAAACGTAAGAATTTTTTCTCTATTTCTTTTATTCTTATAATAGCATTTTCGAAAAAGGGGCCCAAACAAGACAGCAATACTCTAAGATAGGCCGTACTAATGACAAATAGATTGACTTGGTTTTGTAATATTATTGTAATATTATATTCCATGTGGATGTGGGGCGAAAAATTGAGTTTGGAATCAACGATTACACCGAGATCTTTCACTTCACTGACTCTTGACAATTATTGATATTACCAAATCTGTAAGTGAAAGTCATCACGGACAACGATCTGTGGGCACTAAAGATTTTATATTTTGACGTACATATTTAGTTCGAGATGATTATAGATATATACACCAATTTAGAAAAAAATTTATATAATGTAGTTTTGAAATATAATATTGGACGATATTAGACTGTACAACTTGACATCATTCGCGAACATTAAACAATCTGAAAATTTAAGAACAGCAGGTATATCATTGGTCCTAAATGGCTTCCTTGAGAAAGACCTGGGGTGGAATCGGCTAAGGTGATAGTTGATTATCAGTTTTTTAGCTGTCAATTTGACTATAGCTGACTCTATCATATCAGTAAAGAAATATAGAGAGAGCGATTGTCAAAACGACAATCAATTAATTTAGTGGTCACTTTACTCTTACACGATACGGCCGTGACCTCACCTCAATAAAAATTGATGTAAAACCATCAATCCGAACTACCTGTTTTTGGTTTGACAAGCACGACTTCAACCAAATCAAAAAATGTATATTAAGCCCTAGCCTTTACAATTTTAGCAATTGAACTCTGTCAAAAGCTTTGACGAAATGTGAATAAAACATCGATTTGCTTTTTTGCTTTCCATTGATTTTAAACAGAAATGGGAAAATATATCTAATATTAGCAGTACTTCTATGCTTATGGATTCCAGATTGAAATAAAATAAAATGCACGACTGGATCGCACGAACTTGCTCTTATGTAAAAGTACTTTGGAATTTAAGATACATTTTATAAATATAAAACATGGATTTAATGAGATAATAATGTTCAAACGCCTAAAATTGCCGTCTGGTTTCCGGAAAAGTATGAATTTATGCAAATAAACCTTAAAAAATCGTTTTATTATTAAATAAATTTTTTATATAAGAAATTTCTATAAAATTTTTCAAGAAATTTTAAGTATTTAATAATATTGGTTTTAGGAAATAATTTCAAAAAATAATCGTTCATAGGTTTTGAAGATATTGATTTAAAATTTTTTTTTTTTTTTTTAAAACCCAATAAATATTTTTTCGAATATTTTTATATACAATATTATTTTAAACTTAAGGGGACTCCTGCTAAAAATTTTGGGGGAAAATCCTTAGAGCCGTTAATGAGAAAGTCGAAAATCAAAAAAACGGGTCTATGGCAGGTACCCCTAATAACATTTTGCCCCAAAATTTTTTTGACCAATATGTAGTCCATGTCCATAATATCACACTTAATTTTTTTTATCAAAATCGTTAGAGCCGTTTTCGAGATAAATAAGATTTTGCATTACGGGTGTATGGGGGGTACCCTTAGTTTTGGAGCTAAAAAAAAATTTCAATTTCTCCTCTAGGGAATCACCGAAGACCCTTAACTACCGAGATTGAAAGAAATAGGTCCAAGGGTTTAGGCTGTAGTGAGAGGTACAGACATACAGACACACTGAAACATGTTTTTTGTGTACTAAATTTTCCTTAAAATTTTTATAAAAAAAATTGATGTGCAAATTGTTAGTATTTAATAAAATACATTTTAAAACGTAATCTAAAAATTTTATCGTGTATCGGTTTTCAAGATATTGAATTTTCAAAAAAAAATTGTATTATTTTTTTAAAAATCCAAAAACTATTTTTTCGAAAAAATTTTTAGTTTATATTTTTTCAAATGCAAAGCAGCTCCTGCATAAAAATTTTGGTTAAAATCGTTAGAGCCGTTGGTGAGAAATTCGAAAATCAAAAAAACCGTTATATGACAGGTACCCCTAATAACATTTCCCCCCAAAATTTTGTTTGACCAAAATATAGTCCATGTCCATAATATCACACTTAATTTTTTTTATCGAAATCGTTAGAGCCGTTTTCGAGATAAATAAGATTTTGCATTACGGGTGTATGGGGGGTACCCTTAGTTTTGGAGCTAAAAAAAAAATTTCAATTTTTCCTCTAGGGAATCACCGAAGACCCTTAACTACCAATTTTGAAGAAAATACCTCCGATAGTTTAGGCTGTAGTTCGAGGTACAGACATACAGACATACAGACATACAGACATACAGACAGACAGACGGAATTGTCGGACCCACTTTTTTCGTCTTCGCTATCATCGTAATGTCAACTTTGATCAAAATCTCGAGTTCGATTTTTTTTCCAAATGGAGAACTTGCCCTATAGTACCTATATCGCAAGTAAAAATACTTTCAAGGAACCACTGAAAGCTTTTATTTATCATTCTCTTAATAACTTTGCAAAGACGATTAAAATACCATGCAATTATTTGTACTAAGAGGAAAGGTAATAATAAAGCTTTTTTCCAAATTTTCTTAAAATTTCCCGTGGAAAAAATTTCATTCTAAGAATTAAGTAAGCAAGACAAGTGAGAAGTCTTCATATTTCTTATTATATTTATGTATCCTAATGAATCATATGCAGGTGATTGTTATTCGGATAGATTTTTTAGCAGCTTCGAGGATTTTATTACGAATACATCGTTCATGTTGGTCTATAATGAAAAGCTTTCTCTAAAAACGTAGCAGTTGGCTTTGTTAACCAGAAACTGCTTGCGTTTTATATTTTTGTAATTTATATGAATGATAATAAAGAAATGATCGCTACTATGCAAATAAATAAGTCGATAGAACTATGTCTGGTAAGCTAAACTAAAATGTGTAGAATCACCGTTGCTTAAAAGATTTAATTCATGGTTATTTAAAAATTTTCTAGCATTTTTTTTCTTTTGTCAATCTTGTTAGATCCCCACAGAGAATTGTAGGAACTAAAATCTCCCAAAAGCAAAAGGGAGCAATCAAATTGGTTAGTAATATTTCAATATCAGAGTAAGAAATATTTTCGGAAGCGAGAAAATATATGCTGCAGATAACATATTTTATTGGAAAGAAACATGCATATCGCTACCGCCTGATTATAAGTCTACAAATTAAATACTGACAACAAGAAAGATAGACTGTAATTATCGTTTACGTTATGCTTTTTATTTGTATTTTTAATATTACCTTTAGCTCTTTTTGATAATTTTGTTGAAAATATTTTGAATGTTATTATATTTTTTTTGCGGGTAGATAAATTGGAATGTCATCTGAAGACTTCGTGGGTCGTAATATTGGTATTGATGGATTGACATAAATGTTCATGGATGTTGTTGTTTGTTGTACGTTTGCTTCTATTTCTATACTCTGTTCAACAAAGGCCTTATGAGAGAGCTTTTTCCATAAAAGTGGCGCCTGATGCAGTCTCACTACACTACGTTGGGAAAAATGTCACTTAAACAAGAGCAACCCACTGACTTTTCTTAAAGAATTGTTGTTGTAATTCTTCGCAAAAAGTTGTACACCCCAATCCCCAACGCGACCGTTGAATCCCACTGCTGAAGGGATAGGGATACTGTCAAGTCCATTCGATCGTGCGCTTGTTATATACATTAAAACAGAGTTACCATTATCATTCTAAATTACAAGCAAAGAGCTTATTCAGTGGATCTTATTAAGGAGCTTTTGGGATTTGAAACTTTTGAGAACAAGTTTTATGAAGTTGAGTATGTTGAGTGTTGGCGATTTATAATGTAAACTAGGGAAACCCTGTGAGAGCTTTGCGACACACTTATGCAATCCAATGAAACCAGCCCTATCTTGCCTGTACTGACAATTTTTGTTGAACAGAGTATAGTAATGTCATTGATTCGGCTCTACTTGAATTTCGATTGATTTTCGTCGATCTTTGGTAAGAGTTGAGAAACTAGATTTGAACAGCGAGAGAGCTTAAATGGATTTATTTCATGGTAACGTTTGTTGGCTTCCTAAATATCGACTTTTTCCAGTACTTTTATGATCTGTATTTTTCTCTCTTTAATTAAAAGCGGACATATCATTGAGAATACATGCTGACAGCCAAGAGTTGCAGAATTTGCTCGTTTTTTTTACATCCATCTTCGGTATATTTCATGTGGATTTTTTCACCGCAGTTAGAGTATGTTTTGGTAGATTTACAAACTACCGCAATATGACCAAAGTGCAAACAGTTCATGCATCTTATCAAGGAAGGGATACATAATATGGTATCACTTTTACTTTTAAGTAACATATTGTGTCGATTGAATCAGGTATTATGGAAGTAGAGAAAACTTAGATATGTATAATGGCTATTGTCTTCCAACACACCATGTGAAATTATTTCTTAATTTCATGAGCTTTGTATCGATAATATTTTGATCACTCAAATTCTTTAAAATATACTCTTTTTCCATATACAGCTGTGATCAAAATAATAGTGGTTAACAACAAAAATTGAAATAAATCAATCTACAATGAAGATAGAAAGTAATTTCTGTTTAAGTGGAGTGATTGAATTATTATGTATAGAAATAAATAGTTATCTGATTTTCAAATTAATGCTTTTCATGCTTTTAATTTCCGAAAAAATCATTTTCAAATTCAATAAATTAAATGGTAATTTCAAATCTATTCAAGTCACATAGAAAGACAGCAGCCAAAAAAAATAGTTGCACGTTTAAACTCCATCTATATTAATAAAATGCACGACTGTGTCGCACGAACTTGCTCCTATGTAAACCTAAACGACTAAGAATTTCAAAAATGAATATTATTAGAGAAAACTGTTCTTAAGGATGAAATTCATTTTTTAAATAACTAAAACAACTCCTTCAGCAGTTGGAGCTAAGCACAGGATGCCATGTGTCTTAAGCAAAAATTAGTCTATGCAAGAACAAAATTATAATTCGTTGTAGGGGGAGAGTACGATAACTTGGCCGCCAAGATTTGATAAGGGGTTTTTGTAGAGGGGTTAAAAATAAGCACTTTTTACTATGGGAGGGGGGGGTCTATCTCCCCCCGTTTAGGAGGTAGGGGCACTTTTAGAAAAAATGGTTTAAATTGAAAAAAAAAATATTAAAAAACAACGGCAACACCTACAATAAAGTGCTATACTGCGTTTGAAAGCCAGAAGATTGTTCTATAATTCTGCATTTAAATTAAATTACTCGTATCAATGGTTTTTGAGAATTTTGCATTTAAAGTCCAAATTTTGATAAAATAACGTGAAAAAAAAAGTTTAGACCGATTGTTTTCAAAATTTTGAAATGAAATTGTAAATTAACTTATATGTGATCCATGTACCTATCAGTTCTTAATCGAACACAAAAAACCGCATGGTTCTATGTCTTCTAGTTTTTGAGAAAATCGAAAATTACCAAAACTACTTTTTTTGATTTTTGGTGGTGACGGTGATTCCATTTTAAGGATTAATGTTAATAAACATAATGAATCTTTGTTAGTTCAGTACCGCAATTCATTTAGCGTTACCCAGAACGCACCATGAGGAGGTAGAATTGCATCTGGGTCAGTTATTTTGTCAGTTAGTCAGGAGTTAGTCAGTCATAGTTAGTTAAAAAAGGTCAAAATGTATTAAAAAGGTGTGTAAGTCTCGTCAATAAAGCCATCGTCCGTACTATAACTGTCGAGTTCGTTGAGTTACTCTTTTATGGTGGGAAGCCGAGGATGTTTTGGCGGTAAAACACTTTCTAAATTTTCGCTCTGAAGGGTGGGAGGATCGATGTCTTTTAACTGTAAACCCTCACATATATCACCATCGGTATAACAAGGGTAAACTTTTTTTACATCTGATAAAAACTCTATTATTTGCGAACCCCAGTCGTCCTTATATTTCCTTTCTAGGCAGTATTTTCGATAGAAAAATAGTGCCATATATTGGTGAACATGGTCAGAAGTTTGTTTTGGTTTTCAAGATCGTTAATTGTATTTTATATGTATTTAGTGGACATTGGATAAATAGAATAAATTTGAATTTTTTTAAATACAGATTCTGTGAATGCAAAAGAAACTTTGCATGCACCCAACCTCGCACCTACCCCAAATCCTATAGTGTGCCCAAGCAGGGGGGTTGCAGGGGGGCAGCATGCCCCCCCATACATACTTTACTGTTTATATATTGTAATGTTGGAAGCTAGCACTGATTTATTTATGTAAGGAAGCAAAAAATATCAAACATTTTGTAGAAAAGTAGTTTTAGTTACTTTCGTTTTTCTCAAAAACCAGAAGACATAGAACCATGCGGTTTTTTGTGTTCGATTAAGAACTGATAGATACATGGATCACATATAAGTTAATTTACAATTTCATTTCAAAATTTTGAAAACAATCGGTCTAAACTTTGTTTTTCACGTTATTTTATCAAAATTTGGACTTTAAATGCGAATTTCTCAAAAACTATTAATATGAGTAATTTAATTTAAATGCAGGATTATAGAACAATCTTCTGGCTTGAATCTTTGTTAGTTCAGTACCGCAATTCATTTAGCGTTACCCAGAACGCACCATGAGGAGGTAGAATTGCATCTGGGTCAGTTATTTTGTCAGTTAGTCAGGAGTTAGTCAGTCATAGTTAGTTAAAAAAGGTCAAAATGTATTAAAAAGGTGTGTAAGTCTCGTCAATAAAGCCATCGTCCGTACTATAACTGTCGAGTTCGTTGAGTTACTCTTTTATGGTGGGAAGCCGAGGATGTTTTGGCGGTAAAACACTTTCTAAATTTTCGCTCTGAAGGGTGGGAGGATCGATGTCTTTTAACTGTAAACCCTCACATATATCACCATCGGTATAACAAGGGTAAACTTTTTTTACATCTGATAAAAACTCTATTATTTGCGAACCCCAGTCGTCCTTATATTTCCTTTCTAGGCAGTATTTTCGATAGAAAAATAGTGCCATATATTGGTGAACATGGTCAGAAGTTTGTTTTGGTTTTCAAGATCGTTAATTGTATTTTATATGTATTTAGTGGACATTGGATAAATAGAATAAATTTGAATTTTTTTAAATACAGATTCTGTGAATGCAAAAGAAACTTTGCATGCACCCAACCTCGCACCTACCCCAAATCCTATAGTGTGCCCAAGCAGGGGGGTTGCAGGGGGGCAGCATGCCCCCCCATACATACTTTACTGTTTATATATTGTAATGTTGGAAGCTAGCACTGATTTATTTATGTAAGGAAGCAAAAAATATCAAACATTTTGTAGAAAAGTAGTTTTAGTTACTTTCGTTTTTCTCAAAAACCAGAAGACATAGAACCATGCGGTTTTTTGTGTTCGATTAAGAACTGATAGATACATGGATCACATATAAGTTAATTTACAATTTCATTTCAAAATTTTGAAAACAATCGGTCTAAACTTTGTTTTTCACGTTATTTTATCAAAATTTGGACTTTAAATGCGAATTTCTCAAAAACTATTAATATGAGTAATTTAATTTAAATGCAGGATTATAGAACAATCTTCTGGCTTTCAAACGCAGTATGGCACTTTATTGTAGGTGTTGCCGTTGTTTTTTAATATTTTTTTTTTCAATTTAAACCATTTTGTCTAAAAGTGCCCCTACCTCCTAAACGGGGGGAGATAGATCCCCCCCTCCCATAGTAAAAAGTGCTTATTTTTAACCCCTCTACAAAAACCCGTCATCAAATCTTGGCGGCCAAGTTATCGTACTCGTGCCCGTTGTAGTGGTTTCTTAAACAAATTAGCTTTTATACAAAATTCTTAAAACATTTTTTAAGAAAAAAAATTTAGAACGCTAATTTAAAGTGTTTATTAATGTACGAATAAAAGCTAAATCTACAAAAAAAATATTGATCCGTTTTTGAGATATCGAATTTTCCAAAAAAAAACATAGATTTTTTTTTTTAAATTCAAAAAAAAAAATATTTTTTTTTTAAAGTTTTGAAATGCAATGTTTCTTAAACTTCTTAGAAGCTTGTCTATAAAAAAAAATCATTAAAATCCGTTATGCCGATAATGAGAAATTCAAAATTCGAAAAAATCGTTCCATGGTAGATACAGTCAGTAATATCTAGACTTCAAATTTTTTTTATTAAATTAAAGATCGTAGAAATTAATTGAAAGAAAAAAAATTAGCAAAATTCTCGGAACTGTTTCCGAGAAAAATACGATTTTCTAAAACCATTTTTTAACTTTTGTATGGAGGGTACCGTTATTTTTAGGTAAAATATTTTTTTTTTCTCGTAGATTATATTAAAAAACTTTTATCTATCAAGTTTTAAAAAAATCTAGCATGGGGTTTTCAAAAAAAAAATTTGAAATATTTTTTTAAAAATCAAAAAAAAATTTTTTTTTTGAAAACTTGAATTCACAATAATATTCAAACTATTGGGGACCTTTAGCAGAAAAAAAATGGTCAAAATTCGTTGTATCGTTTTTGAGAAAATCAAAAACCAAAAAAATGATTCCAAGGGGGGTACCAAAAATAACAATTTTTTGGAAAATTTTTTGCAATCATTAGCTAGTTTGAACTCAATGAAATTTTTTGAATTTTTCTTAAAAAAAATCAGTTGGACAGTTTTTGAGAAAAAAAATATTTATAAAATTTCGAAAAAAATTGTATGGTAGGTACAAATAAAAAAAAACAAATGAAAAAAAATTCGGGAGGAAAAAAATAAAACCCATATCTACCAAGTTTAAATGAAATCGGCCGAGCCGCTTAGCTGTAGTCGAACAGACAGACAGAATCGCGAGACTCACTTTTTTGGTCTTCGCTGTCATCGTAATGTCAACTTTGATCAAAATCTCGAGTTCATTTTTTTTTCCGAATGCATAACTTGCCTTATAGTACCTATAAGTCGCAAGTAAAAAAGGGAAAGTTGATAGACAATTTCTACCATAAGTGAGTCGAGTATTTGAACCTTAAATTAATATTAAGTTGCATGCCCCTTGTTAGAAACAACAGCAGCACAACGACGCCGACGTTGCATCGAATTAATAAGATTTTCACATTTTTTTACACATAAGGACCTCCAAGACTGCTGTATAGCTTCCCAAAGTAGTAGTAGTAGTTTGCTTACAACTAGCAACATATTTCTTAATATCGTACCGAAGATTTTCGATAGAGTTCAGGTAAGGGGACTCGCAGACCGCTCCATGATATTAACCCTCTTTTCTTGGAACTACTGCTTCGCAGGTTTATACTTCTATGCTTTGGGTCATTGTCTTGTTGAAAGACCCATTTCAGTGGCATTTCATCTTCCGTAACATAACTTCCTCCATGATCTTCACATAAAGATGATGAAAAACATGCCCAAACCATTGTTCTGGATCTTCCATTTTTTATTGTCTTGGCTGTGAAGCGTGGATTATATTCTGTGCTTGTAGCCTTTCTTACATATTGACAAGATCCCTTTCCACCATATAACATGATCTTGGACTCGTCGGACCACAGAATATTCCTCCACAAAAACATGAAAATTCAGGGACTTACCAATAATTTTATTTACACTTCTATTATTTTGACCGCAACTGTATATACAAATTGACGAACAAAATTCTTACAAGAAATAATTGGTCATATAAAAACTCATATAATGTATCTATTAATAAATAATAACCAATCGACATTGCTTAGAATTCATTTCGTTAGTTGTATCAATTTTTACAGAGAAGAATCCATAATTCATGCTAAACTTATGATCTATACCTAACTTAAGAAAACGCATTGACGAGCTTGTTTTTGCAAAAAAAAATAACATATTTCATCGGATAATTTTTTCCTAATTCAAGATGTTAAACAACAAACTATCCCTACTCGCATTTGTGCTTCTTTGCAAATACTCCCTGCTTGTCCATTGCAATACAAAAATGTATTTGTTATACAAACCAACTAGGAAGGATCCCACCGTTATGATGAGAGCATGTGTTTAAGTGCTTCTTTCTCAGAATAATGCATTAGTTGTTGTACGAAAAAAAACATAATGAAACCATTGGGCAAGTGGCATCTGCAACTTTCACCCAAGAGAGAACAATAAAAATACTTGAGCTAAGGCATGAAAGAAGGGCAACACCATTTATTGTTTTATTTTATACCCATGGGCCTGAAGGTTTAACATGATGGGTATAAAATACTTTAGTTTTTTTTTCATTTTTGATATCAATCGAAAATTCAATTTTAATTTCTTCAAAGGCGCAGTCACAACTGCACAAGACATATTTGATTAAAGTTAGTTAAGCAGTTGTAGTTTTATATTTTCCATACTCTCTTCTTCGACGCAGTGCACATAATACGTGGACAAAGATTAGCATTATTCCCTGAATTTTGAATAAGAGCAACCGTATGAAAATTCAATAGTTCTGAAGTTCAAAAAAGAAAACAATTTGCAAAGGGATAAAAATAAGCCCCATTACCGTCTTGTTAAGACAGGT
Source organism: Chrysotoxum bicinctum (assembly GCA_911387755.1). NCBI lineage: Eukaryota > Metazoa > Arthropoda > Insecta > Diptera > Syrphidae > Chrysotoxum > Chrysotoxum bicinctum. Next base: position 53,795 of record OU426989.1, read on the forward strand.
AAGAAGGATTATTCGATTCCTTTGAGAGTCACAGGAAGCAATAAATGAAAACCTAAAAAAAAAAACGAAAAAGTTGTGTTCCAAAACTTTTTGTGTGCTTATTTATGTTGGTAAATCTTTTGGGAAAAGAAGGTGTTGAGTTTGTTGTTATTTAACGACTGAGGCTTAGATAAGACCTATCAATTTTTTTCAAATATTTCTTTGATTGTAGTGCAAAACTGAGGAGGAGGTAACTATATTGTAGTTACGGTAATTATTCACAATATTTCGAAACGCCCAGTAACCGTGTTGAATTTCTATGGTTGGATAAACATTAAATATGTACATGCATATATACATATATGTATATAAATGCTCTAAAGAGGAAATATTGTCTATGCTCGAGAAATAATTTTTAAGTCGAGAGATTAATATTTAACTCTCACGAACTCAATAAATTTGAAGGGCTTACCCGAGTTTAACTCCAATAAGTGATGAACTAGGCATTGAGAATAATTGAAACGTAAAGACAATAAATTCACAACCATTCTTAATTTAATTTCAGAATCGAAACAATAATTAGGTACTCACACATTTGCAGCACATAAAGTTGTCAAAGTTGTGAATGGTTATTTGAGGTAAACATGGTCTGAGGTAAACGGTCTATTTGTTATATTGATACCTCGTTTCGGAGAGTTGATCCGATTTACCAATCGAAAAGACCATTATTTTTGAATATTAGACAGAAATAGACATTTACAAAAAATGTCAGGACCTGCCACCGCAAAGTGAGTATTTTAAATATATGGTAGTTGAAAAGTTAAAAAGTTGAAAAATTCTCGTGGATTAGAAAATAGGAAAATAAATTTATTGTAAACAAATGTATTCCGAAGAAACAATAATTACCGTTAATCGAAGTTTACAATAGAGATCCGTAAGCAAGCAGTTTATATTAAAATTTATAAAAAAGAGAAAATTAAAGTTCAAATATTTAAATAAATCCCAAGAAACGATAGTTACTCGTACCAAGCAAGCCATTTAGTTTATACCTTAGACAGAAAGAGTACAGTAAGGTTATTAATTAAATGTTGGATTCCTCCGCTCCTCTGATAGTACAAAATCATAGTCAAGACGAAATCTAAGACACTACGGCTCGTAGAGACTGACAACCCTCAACGGCTAATGAATAACTAATGAATTTTTGCAGCGTCTGAGAATCGAGCCCATGACTCTTTGCATGCCATTCCAACGCATTTTTCTTTGGCAACTTATGCATTCGTAATCGAACTCGAGATTTTGATCAGACTTGACAATACGATAATAGTGAAAGCGAAAAATGTGGGCCTCGCAATTCTGTCTACTCGTATCTCTCTGACTGACCGTCTGTTCGACTACAGCCTTGGGCTCGGTCGATTTTCTTTTTTTTTAAACCCAAAATAACAGTATCTACCTAACTACGCCACGATTTTTAGTCGAAATTTTATAAAATAATTTCTTTTTTTCAAAAACTTTTCCACAGATTTAAAAAAAAGCAAACAATTTTATTTATTTAAACATAAGAAATGCTTGAAAAAAATTTCAAAAAGAAGTTTATGAATGGTATTTTCCCTAGGACCTTTTTGCAAAACTCAATACATATTTCAAAAACCCAATGTTCGATTTTTAAAACTTGATAGTAAAATGTTTTTAATTCAACCTACAAGATATGAAAAAAAAAATATTTCATCTAAAAAAACGGTACCCACCATACAAAAATGTCAAAAATTGGTCTTCGAGATAAGAAATGGCACCTAAAATTTTAATAACTTTTTTCTCTCTTGCGCTTATAGAAAACAGCTCAACTGTTGCGAATTAATTTAAGGCAATCGTTTAGTTTGTATCAAAACACAAACTTTTTAGTTGCTCCAATCGAGTTTTTCTAAGTGCGCGCTGTCCCATATAAGCCCATATGTTTCATTTTAGCAACAAAACAGTTGCAAAACTAAAAATTGAATGTGCGCGCCTACCCTAAAAAGGACCGAAATAGTTCGTTGTTAAATATTTTTTTTGATCCCATTAATCTTAAATTCACTTTATACTTTTTTGATTATTACAATAAAAGTATCCTAAACACAAGTATTAATGGAAAATGAACAAGAAAAATGTGTTTAGACTCGTTCCGAAATAATTACTTTAATAGAAATAAGTAAAGACAACAAAATAGTTGATTATTTCAAATCGTTTTTACAGGACATGGTGCAAAAATACATGTGTTTAGGTTGAAAGCGTTAGGTTCAGCTATATAGAGATATTTTTGGATTTAAGTATAAGTGAAAAGGATAAATTGTGGGAAAAATAGTGGCTTTCATTTGAATATATCTAAAATCACAAACTAGTACGATTGCATTGAATTTGTATTGGGTACGTTCGACAACAAAAATTCGTCACTCGGATGAACGTTGATGTTTACACATCTTAACCGTGAGTCCTGGCACTCACACTTTTTTTTTATTTTAATGAATTCTTACGATAGTAAAAAAAAAAACTTGAAATTTAGATATTACTGATTGAATTTCTCATTTTCGGAATAGCGGATTTAAATGAAATTTTTCGTAAAGAAGCTTCTAAAGAGTTTAAAATATATTACATTTCAAAAGTTTATACAAAATATTTTTTGAATTTTTGAAAAAAGTACTTTGGAATTTAAAAAACATTTTATAAATATAAAAAAGTATAAAGTAATTTTTTATATAACAAGTTTCTTTAAAATTTTTCCAGAACAAAATTAGGGATGCAAATTTTAAATATTTAGTAGTATAGATTTAAGGAAATAATTTCAAAAAATAAGCCTTCACACGTTTTAACGATATTGGTTTTTAAAAAACTCAAAAAATATATTTTCGAATATTCTTATTGTTCGAAATCAAATAATTTAAATCTCAAATCTAAATCCCATCATTCATACATAATTCATTCATACTATATTTTTTGCATTCATTCAATCTTAAACTTGCTATAAATTAATTTATATAAAATTATTATAATGGTTAAAATTTGCCTAACATTGTGCTTTACCCTACGATTAGTTTATGCTAAATCATTACATTTGTCATTTGAATTGTTATCGGGGATTATCTTTTTTATCTCATTCGTCATGCATTGTAATTGCTTTCTGAACAAGAATATTAAAAATAATCTTTCCTTTTGATTTCAACCAGCAAGCTGTAAGCATCATCTTTGGTAACTTGTATCATTTTATTATAATTGTGCATACATATTTAAAGATTTTAAAGTAAAAACGAACTACAAATATCGTGTTCATGTACATTTTGTCTATACGAATATAATCTGCAATTGTGATAAGTGATCTGCACGTGATCAACATAGAAAATACTTTGTACTCGATCGAATTAATATTGATTTATAATCAAACTAGAAATCTTTGTTTCCGTAATGTTAAGTGCATTAAAAGTAAAATGTGGGAATGTGGCGTCTAACTCGGGCAGCAGCATTTGTAGATCAAATCGAAGATTCTATACATCGACGGAAATGTTGCAGATTCGTTTAGAAAAATTAGAGACCGCGTGGTCTGAATTTTCAATGTTGCACAATCAAATTCTTGAACATTTAGAAGAAAAAGACGTCGACGAGGTAGAAGATGAATTTTCTGCATATGAAACAAAATATTTTGTTACCAATGCACAAATCGTTAAAGCCATTCGTTGTAGGGAATCTCCTAATGAAAATCCATCTGCGTTAGATCGGTTAACTGATCAGCAATCATCGTTTCTCGAGAAATTAAATTCGTCTTCGTCGGTAAATAACAACGGTTCGTCTCAATTGCCGTGTATAATTGTGCCACCATTTAGTGGAAGCTACAAAGACTGGCCATCGTTTCGGGATCTTTTTCTAGGATCTGTCGATAATAAGAAAAATCTGAACGCGACTCATAAGTTCCATTACTTAAAATCGTATCTTCGAGGGGATGCAGCTAATCTAATCAAGCATATCTCCATATCCGAAGCTAATTATTCCGAAGCATGGGATCGCTTAGAAAAGCGATACGATCGCAGTCAGTTGATAGTACAATCATTCATTGAATCTTTTTTGACTCTTCCTACTTGTACTATTAGTAATGTTCAGACTCTTAGAAAAATCTCTTATGGAGCTGATGAAGTCGTGCGGGGGCTTCATGCACTGGGTAAAAACAGTCGCGACCAGTGGCTTATCTACTTATTATTAAATAAACTCGATTATGACACAAAGCAATCATGGGCAGAACATATCGGGTCTCGAGAAGACTGTACAATCATCGAATTCTTGGAATTCTTAGAGACAAGATGTGACGCTCTCGAAGCATGTCAGTCGTTAAAAGGTCCATCGATCACACCTCGGGTTCGGTCAGCGAATAACATTCGAGCTCATTTAGCTGGGCCTTCAGATTCGACAAAGCAGCCCAAGTGCCCAATGTGTAAAAGTGATCATATTTTATCTCAATGTTCTAAATTCGTCGCGCTAGACATTAAATCTCGCAGAAACTTTGTGAAAACATATTCATTGTCTTTTAACTGCCTTCGGGTTGGACATTCGTCGTATAAATGTAATTCTTCATTTCGTTGTCGGGTGTGTAGCGCACGCCATCATTCTCTAGTACATTCTGCAGAATCCAAAACAAACCAGGAATCGCCTGATTCATCACCTTCGCTACAATCTCAATCTTCATCCTCAAGCTCCACTACAGTTCCGCTTCCAGTTCTCAATAATCATTCTCTTGAATTTAGCTCTCGAAAAAAGACACTTTTGCCAACTCTCTTAGCTAAAGTTCAAGACTGTCGGGGAAATTTAATAGACTGTCGTGTGCTTCTTGATTCCGGGTCCCTATCTTCGTTCGTTATTGAATCTTTCGCTCAAAGACTCGGTTTTCAAAGAACACATGCAAGAATCCCTATTCTTGGTCTATCGTCCACGGAAGTAGGGTATACAAAAGGGAGAATCTCCTTAAATCTTGTTTCTCGTTTTAACTCTACGCATTTGTTAATTGACGCTTTTATCCTCGATAAGTTGACTTCGAACTTGCCATCTTAACATATAGACATTTCATCGTGGTCTCACATACTTAACCTTGAACTGGCAGATCCAACGTTCAACCTCGCTGCTCCCGTTGATATTCTTCTCGGAGGTGATAAGCTTTGGAGCATTTTGAAAGACGGACAAATTCGTGGACGTGACGGCTTACCTCTCGCTCAAAATAGATCCTTCGGTTGGATCATTACGGGACAATTTTTTGAACCTGAAAATTTAAATTATTGCACTTCTTTGCATTCCACCCTTGACACTGACAATTTGTTACAAAGGTTTTGGGAGCTTGAGGAGGTAGCTCCAGCTAATCCGAAGTTGGTTATCGATCAAGCAGAACAACATTTTCAACAGACATTTTCTCGATCTTCAGATGGAAGGTTCATAGTGCAACTTCGTTTTAAAAAACCAAATCCCTGCTTCGACAACAACAACATTTTCAACAGACATTTTCTCGATCTTCAGATGGAAGGTTCATAGTGCAACTTCGTTTTAAAAAAACAAATCCCTGCTTCGAGGGCACCTTGTCTCTTGCCATTTCGCGTCTTCATTCAATGGAACGCCGCTTTTCTCAAAACCCTAAACTAAAGGAAATGTATTCAAAGTTCATGCGAGAATACATTGACCTTGGTCACATGACTCGGATTCCTGGTGCAGAAATAGGTTCTTCCAATGGCAAGTGCTACTATCTTCCACACCATGCGGTGTTTAAACCTGATAGCTCGTCTACGAAATTGCGTGTCGTCTTTGATGGTTCAGCCAAGGACTCAAGAGGGATATCCCTAAACAGCACTCTTCTCACAGGTCCTCCTATTCAACGAGACTTAATTGGGGTTTGCTTGAGATTTCGACAGCATCGGTTTGTGTTCACCGCGGATGTTGTGAAAATGTTTCGCCAAATTTGGGTAGACGAATCTCACTCCAATTATCAACGAATTGTTTGGCGTGACAGACCTTCGAAGGAGATAGAACACTATCGGTTACGTACTGTGACGTACGGTACATCACCCGCTCCATTTTTATCGGTAAGGGTGTTGAAACAGTTAGCAGAAGATTATCAATCTCAGTTCCCAAATGCGTCGCGTGTTCTTTTGGAAGATGTCTATGTTGACGACGTCATGACAGGTGCAACAACTGCAATAAAGCTCATCGAATTGCAGTCTGAAGTGGTGGCTCTGCTTTCTATGGCTAAGCTTCAGCTGAGAAAGTGGAGTTCAAATTGTTGGCCTCTTCTAGCTTCTCTTCCAAAAGAAGAATGTGAATATTCAATCTTCGACATAGAGCGTTCACAATCATTCATAAAGGTTCTTGGTATGCAATGGAATCCTTCGAGTGACGAGTACTCGTTTCGCATGTCGAAGCTTCTTCCTACGATTGCTGCAACAAGGCGGTCATTGCTGTCAGAGGTTTCGCGGATATTCGACCCGTTAGGATTACTCGCACCATCCGTCATACTATTCAAAATTCTCTTTCAGGAGCTCTGGTCTTCGAATTTAAAACTAAGATGAGATGATCACCTTCCTTCGGAGCTTGCTGATCGATGGTTTAAATATAGGCAGGAACTAACATTTTTTGAGCAGGTTAGGGTAACAAGAAACTTGTTTCTATCGACAGACGGCACCGAACTTCATGGATTCTCGGACGCCTCTTCACTCGCATATGCTGCCGTTGTGTATACCCGTTGTAAAATCGCTGATGGAAGTTAGTAGTAACTAGGACGGTTCAGACTGGGAATTCTGAGCCAGAAAGAGATAGCACTATGTTTGAGTGAGATAGGTGATAAGTAGTTAATTTTGCGGTTAGGGCAATGAGTTGTGGTGAGACGATAAGTATTTAGTGTTATGTTGGCGGCGAGTAATTGTTTGAAGTTTGTTTGGCGGCATGTGACGCGTGCGGCCGGCGCTTGTATAAAATGATGAGAATTCACAAAAGCGCAATGGGGGTTGAAAAATAAATTATTAAAATATTTTTTGGTGATAAGGTATGATGATATAATAATAAAAAATAACGTTGAGAATTCAAAGCGGCTGTAGTTTGAAATTTCAAATTGGGTTAGAAGATAAGAATTTTGAATAGTATGTTAGTGTAGTAATGAATATGAGTCAGTTGCAATGAATTTAAAAAAATAAAATTAAAAAAATATTAAAGAGGATTTTGCGGAAAAGAGATAGCACTATGTTAGAAGATAAGAATTTGCAAATAGTATGTTGGTAAATGAGAATGAGTCGGTTAGGCGATTTAAAAAAGCGCAATGGGGGTTGAAGAATAAATTATTAAATATTTTTGGTGATAAGGTATGATATAATAATAAAATAACGTTGAGAATTCAAAGCGATTTGTAGTTTGAAATTTCAAATTGGTGATAATGTATAATAATAACGTTGAGAATTCAAAGCGGTTGTAGTTTGAAATTTCAAATTGGGGTTAGAAGATAAGAATTTTAAATAGTATGTTAATAATGAATGAGTCAGATACAATGAAATTAAAAATAAAATTGAATAGAAATGGGTGGTTGATGAATAATGATAAGGTATAACGTTCAGTTTATAATTTATTGTTCATTAAAATTATGAGTAATTATGTAGTTTACATTTACCTGTCGTATTGTAAGACTATAAATTTAATTTTTTTTTAATTTGTTAATCAGTCTATAAATATCTTTTGGTAAACAAACACTCCATCAAGTTAGTTTAAAATTATTTCAGAAAATGTCTAACTATTTATTGTTCGTTATATGTACAATATTACCACATTTTATATTCGGAATACCGCTTCCGATAGGTATTGATTTAAATCAATCAAACGCTTCAAATAATCTATCGTTTGCATTGAACTTGCCTAATAATGATACAGTAACAATAGGATTGTCATTTAAATTGTTATCGTATTATCCAGCTGGAATCCTTAAAAATGCATCAAATGTAGATACATCATTCCAAAATGACGTACAAGATGCACTGACTACGCATAGAACAACAACAACAACAACAATGAAAAATGAGGAAAGTAAAGTCATTACTGTGGACGAAGCAATCGAAAAATTTAGGCAAGACTTGATAAAAAAGGAGATCGAAATATCAGGAATCATTCAAAGTAAAGACATATTTTATAGGCATTTCAAACTGGAGTTTAACGATTACCAGACACTTACTATCCGATGCTCATATGACAGTAATTATAATTTACGCACGCTGAACATTAAGTGTTATGAATATCACGAATATGAAACAGAGAGGGTTTTAAGTAATGGAGAAGTTGAAGTCTTTATGAAAGAGGATCTTGAGTATAAATCTGATGTCGAATTAATAGATTTCAAAACAATGAAACAAACTTATACAATGAGTGTTTCTTAATTAAGAATATTAATGTTTATTTTAAACGCAGTAAAACAATTTTTTTTTTGATTTTATGTAAATAAAAGCTTTTTGTTTATTATTAAAAATTAATATATACAAGTTTTTTTATTTCTTTACTTTTTGAATAGGTATCCAGGAGTTGTGATCGGAAGAAAATCCCAACCATTTTACAAATATTTTGTTTTTTTCTTTTGCAGCACTTTTTCAATTAAGTACGTATCAGGAAATTTTGATTTTTGAAGTTCTAGTTCATAAAATCCACATTTAATTGGGTTCCCCTGATAATCTTCTAGCAAATATGTAATCGGATTAGTGATTTTAATTTTAACGATTTTAAAAATTTCTGTTGTCCAATTGGGAGTGTACCCCTTTTCAAATACATGTTTGTATTTACTTATTCTGACCAAGTCTCCAACCTTGAATTTAGGTTTTACACGTATTTTAATGTAATCATAAATATTGGTGAGTAGTTGTTTTTCGTTTGCGGTATTAACTTCAGATGGTTTCATTTTAATTGTACGATGTTTAGAATTATTATATTTTCCTGTAAGTTTAGATATGATATCTATCCACATATAATTGCCATTAACTCCGAATTCTTTCCACATATGAGTTTTCAAGGTTCGATTAAATCTTTCAACAATCGAAGCTTTTAGATGAGTATAGGTTGAATAATGATTTATATTATATTTTTCTATTAGCTTTTGAAATGTACGATTGAAAAACTCTTTGCCATCATCTGTTTGTAAATTCTTTGGCCTGCGACCTTTATTGAATATGTTCTGCAAAGCAGTGGTAATTTCAAAACCTGTTTTATTTTTAATAGGAGTAGCCCAAGCAAATTTAGAAAAAGTATCTATGACTGTGAGAAGATACTTGAAATTTTTATTTTCTGATGAATATGGAATCATTTCCACTAAATCTGCTTGCCACAATTCGTCTAAACCTTTGATAACGACTCGTCTCTTTGGAAAATTTTTACGAGTAGGTTTGTGAAGTTCTTCGACAACTTCTCTTTTATTCATATTTATTTTGAATGCTAAAAAATTAATGTATTTGCTGTTTATGTATGTTTTTAATATAATTTATTTGTTTCTTATTTCAATCTTTTATACAATGCCATTATTTTTTTTATTCTAACTAATTTATCATCAAGCATGTAACATGCACATGTGTCAGGTCCATCTCGGCATAGGTTCGAAGACCAAGGACAGTTCTGAAAATGACATCCGTGATTCGAAATCTTGCAGGAAACATTGACGAATTGTTTAAAGAAAACTATGGTTCTTAGTAATTGCTCATGGTGTTCTTCTAGAATAATTTGGCTGTATTCCTCAAGAAATTTCGTGATTTCTTCTACTATTATTTTATAATTAATATTATTAGACATGATGTAAAACCTTTAAGCTCAATGTTTCACCGATGATTAATGTTATTTTATGGAATTTTTCATAGTCTTATCAAATTCATCTTGAAAGTATTTTTTCATCTGAGCTATTTCTTGATCAACATAGTGTTTTGTAGCAGCGTCTGTCTGTTCTACTGGCTCATGAAGGTTTTGCAATCGTTTCTGGTTTATATTGAAATCGTTATTTTCGGTTATAAGAAAACCTTCTCCAGGTGGTCCAGGTGGTCCGGGTAATCCTTGCTTCCCCTCTACACCAGGCGGGCCTTTTTCTCCTCTAGCTCCCCTAGGTGCTGCTCTATGCGAATAACGGCCAAACTTATCAACACTCATTTTTGCTTATTCAATAATATTGGATTCTTTAAGTTCTTCGATAATTGAAATAATTTCGTTAGAGTGATTACTGTGTCCTGCTTGCTGTGAAGCAATAAGAAGTCTTATTCGATCTACTAGCTCATTAGGATCATCCCAATATATATATTCTTTCTTGGAATTTGAAAATTGCATTAGACCACTTCCTGAAGCCGATAGCTGATGTGATGATGATATTGGTGATGCTGATGATGATTGTGTTACATTATCAGATAACCCTAATATTTTTTTTATTATGTTTCTATATTTATACCCACGATTCCCATGTATTTGATTTTGTGAATCATTACCGATTCTATGTGCATTGGTGTCAATTAAGATGGTTTTGTAATTTTTTAAATCTGTATCAGTGTAAGTGTTTTTATTAGGGTTTTTCTTAAATAAAAGTTCATACAGTCCACTTGTACCTTCAAAAATATTATTTTTAATCTTAATATTTTTATCAAGAATACTAAGCTCTCCATTACCAATGTACCATTTTCCATGTTTGAAATATAAACCATACGTTTTATCTAGCGTATTGGAATTATTTATAAATAGATCTTTATATTCTTGGGGTAGTTGGTGAATTTGTTCTTCTGATATCTGATCGGTTAATCTACGAAGATTTATTTTCTTTTTCTTTGAAGAATTGTTACCTGAAACAGTTAATAAATCATTCAATGTAGTGGAAGTGTTAGGTGTTTCGAAGTCATCCGTGTTAAGTTGTTTCTTCACAAGATCAATTTCATGTTGTTGTTGTTGTTGTTGTTGTGACTTTTGTTCAGAGTTGAGTTTTATTTTCTTTGGACGACTCTTAATTTCAACAAAGTGATCTGGTTGATAGTCCTCTTTTTGTTGTGATTTTTTTACCAATTCGTTTAGTGGCTTGGTAATAGGCTTCAGAGTTTCCTCAATTTGAGTTTCGTAAGCTTCTCTACCAATTTTAAGAGCTCTATATTTCTTTCGGAGAGCGTCTGTAGTTTTAATCAACTCTTCTGTTACTTTTACGTCTGTATTTAGCATATTGATATTTTTTTATTTTTTCTCACATAAGCAACAGGTGAATATATTTCGTAGTTGTTGGATAATTCGCTCAAAGGGTTTTAGATTGAATTTGATATTAAGGTTACTAGTTTTAACTGACGAATAATATTTCTCGAACTTGTTTGATTCACTTTCTACTGATATAATTTCTTCGTTAATTTGTTCTATATTGCTTTCATATAACATTACTATACTGATATTCAAAAGTGTGGTTAAACCGTTTTAACTGTTATAAACTGTTCTCTTAACTGCTTTGTACTGGTCTCATAACTGGATTAAACCGATTTTAACTGTTATAAACTGCTCTCTTAACTGCTTTGTACTGTTCTCACCGAACAATTCTATACATATGATATGATTAGTATAAATATAATCTATTTTATAGCTTAAGGAAACAGTCAAAGCCTTTTCTATAACGACCTTCATTCAAGGAACTGTCCTTGTCGATAACCATAAAACCAAAACTTGTATTCCAACACTCTGCACACACGTTTTGAAATGATTTAAACGTCATATCTGAATTCACATGATCATTGTAAATATGTTTTAAATTCATTTCGTCTTGTTTGAAGATGATGAGAAAGTTTGCGTTATCTCGAATTAAGTGTTTCGGTATTCTTGTATACGTTTGACATAAGTAAAAACTATCAATGTGATGATGTCTGCCCATACTAAAGTATTCTCGTACTGTGTTTTGTTTTTCACAGGCAATATCATCAAAAATAAATATTGAATTTGGTTTAGCCTCTTCAGGTGTAGTAACATCACTGTTATTACAAAAAGTAAAGAAACCCATATTTTTTATTGGTTTTATAGCTTTAGCTAAAAATGTATACTTTGGCTGATGTAGGGATTTAGAATATAGGTATATATTTTCAAATTTTAATCCATTTGGATGTAGTAGTAAACTCATCATGACATTAGTTTTTCCACAGTTTGAAGGTCCAGTAATTAAACCTCTTATACTATTTGGAAATAATTCACTGTGCTTTTTCTTTGCTTTATCAGTTTTAGTAAGATCGACATTTTTTATTGGCAATCGGCATGCTTGTTCAACAAAACGCATTATGATGAAAACTAAATAATTTCTTATAAAAATGAAGTATATATTTAAAAAACCGTCATACTGTGTCGGATCATTCTATTGCAAACATTCCTAAATACAAAAAATGTTTGATTATTCAAAAAAGAAATCAAACATTCAACCAAATATAAGAAAAGGCAAAGGTTTATTAAACACATTAATAAACAAGCTTCCACTTGAACTACATCTACCTGGTTATCAGTACTGTGGACCCGGAACAAAACTACAAGAACGTATAGCTCGAGGTGATTCTGGAATAAATTTACTTGATCAAGCGTGCAAAGAGCATGATATATCTTATTCCAAATTTAAAAATACATCCGATCGACACATAGCTGATAAGATTTTATCTGAAAAGGCCTGGCAACGTGTTAAATCGAAAGACGCTAATATAGTTGAACGAGCAAATGCACTATTAGTTACTAACCTTATGAAGGGTAAAGTTAAATTTGGTATGGGTTGTTCGAACTTAAGAAATAAAACAACAAAGCAAAAAATTAAAAAGAAAGACAATATGAAATCCAAACAACTCTCCTTTAAGAGAATGATTAAATTGATTGAGAATAATCTTAAGAAGCGTAAAAAATCTGTATGTTTAGAAAAAACTATAAAAACAGCATTATCTTCTGCTAAAAAGTCAGTTGATAAAAACAATAATAAAATTAAAATACCTAGAGTTATATCTGTACCAAAATTGGGTGGAGCTATTCCCTTTCTCGTTCCTCTATTCGCGGGGCTATCAGCTCTTGGAGCTTTAACAGGTGGAGCTGCAGGAGTAGCTAAAGCTGTCAACGATATAAGTATTGCTAAAAAAGACCTCGAGGAAAAACAACGTCACAATCTTAAAATGGAATCTTATGCCATTGGACAAGGACAAGGTTTACACCTTAAACCTTATAAAAAAGGATTTGGACTTTATGTACAACCTCAGCCAAAAAACTTCTAATTACGTTACCCAATCGTGCATTGAATGAAATAGATTTATCAAATTTTGCTAAAAAAATTTTCCAAATTTTCGTGGTGTATTCATGCGTGACAATTTACCAAAGAGTAAACCAATGAAAAATGAGTGCGGAATTGTTAATCTTGATTCTTCAAATAGTTCTGGAACACATTGGGTAGCGTATTATAAAAAAGGTAGACAAATCGAATATTTTGATAGCTTTGGGAATCTTCAGCCTCCTGTTGAAATTATTAATTATTTAGGTGAAAACATTAACTACAATTATAGACAATATTAAAGTTATGACTCTTTTAATTGTGGGCATTTATGTTTGAAATTTTTATATGATTGTTATTTTTTTAAATAAATAAAAAGATTTAAGTACAAATAATTCATTGTATTTTTTATCATCATGTCGATGACACTTACACTTAGCGGAACAACTTCTGTTCTATCTGTCGAATATTTTCCACCTATAAATCTAGATCAAGACTACGTTTGTGGCTTAATTGATTTTCATTCGTATAATTCTATACCGAATATTGATGAACGCAATAACTTATTCCATATAGGGGAGTATGAAATTGAGATACCTGAAGGAACATATGAAATCGCCGATATTCAAGATTATATTTCCGAAGAATTAATAGCACGAAATTCTGTCACCGAAGTTCGTATTGAAGCAAATAGCAGCACGATGAAATGTGAAATCTTAGCAAACGAGAAAATATATTTCAATAAGGAGCGAACTATTGGAAAATTATTGGGTTTTGGTAGAACTATTCTTTCTGAAGATGATACACATGTATCAGACTCACCTGTTGATATAAATAAGGTAAACGTAATACGTGTTGAGTGTAATATAATTACCGGGTCTTATTTAAATAACATTCTTTTGCATACAATACATGAGTTTTCACCTGAAGCAGGCGCAGGTTATAAAATCATAGAAGTTCCAAAAAATGTAATCTATTTACCAGTGAATGTCAAACGAATAAGTACTGTTACTTTAAAACTTGTAGACCAAGACGGAGAATTAGTTAATTTTAGAGGAGAAAGAATAACAATCCGATTGCATTTAACTCAGGCACAAAAATAATGTTAATCTATAATAATATAACAGATACCAAAGGTCATCATTCAATTAGTTTACCGAAAGCAGTAAAACTGTCAACACCGAAACTATCACAACTGTCAACACCGAAACTATCACCTGAAAACAAAACATATCTTCTTCAATTAGGATTTAAACTTAAATAAAAGCAATATGCATGAAATTTTAAATATTACCAACGGACCTAGCTATGATAATAGTATAACTAAAATCGAGTACCATAGTTATTCGCCATTTCTTCAATCATTCAATCCAAGTGATGAAATACGTATCCCTATTCAACAACAGGATTTATGTATTTTGCCTAGTGAAAGCTTCATTTATCTAGAGGGGAGTCTAACTAAAGCAGATGGAACCTTTTCTACATCAAAATTAACTAATAATGGTATTGCCTTTCTCTTCGACGAAATACATTATGAACTCAATGGAATACAAATTGAGAACAATAAAAACGTTGGCATCACAACAACATTAAAAAATTACGTATCCTTGAACGAAAATGAAAGTAAAAGTTTAGAAAATGCATCATGGTTTATTAATACAAGTACTTCAGCCACATCGAGTACTTTTAATTTCTGTATACCTCTAAAAAATCTTTTAGGATTCGCTGAAGACTATAAGAAAATCATTATAAATGCAAGGCATGAATTAGTTCTAATTCGTACTAGAACTAATGAAAATTCTTATTATTCAAGAGATAACGAAGAATTAAAACTCTCAATTTTTAAATTACAATGGAGAGTTCCACATATAACCTTGTCCGATTCTAATAAACTAACGTTGTTTAAACAAATACAATCAAAATCAATTCAAATGCACTTTCGAACTTGGGAAATGTATGAATATCCAACACTACCAACCACAACTGATCATGTGTGGACTGTCAAAACTTCAAGTCAACTTGAGAAGCCCAGATATGTTATTATTGCTCTACAAACTGATAGAAAAAATCAAAGAAATAAGGACAGTAGCAAATTTGACCATTGTGATATTAGTAACGCAAAATTGCATTTAAATTCAGAATATTACCCTCGTGAAGACTTAAATCTTAAATTTAAATTAGACAGATATGCTGTTCTCTATGAAATGTACAGTAAATTCCAAGAATCCTACTATCAAAAGGAGTCACAACCACTTTTATCGCGACAAGATTTTAAAGATATGGCACCGATTATAGTATTTGATTGTTCTAGACAAAATGAATCAATTAAAACTGGACCTGTGGATGTAAAAATTGAGCTAAAAACAAATGTTGCGATCCCTTCTTCCACAACAGTATATTGTCTGATTCTTCATGATCGTATAATAGAATATAATCCTATTACGGGAGATGTTCACAAACTGACTTAAATTGAATGTGCTGATATATAACCTTGTCAGTACACAAAGTGAATTTATCGAGAACATACTTATTAGCTTTTTTTTTTTTATTATGAATACTTTTATTGTGGACTTTCAAGGCTTTGGAGTATTCAATAAAGACTTTATTCTAAAAGAATTAGCTGTACTATATGATGAACATCATCATCATCATTTCATTGTTACACCACCATGTAATTTGAGTCTGTTACCTGCATCACTTCAAAGAGAAGCTCATTGGTTGTATAATAATTATCATGGATTGAGTTGGAATGGAGGGAGTACTAATTTTACAAAAGTAAAAATATTTCTTCGAAATAAAATCCAAAATGGAACTGTCTACGTCAAAGGAATTGAAAAAGCACAATGGCTTAGAGAAGTACTTAGTAATGAAAATGTAGAAGTAAAAAACGTAGAAGATTTTTTTACCTGTCCAAATTTAAAGGAACTCAGAAGAATTTATCCTAATCAAATAAAATGTCAAAGCCATGCGAAATGTTGCGCACTTCAGAATGTTTACCTTTTAAGAAATTTCTTAAGTGAATAAAAAGCAAAGATTGTATTCTTTTTATAAAAAAAAACAAAAAATCAAAACATTTTTTCTTAAATTTTTTTATTATTTCAGAAGTTGTGAGAAGCATTAGTTGAATTTGAAAACTGCCTGCTATAACCGTATGGTAGAGAACTATGGTCTTCCAAAAATCGGCGTTTTTCTGCTCTTGCCTTGTATGTTTTTGTTTCTGGTAAGGTAATAACTTCATGCTCTTGAGTTCTTTTAATGTTATTTGTTCTTATAAGTATGCTGTTTTCATTATCAAACGAAGAAGAATTCAATACAGCATTAGGTTCTTTTGTGTTGGGGAGAATGTAACACAAATGGTCTTTTGGTACATGAATTTTGCAATGCTTGCAAAAAAACTCTTCACAAATATGATCTCGCGTTCCTCCGTAGTATTTTAGGCAAAGGTGACATCTTTTCATTTGGTCGCAAATAGATTGTTTTCCTGATGACCCAGACATTTTATGGTTGTCATAGCAAGTAGTTCCTTTAAAACGGCGGTTGCAGTCTATACACTCAATTTGATTTTTTGTCTCTGAACAAATTGGAGAATTATGACATTGAGAACACAGTTTGTTGCATACGCGATGGTCACTTTTAGTGTTGTAGGGTATGTGACAACTTTCACAATAGTATACACAGCAAAATGCAGCGGTTAACGATGTTATAACATTGAAATGGTTATTGAAATATAGTAAATTTATCTTCTTCTCATTGGAACTAGAAACTCCTTCATAAATAATTTTTTTTGCCTTGGTTCCGTATTCATACACCGTTACTTTGTAGTCTTTAAAATAATTTTGAAACAATTTCAGTTCCTCTATTCCACAACCATCTAGCGGTATGTCAATTTGTGTTTCATTTAAGAGTGCAATTGTTCGACTTGTTTGCTCTTTTCCAATGTCTCTTCTTACTTTAGCGAAATTTACTTCATTGTCTGCATATTTTCCCACTAAATGTCACGCCCATTTCACTTAAGCGTGGTTCGTTTAAGTGAAAAACAATGTCACGCCTACCTTATCGGTAGGACAAAGATCTTTTAAGGCCAGCGTTAAGATGGGGTTGATGTTCTATGGCGTTTTTTATGCAAGAAGTAGGCTCTTCTTGAAATGGGACTGGATTTATGAGAAAATCAATCTTACGTCCCTTCAAATTGAATCTCTTGACGGTGGTCTCAAAATCAGTCAATATTTTTAATCGCTGAAAAATCAAAAGAAGAAAAAGAAAGCACATTGATATTTTTTTTTTTTTTTTTTTTTTTGATCAATTTTTCTTGTTTTACATAAATATTTGAGAATCCAAAAGAATTTGAATTTTCAAATACTACTTCCGCCAAAGCACCCAAACAGTTTCCTCTTTAATCTTTTTTACTTGCGATATAGGTACTATAGGGCAAGTTCTGCATTTGGAAAAAAAATCGAACTCGAGATTTTGATCAAAGTTGACATTACGATGATAGCGAAGACGAAAAAAGTGGGTCCGACAATTCCGTCTGTCTGTCTGTCTGTCTGTCTGTCTGTCTGTCTGTCTGTCTGTCTGTCTGTCTGTCTGTCTGTCTGTATGTCTGTACCTCGATCTAGAGCCTAAGCCACTGGACCTATTTTCTTCAAACTCGGTAGTTATGGGTCTTCGGTGATTCCCTAGAGGGGAAATTGAAATTTTTTTTTTAGCTCTAAAACTAACGGTACCCCCCATACACCCGTAATGCAAAATCTTATTTATCTCGAAAACGGCTCTAACGATTTTGATAAAAAAAATTAGGTGTGATATTATGGACATGGACTACGTTTTAGTAAAAAAAAAATTTGGGGCAAAATGTTATTAACGGTACCTGTCATAGAACCGTTTTTTTGATTTTCGACTTTCTCATTAACGGCTCTAACGATTTTAACCAAAAATTTTCAGCAGGAGTCCCCCTAAGTTTAAAATAATATTGTATATAAAAATATTCGAAAAATTATTTGTTGGGTTTTTTTGAAAAAAATTTTTTTTTGAAAAATCAATATCTTCAAAACCTATGGAAGATTATTTTTTGAAATTATTTCCTAAAATCAATATTATTAAGTACTTAAAATTCGCATCCCACATTTTTTTCTTGAAAAATTTTAAAGAAATTTCTTATATAAAAAATTTATTTATTTAATAATAAAACGATTTTTTAAACTTTGTTTGCATAAATTCATACTTTTCTAGAAATCAGACGGCAATTTCATTTTAAATTCATGTTTAATATTTATAAAATGTATCTTAAATTCCAAAGTACTTTTACATAAGAGCAAGTTGGTGCGATCCAGTCGTGCATTTTATTTTATTTTATTTTAAATTCATTGCAACTGACTCATTCTCATTACCAACATACTATTTGCAAATTCTTATCTTCTATAATCATTTTTTATGAAACTTAAAACTACATTTGATTTCTCATCATTTTATACAAGCGCCGGTCGCACGCGTCACATGCCTCCAAACACCCCAAAATCCTTATCATCTGACTGCAACTCATTGCCGTAACCTGCTAAATTAACTGCTTATCACCTCTCTCACTCTAACATAGTGCTACCTCTTTAATTTCTCCTCAACAGTTTCCTCAATATTTTAAATTTGAATTTTCAAATACCACTTTCCCGCCAAAGCAACCTCTTTAAGCTTTTTTTTATTTTATTTTTAAATTCATTGCAACTGACTCATATTCATTACACCAACATACTATTCAAAACTCTTATCTTCTAACCATTTGAAATTTCAAACTACAGCCACTTTGAATTCTCAAAGTTATTATTATTATTATACATACGACAGGTAAATGTAA
This sequence comes from Chrysotoxum bicinctum, assembly GCA_911387755.1. Taxonomy (NCBI): domain Eukaryota; kingdom Metazoa; phylum Arthropoda; class Insecta; order Diptera; family Syrphidae; genus Chrysotoxum; species Chrysotoxum bicinctum. The sequence continues at coordinate 72,856 of OU426989.1, forward strand.
AACTACATAATTACTCATAATTTTAATGAACAATAAATTATAAACTGAACGTTATACCTTATCATTATTCATTATTCATCAACCAGCCATTTCTATTCAATTTTATTTTTAATTTCATTGTATCTGACTCATTCATTATTAACATACTATTTAAAATTCTTATCTTCTAACCCCAATTTGAAATTTCACACTACAACCGCTTTGAATTCTCAACGTTATTTTATTATTATATCATCATACCTTATCACCAAAAATATTTAATAATTTATTCTTCAACCCCCATTGCGCTTTTTTAAATCGCCTAACCGACTCATTCTCATTTACCAACATACTATTTGCAAATTCTTATCTTCTATAATCATTTTTTATGAAATTTCAAACTACATTTGATTTCTCATCATTTTATACAAGCGCCGGCCGCACGCGTCACATGCCGCCAAACAAACTTCAAACAATTACTCGCCGCCAACATAACACTAAATCCTTATCGTCTCACCACAACTCATTGCCCTAACCGCAAAATTAACTACTTATCACCTATCTCACTCAAACATAGTGCTATCTCTTTCTGGCTCAGAATTCCCAGTCTGAACCGTCCTAGTTACTACTGAAGTTACAAGGTAACGATAATTGCAGCCAAAACTAAGGTTGCTCCATTAAAACCTATTTCGATCCCTTGTTTGGAGTTGTGTGGCGCGTTACTTTTATCTCGATTGCTGAATCTCATCAAATCGTCACTTACAGGAACTATTTCCAAGGTCGTGATGTGGTCCGACTCTGAAATAGTTTTGCATTGGCTGTCTTCGCCTCCTCGTCGCTGGACAACATTCGTCGCCAACAGAACCTCTGCTATACTCGAGACTACCCCAAGACATTTTTGGCGTCACATTTCTTCAGAGTGTAATCCTGCCGATTGTGCGTCGCGCGGCATTCTTCCGTCTAATCTACCAAACCATCATCTCTGGTGGACTGGTCCATCGTGGCTATCGTTGGATGAAAGCAAATGGCCAAAATCTAAACCAATGACTTTAAAATCGGAAAATAATGAAATTCTAATCGAACAAAAACCATATCCGCGTCAAGTGCTCCAAACATCGTCGAATGAAATAGACATAATTGACTTTATAATCGACAACACCTCATCTTGGCTTCGTATGCAGAGGAAACTTGCTTATGTTATCCGATTTATATTTAACTATTTAAGCCCAGAATCTAATCGACGCTCTTCGTATCTAACTCTTAAAGAACTCCAAGTGGCAAAAGTAACTATCCTTAAATCGGTCCAAGAAATTTCATTCAGTGATGATATCCGCGCCCTAATAAATAAAAACCAACTACCCCTAAAATCTAAATTGCTGAAATACTCTCCTTTCCTCGATAGTCAAGGTCTTTTAAGGGTTGGTGGGAGAATAAAAAATGCAGATCTATCATATAATATAAAACATCCCATTATTCTTCCAAATAATCGTTTTTCTTCTCTCATTATAGAAGATATTCACAACAATTACCTACATCCAGGAGTATCAGCAACATTTGCCATCGTAAGGCAGCAGTATTGGATTTTGGGTTGTCGCAACATAATTCGGAAAATGGTCTTCAAATGCAACAAATGTTTTATGCAACGAAAACATACGACTGTTCAACTAATGGGTGATTTACCACATCCAAGAATCTCGCAAAGTCGTCCTTTTTCACATACTGGTTGTGAATATGCGGGCCCGCTAAGTATAAAACACTCACGGGGTCGCAATCCAAAAATATCAAAGGCCTATATACATATGTTTGTTCGTCTGTATGGCTACGAAAGCCATTCACCTTGAACTTACAAATGATCTTACTTCGGATGCTTTCCTGGCTGCCCTACGTCGATTTGTGTCCCGACGCACTATGGGACCAAATGGTTCAAACCATCTCAAAAATCCATAACTTTTTCGTTTCTCAATATTTTTTTTTGAAATTTTGCACACTTATACTTGTATAACCACGAATTTAAAATATTAAAATGTTTTAAATAGAAATAAATTATTTTATATTTTTTTTTAATAAAATAAAATAACAAATTTGTAGATTTTGTTTAATTTATATGGGCAAAATTTGTTTTTTTTTAATCTTTATTGTAGCCGAATTTATATAAATGTATCTTTTCTATAACTAGATTGCACAATTTACAGAGAAATAGTAGATATATTTTCTACCTTACTACTGAAAAACGTATGACATTTATACAATAATATTATCACAGATTCAAATTGTTTTAGAAGGAAAAGCTACATGAAAAAACCTTCATACAATAAACAAATATAGATATTTCCTGGATATTTCAAGAGAAGAGAGAAGTGGGACTGTGTGAGATCACAAAAAAAGATGTTGTTTACATACTCGATTAAATAAGCATTTAAATAGATAAATAAATATATGAACAACGAAATAAAAAAATTAGTAAATTAAATCTAATTAAATGTATATCACAGTAGGTAGTTTATATAAACAAATAAATAAATCTATTATTAAACAAGAAGAAACAGAAAGATTAATAAATAAATAAATTTAAGAAACAGCAAAAAATATAAATAAATAAATTAATCAATTAATCAATCAATCAATAAATAAATAAATAGGTAAATAAATAGATGATATATGAATAAATAAATAATAATAAATAAATAATAAATAGATAGATAAATAAATAAAAATAAATAAATAAATATGTTAATAAATATAGAAATAAATAAATAAATAAAAAGTTACAATAATTGAACAAAACAAATAAATAAATACAAATGTAACTAAATTAACAAACAAATAAATATATTTTTTTTTTGTATCACAGCATAAGAAAATGATTTTTTTTTTTGAATAAATAAATAAATAGAAAAGAAAAAACAAAAGGTTACAACATCTTAAGTTACTAAATTTAATATAAAGTTATTTTCAGAGTAACCGCACGATACCTTATAACGATCATATAATTTTGCGATTCGAATTGCAACTTTTTCAATTTTTGCTTCTTCGTGGAGTTCTTCCGTAGAAAAGTGCCAGGGAAGATTAAGCATCATTTTTAAGATTTTATTTTGCATAATTTGAAGCCGGCGTATATGACTCTTAGCGCATGTTCTCCAGACGGGAGAACCATATAGCATTATGCTTTGAAATATAACTTTGTATAATAACAGTTTGTTTTCAACACTCAATTTGGACCAACGATTTATAAATGGATAAAGAGTTTTTATTGCCACATTAAGTTTGTTAAGTGTTTGTTGAATATTCAAACTAAAGGTCAAGGTTTTGTCCAGGTGTACACCAAGGTACTTGGCACTCGATTTCCATTCAGTTTGAATCCCATTCAACTGAAGCCTATTGCTTGGCAGATAACAGGCTTTTCTCTTTCTAGTGAAAAAGAGAGCCTGCGTCTTGAAAGCATTCAACTTTATTTTCCAATCATCGCAATATGATTAAACTAAATTCAAAGCAGACTGCAGATTGTTTTCGATTGAGAAAACAATTGAATCTCTCGAATAAATGCAAGTATCATCCACGAAAATTGCGGTTTTACAGTAATGGGGTTTTGGAAAATCATGCGTGTATATAATATAAAGTAACGGTCCAAGCACGGATCCTTGGGGTGGGCAAAATTTGTTGGAGCAAGAATTATGGCAACAATTTGGATGAAATTTGTACAGTTTTTTTCTTTTAACGGTGAAAACACTACCACGCCCATATTTTTCAGATTTTTGTTATTTTCTTATTTTAGTGAACAGGAAGCCGAAAATTTGTATTTGAGGTTTTTTAAACTTAAGACATCGCATTTATATTTTTTCTGTCCACTTTCCGCCTACTTCCACTCCCCTTTTTTTTATTTTCAGCTCAGAGTTCATTAAGAGCAGGCATTTTTTAAATTATGTTTTATATGTAGAAGTGAGTTTATGAAAAGTGTTATTTATTTTTAGTAAAATCCGTGTACCTACTGCCACGCCCCTTTTTGATATATGAAAGTTTTTCGCTATTAAAAAAAAAGGAATTCAAAAGTACACCTTATTAATAAAACGCTTTATTGAGAATATCGAAAATGGTACAGTCGCATTTCTTTGTACAAACTGCAGCATAAACAACTCCACCATATTCACCGAAGAAGCTGATTTAGATGACAACAGCACAACAAATATCACAGCTGCAATTCAACACATGTCAGATGAGATCAAAAGCATCAAAACAAAACAAGAAAGCTTCAACAAATCTTTGGAATCTATGGTAGCTAGCCTTTTAAATATTGAAAAAGTTGCTCCTATTATTGATGAACATAATAAAAGAATTAAAGCCTTAGAAGAAGACAAAATAAAACGTGATACTGAACTTCATTTAATTAAAGAAAAACTTTCAAAACTGGAAGATAAAAGTGTATGTTCTTTTATAGAAATTGTTAACGTTCCTTTTGTTGCAAATGAAAATTTATATGAAATTATTGAAAAAATACATAACTATTTTGAGATAAATATATCTATTAATGATGTTTGTAAAATTTATCGTATGCGTAAGACAGATACTAATAGTAATATAATTGTCCAATATAATTCTGAATCAATCAGAGATCGAGTCTTAATCGGTTATCAAACCAAAAAAAATTTAAATGCTAAAATTTTAAACTTCTCTGAAGATAAACCTGTTTATATTAATGAATTGTTATCTAAATCCAAAAAAGCATTATTTTATAAAGCTAAATTGTTTAAAGTAGAACATAATTTTAAGTATTTGTGGGTTAAGAAAAGTAAAATATATCTAAAAAAGGAAGATAATTCACTTCCCTTTATTATTAAAGGCGATTTTTCCTTCGACCTCGTACTTAAAAAGTTAAATAAAAATAATTCTCCAAACTAAACATGGTTTACAAAATATATTACCAAAATGTAAGAGGTTTGCGAACTAAAACTGAAAATCTTCGTCTTGAAGTTTTAAATTGCGACTATGACATTATTTGCTTGACTGAAACTTTTCTTCGCGAGGATATTAATAGTGGTGAGTTATTTGATGAAAGATATATAGTTTTTAGAAAAGACCGTAATATTGACAATCTTTACTCTAAAAAGGATGGTGGTGGTTGTCTTATTGCTGTAAAGCGTTCCATTCTTTGTTTTCGAGAGTCTAGTTTTGAAACAGATAATGAGGATTTAGTGGTCATCGTTAAAGATAAAAATATAGCAATGTATATTTGGTGTGTATACATTCCACCCAAAAGTAATGTCGATATTTATGAACAAATTCTGTCAAACATAAGTGAAAAATCACTAGATCTGCCTGCAAATTCGATCCCTTTCATAGTGGGAGACTTTAACTTACCTCAGATAGCATGGAATTTTGATAGAGTCAAAAATTGTTTATGTCCTTCAAATAACACAGATAGTTCATCTATGGCACTCTTTAATTATATGTCATTTTTAAACCTTACTCAGTTTAACAACCAGTTAAATCATAATGAAAGGATACTTGACTTAATATTAACAAACACTCAATTTGATAAAATCTCAGTATCTGCTGCATTAACACCACTGTCTAAAATTGACCCCCATCATGTTCCTTTAGAGGTAACAATTGAAATTAAAAAAACAGTATTTATGAGTGACTTAAAAAAAACGAAACGAAATTTCAAATTAGCAAATTATGATAGCATAAATCAGTATCTATCAAACGTTGATTTTATGAATAATTATTCTGAAGATGTTGATATACTTTTAAATAGGTTTTATAACACTCTTGAAGACTGTTTAAATATTTTTGTTCCTAATAGAGAAATATCGAACCGCGAATATCCTGTTTGGTACTCTCGACATTTATTGAAGGTATTGAAATTTAAAGAAAGGTTCAGATGTTTATATAAGAAATCAAAAAACTCGGAAGCATATGCAACATTTTCGTACCTAAGAAACATGTCCAAGAAGATTCAAAAAAAGTGCTATTTGTCTTACATCAATAACGTTGAGGAATCAATTAAAAGCAACTCAAAAGTTTTCTGGTCACTAAGCAAGAGTTTAAAATCAACAAATTCATTTCCTCTGGAAATGAAATTAGGAAATCGTTCCTCTGAGTGCCCTAACGTAGTCTGTTCCTTGTTTTCAGAATATTTTCAATCTGTTTATTCAGTTGATAGTGTAACTTCTTCTTCTAATTTTCAAGTTCAAAACAATAGGCAAACAATAGAAATGTATAATATAACTCCTCATAGTATCGTAAAAGTAATAAACGGACTTGATTCTAAGAAAAACCCGGGTCCTGACGGAATTCCTAATATTTTTTATAAAAAATGTATATCGGTGCTATCTGAACCAATAAGTAAAATTTTTAATTGCTCTATAAGACAAATGAAATATCCAACAATGTTTAAAACAACATTTGTAACGCCTATTTTCAAATCTGGTGATCCTAAGGAGGTATCTAACTATCGTCCAATTTCTATCTCGAACAGTTTGGCGTTGATCTTTGAGAAAGTTGTGTATAACCAGCTTTTCCCTCAGACCAAAAGCTCTATAAGTGATTATCAACATGGATTTGTTCCTGGGCGCTCAACCATAACCAACCTTGCTCTTTTTACAGATACAATTGCATGTGCTCTGGACAATGGTGACCAAGTGGACTGTATTAGCACTGATTTTTCGAAGGCTTTCGATAAGATGCAACACAAGATAGTTTTGGAAAAAATGTACAAAATGGGTTTCCATAATGCTACCGTTAATTGGTTTTCATCTTATCTTGAAGGCAGAAAGAATATCATTATTTTTAATGGAAGCCAATCTTTACCATATTATCAGCCTATGGGTGTCCCTCAAGGTACTATCCTAGGTCCTTTTACATTCATTATATACATAAATGACCTTCCTAACAACCTAAAATCATCTTGTTTAATGTATGCTGATGATACGAAAATATTTAGGATAATTAAAAATTCAAATGATAATTTTGAACTGCAAAATGATCTGAGATTTTTAGAAAACTGGTGTTTTGAAAATAGTTTAACATTAAATATAAATAAATGCAAAACAATATCCTTTACTAGAAAACGTAACAACATCATCTTTCCATATACAATTAATGGGTGTATTCTTGAAAGGGTAAGCGAAATAAAAGATCTTGGCATATTTTTTGATTCGAAACTTCTTTTCTCTTCACATATAAGCTTTATTACCAAGAGAGCATTTAAAATGCTTGGTTTTATTATGAGAACTTGTAAATCTTTTCAAATGACTAAATCTTATACTACTATGTTCAATTCTCTGGTAAGACCTATAGTAGAATATGGGTCTATAATATGGAACCCCTTTTATTTGACATATTCGAAACAAGTTGAAACAGTTCAAAGAAAGTTTACAAAGTATCTTTTCTTTAAAATGAATGGTCCTCAAGTAGAATATAATGTCAGACTTCAAATGTTAATGTTTTTATCACTTGAGGAAAGAAGATTATGCGCAGATGAAATTTTTGTGTACAAAATATTACATGGTTTAATAGAAAACGCTAATATACTTGAAAAGATTTGTTTTAACGTTCCATACGCGCAATACAGACATCAACATCCTTTTTTTTATCTTAGAACACCAAGAACAAATTTATTGTTAAAATCACCGTTGTACCGAATTCAAAAAAATCATAATCAAATTTTTCATGATATCAACTTGGACGAACTTAATATTTTGAAATTTAGAGTTTCAGTTATCGATAAAACCATTTCAAATAGAATCCCAACACTTAACTAAAAGTTAGCTTCGCAAGCCTCAATTAATAAAAAAACAAAAAACCAAATATACAATATATATATGTAAAAATAATTTTTTCTATTAATTCTCGATTAAAAAAAAAAAAACATTTAATTGTGTAAATTTGTAATTTTAATAGAATGTTTTATTTCACATTCAAGAATTTTTTATTTAAGTATATTCTCTTTCTACAATTGTTATATTAATTATATTATGTAAGTACTTAATAATGGTAGTAAGTAATTGGACACATGTCTGTTTACTATCATTTTAATTGAAATAAAAAAATAAAAATAAAATAAAATAAAAGCTTATTAATCATCTCATTATATTATCTATGAATTTTGTCTCTTGATTTATTAATGTTACAACAACAATTTGGCTGTCCCATGCCAACTCTATCACCTTTTAGACTCTTTTCGCATGCTTTTGTTGTTGCTTTTGGTATTGTTTACGATTCAGTTTCCATATTGTATGCAGTTCTCTTTTAAGTGAACTATTATCTTTCTGTCTTCTTCTGTTTTGTGTTATATGCAACATACCCCACACACCCTCCAACCCTCAAATGCTTGGCATTTATTTTTATTTAATTATTATTTTTTTAAATATAAATATGAGTAAGGAAGTTTCAAATTATTGGAAAACAAAAAATATTTTATTCTAAAAATAAAATTTTGAATTTTAATAATATTGATTGATAAAAACTTATAAATTTACATAGTCACTTATATGATGTTTATGAAAATGTGTTGCACATGTTTTAACAGTTATATTTTTTAACTTTGGACAAAAAATAACATATTTTTTTATAAATTTTGAGCTAAAAGTAATAAAATAATGGTCTAAAACTTTTTGGAATACACATTTATGTGCATCAATAAAGATACCACATTTTTGCCAAATTTTAATTTTTTTCATCACTTAACATTAAAGTTGTAAGAATACGAATTTTTATTCTAAAAACTTATTTTTCATTCTCATCATACGTTTTTTCTTCTTAAACAAAAATGCATGAAAATGCGAAAGTTTTTATTTTTTTTTCAAAATTTAGAATATTTTTAGAAAGCAAAATAGCCATTAACTAAACGGAGGCAGCCGGAGCTAATAGAGAAAACTTCAATTGAAAACAAAAAAATGAAAAAGATACTGCACCTTACTCATTTTTTTTTTTATTAATTTAGTGGTAAATTTAATTAAAAAAATATAACTGTTTTGTAAAGAAGAGGGCTTGGGCTTTTCAAAAAGGTATATTACTTATTCATTCTGTCCAGAAAATACGAAATAATTGACTTCAAACTCTCACTTCTAATAATTCTAAAAAATAAAAATATCGAAATGTCATTTTTAACGGTAATTTTAGGTACCTAGAACAAAAGTAAGATACAAAAAATTTACTGTTTTTTGAAGAACCCTATTTCTAGTATATAATCCCATCATTAGATTTTTCAAATTACGAAATTCACCAAAACTATTTTTGAGATGGATTTCATCATTTGGTCCCATAGTGCGAGGTGGCTTTTGTTCGGATATTTATTCGGACAACGGAACCAACTTCCAAGGCGCACGTCGGTGTCTTAATGAAATGCACAAGTTGGTCATTTCAGAAGCCCATAACGAAGCTGTTGCTACAGCCCTAGCAAAAGACAATATTGCATGGCACTTTATTACCCCCTCGTCACCACATTTTGGTGGTCTTTGGGAATCTGGTGTCAAATCAGTGAAATTTCACTTACGACGAGTAATCGGAGCAACTATACTCACGTTTGAAGAACTGTATACAGTTCTTACACAAATTGAAGCTGTTTTAAACTCCCGCCCACTTTTTCCTATATCAGATCATGATTTAAATCCTCTAACCCCAGCTCACTTTCTTATAGGTCAACCATTCACCGCTGTTCCAGAACCAACAACGCTTACGACACCTATAAATCGCCTTTCGCACTGGAATCATTTACAAAACATGGTGCAAGGATTTTGGAAACGATGGCACTCGGAATACATCACTACACTCCAAGAGCGACCAAAGTGGAAGCACGCTACTGTTAACTTAAAACCAGGTGACCTTGTGGTTATAAATGAACCTAACCTTCCCCCAACAAAATGGATCCTTGGAAGGATTGAGTCAACTAATAAGGGAACTGATGGTCTAGTACGAGTGGCTACGGTGAGGACGATTGGCGGTACCTTTGTTCGTCCAGTAAACAAGCTGGCACTATTACCTACGTCCTGAAACCCGTTCCAGGGGGGCCGGGATGTTCGAAATCAAATAATTTAAATCTCAAATCTAAATCCCATCATTCATACATAATTCATTCATACTATATTATTTGCATTCATTCAATCTTAAACTTGCTATAAATTAATTTATATAAAATTATTATAATAGTTAAAATTTGCCTAACATTGTGCTTTACCCTACGATTAGTTTATGCTAAATCATTACATTTGTCATTTGAATTGTTATCGGGGATTATCTTTTTTATCTCATTCGTCATGCATTGTAATTGCTTTCTGAACAAGAATATTAAAAATAATCTTTCCTTTTGATTTCAACCAGCAAGCTGTAAGCATCATCTTTGGTAACTTGTATCATTTTATTATAATTGTGCATACATATATTAAAATCATTGAATTAAACTCAAACTAAACGAAATTTTTTAAAGATCTTATTTTTTCATATAAAATTAACATCATTGGTTAATCTCAATCATCGTTGGTATATTTCGCATTCACTTATAAAGAATATTATTTTAAACTCGAAGGGGCTATTGCTGAAAATTTTTGGTTAAGACCGTTAGAGCTGTTAATGAGAAAGTCGAAAATAATATCACACCTAATATCACCTTGTATCAAAATCGTTAGACCCGTTTTCCAGATAAATAAGATTTTGCTTTACGGGTGTATGACGGGTTCTGTTAGCTTTGGAGCTAAAAAAAATTCAATTTTCCCTCTAGGGAATCGCTGAAGACTCTTATGTACCGATTTTGAAGAAAATAGCTCCAGTGGGTTAGGCAACTTTGATCAAAATCTCGAGTGCAATTATTTTTCCAAATGCAGAGCTTGCCCTTTAGTACCTATGTATATCGCAAGTAGTAATAACTAACTAACTAGCTCTAAGGCTGCGCCATTTTGATACCATAACTCGTATGAACCTGTGGATGGAATTGGTATGGAAAGTTGTGGACATTGTCATGAAGTCATTAAATTTGGATTAAATTCAAAAATATGAAAGGATATAGAAAGTTTTAATGTCTCTTATTGTGTGTTTGCTTTTGCACAATCATCCGGATCACATCAATTGGATCATTCACTCAGCCGGACCACCACACTCATCCGACATCATCTACACTGTGCCAAGTTAGAGAGCCTGTTGACTATGGTGATGAAATAGTAGCCAATCCGATTGAGTGATAATCGGCCCCCCGTACCGTAAACCTCCGTCAAAGGCCTCAGTCCGCTTGTTTGGTATCTATTGAGTCAAACGGGGTTATGGCACAAAAGTAACTGAAGTTCGTCCTAGAATAAATAATCGTAAGAATAAACTAACCTTACTCCACCGTCACCTAAATTGACGGACTTATGAATTAACATAACAATACGGAAATACAAAAAAGTGACATTAATAATATACACAGTAACGAGGCTATTGATGGATTACAGAGACAAGAAAGTGAACTATTGATAAGTTTTTAATTATTATATCGATGATGCACGCGATCTGGAGATAATACTTAATCAAAAATAATATCAACTAATTGATCAAGAAGAATAATTGGTTGTCCATTCATTTTTTTTTTTTTTTGATTAACTGAATTCGGGGTGTTAACTATAGATTACCCAGCATATTTCTATAGATTAAAAATATCTTTCAAAAAGGAAACACTAGTCGATATGATATCCGAGTTGTCCAACGCCATCTGACTTGTGAAGCAGTTTCCATTTTCACCACACTGTTTGAAAAACAGGATGTGAAAAAAGGGAAAACTACAATCCAGTGAATCTCCGGTGGATAAGTCTTCTTCCGAGTATCATTAGGGTATTTAAAAAATGATATTATGAAGCTTTGTTCAAGTGTCGGAGGAAAACAATATTCTACTACTTAGTTTAGTTTAAAGGTGAGACATAGCAACTTTTTTTTTTTTTATAATCTACCCGCGCTCAAGGGATTATGATTACCCTTTAAACCGAAACCGAAGATCATAATTTAGATCTTAATTATTTGAAGGACTGACGATAAAGATATAAGTCTAAGCCGACCCGAGAAGAGGAACTGAAATCAAGATAAGAAAATCAGACAAGAAAATAATAAAAACAAAAATGTCTAACACTGAAAAAGGTTTTGACATTTTCGCCAGTATAGGTGGGATTTACCTTCTCAACAAAGTGGAGTTGATTGAACGTATGACGCGCTTAGGGCTGAGTACGGAAGGAACAATGGCTGCGCTCCGTGTTCGTTTTAGCACCCACATAAAAGAAGCGCGGGCTCTAAAATCTACTCAAAATCTTTGTGAGGAACTAGGAAAACTAGTTACAGAACGAGAATATGCAGAAGAGCCCAGAAATTTAAAATCCGCCCAACATATAAGCAATCCAGATAATATAGGTACGAAGGAACACCTAGGATACGACAGATATGTTCCCAGTATACCAGTTCACGGTGTTCAGACCTATAAGACTGCTTACCCGGCTGTAACTCCGTACGATCGATTAACCAACCTTCCGAAATATAGAGAATGGTGCTATCCCCACAGTACTCGCCAGAACCAAGTCCCATTTGTAGCCAAGACTCCAGCATCATACCAGTTACTAGATCAAACCAGAACCCCGCCAGCTACTCCGCCTGTCGATTATTCATTACTTGGCCGGGAAGTTGAAGTAATAAACATCGTTAGTAACTGGGGTCTTACCTTTGATTCATCTGGTAATGCCCTCGAGTTTATCAAACGAGTGGAAGAACTCGCTGATTGCTACAGGATTCACCTGAATGAGATGCCCCGAACCTTTCCTGTCATATTCAGAGGAAATGCTCTACAATGGTTCCGAATAAATAGGGAGAATTTCAGGACATGGTTGGATTTTTATCATGCCTTCTTGGGACATTTTCTCCCCGTACGCTTTGTTCACAAAATAGAGGAGGAAATTGCGAGAAGAAGACAAGGCCCCCGCGAAAGAGCGAAAGACTTTATCCAAGCCTTGCAATACTTGGTTCATCAGCACCCCACTATGCGCATACAGGAAAGCATCGACAGAATCTACGACCGGCTAAGACCCGAATATCATCTCTATATCCGCCGCAAAGATTTTAGGACTTTGGATGAACTAACTGGTCTAGTCGAAGAGTTCGAGCATATTCAGAATGAAAGTCGAAACCTGACTCAGGCCCCAGCTAAACCCATGCCAAGGAGCTTGCTCTGTGAAGCCAAGGGCCTGGTGCCAGCTCCAGAACAGTATGATCGCACGACCCATTGTTGGCATTGCAAACAGCGAGGGCATCCTAGAGTTGACTGTCAGAGACCGTTTCGATTGTTCTGCTCTTTCTGTGGAGAAGATAGGCGCACGACGAAAGATTGCCCTTGCCACACGCATAGAACATCTACGTTGCAAGCCCCACCAGCGGCTACCCCTGACCACGAGATAGTTTCCCCAGAAACAAGGACCTGTCACCCCATTGATGGCATTCAGGTGACTCTCGATATCCCGACGAACGAAGAGCTAGCAGAAGATACAGCAGCAGATGTACGGGCAGCCTGTGTAAATGCTGTCACAAACTTGTTCAAAACGGAACCAGAGCTTTCACATAGTCAAGAATCAAGTGCCAATCCGCAGCCAATAGACCATGAACCCAAGAGTCTGACCAAAAAACGAGAAGCAAAGCCGCTACCAGTCTCGCCTACTCAAGAAATATTGAGAGATCCACGCGGGTTACTGCCTGTTTGTTTATACGGGCAAAGTGACTACGTTAAGGAATCGAATTTTGAAAACGCTGTTAGAGGTAGAGAAGTAACGACTACCCAAAATCTACGCCTTCAGAGGGGCAAGTCCCTTCCACGAGCACAAAGAAAGTTACCTACATATTTGCTAAGAAAGCAATTACCGATGTTCGAAAAACTGCCTAATACTACAAACGCTGTAGTATACAGGATACGACTAAAGTCAAATGCACCATTCCGTCAAAAATATTATCCCAGAAACCCCGCCCCGCAAAAGATAATAAACAAGAAATTCAAGAAAGTACTAAGAGAAAGTAGGGTTGAACAATCAACCAGAAAAAAAAAAAAAAAAAAAAAAAAAAAAAAAAAACCCGAGTTTTAGACGAGAAGGTTCTCGTCTCCAAAGAAGGAGGGGTTTGTAATGAAGCATTACAACTCTGCCTCCCACCCCCCTACATACGGACCTGCCCTGTTGTTAATCCCAGTACCTCACCATAGCTAAACCCTATTCCAACCCCGAAGCCCTATCCAGCAAAATTCCATATTAACCTAACAAGGCACCCCCCATGCTACGGACCTGTGAAAAATAACATAAAACGAATACTTACCAAAGCGACAACATGCTCCCATAGCATGTGTCAACAGCAAACCAAGGCCAGCAACTGATTACACTTATCAGTGAACTTAAATCAATGGCACAATTACACCACACTGTCTACTCAGACACAACAACAACTACTAGGAGTGGTGAATTGATAGCAGGAATTTATTTACGAAGAAGGAAGAACTCCACTGAAGGCAGCAACTGGTTGACGATCAAGAACCTCGATGGTAGGTTTTCGAGCAATAAAAAGAGAGATTGTTCGTCCTCTTTCCCGTCGCCCCCTTGTATTATCAATCATAGCCTAGAAGCAAGATGGTGAGTTAAGGTTCATACAAGAACTGACTACCCTCCTACCACACACCGGCAGCCATAAGTAAGTGCAGAAAGAAGCAACAACGTATAGGTAAACATGATGCCACCCGTCCCCCCGCACCATTTAACGTAGGTGGTGGTAAGCAATGTTATTGACAGCAAAAGCGATGACGTGACAAAAGAGATCATATTGCGTGGAAATGTGCACTTCCTAGCTTTACAGCTCACGCATGGTTTGGCTGAAAAGTGTAATAAAAGACCGCCATACATTCGACGAAAACACAGAGTGCGGTAGTCCACTGCCGAAGTAACATCGGAACACAGAGTGCGGTAGTCCACTGCCGAAGTAACATCGGAACACAGAGTGCGGAAGACCTTCACAGAGGTAACATCGTATAACAAAGTGCAGCGCAAGGTCCAAAATTCAGTCGGCATAAGAACCAAGGAAGGTAAGAAAAGTATCAAGTTGTAGACTTCCCCCCACCAGTGGTAAGGGGTCGCAACAAAGTAACACAAGATTTGCCAGATTCGTCTGTTGATTTGCCGGATTCGTCCGTTGATTTGCCGGATTCGTCCGTTGATTTGCCAGATTCGTCTGTTGATTTGCCGGATTCGTCCGTTGATTTGCCGGATTCGTCCGTTGATTTGCCGGATTCGTCCGTTGATTTGCCGGATTCGTCCGTTGATTTGCCGGATTCGTCCGTTGATTTGCCAGATTCGTCTGTTGATTTGCCGGATTCGTCCGTTGATTTGCCGGATTAGTCCGTTGATTTGCCGGATTCGTCCGTTGATTTGCCAGATTCGTCCGTTGATTTGCCAGATTCGTCTGTTGATTTGCCGGATTCGTCCGTTGATTTGCCGGATTCGTCCGTTGATTTGCCGGATTCGTCCGTTGATTTGCCGGATTCGTCCGTTGATTTGCCAGATTCGTCTGTTGATTTGCCGGATTCGTCCGTTGATTTGCCAGATTCGTCTGTTGATTTGCCGGATTCGTCCGTTGATTTGCCAGATTCGTCTGTTGATTTGCCGGATTCGTCCGTTGATTTGCCGGATTCGTCCGTTGATTTGCCAGATTCGTCTGTTGATTTGCCGGATTCGTCCGTTGATTTGCCGGATTCGTCCGTTGATTTTCCGGATTCGTCCGTTGATTTGCCAGATTCGTCTGTTGATTTGCCGGATTCGTCCGTTGATTTGCCGGATTCGTCCGTTGATTTGCCGGATTCGTCCGTTGATTTGCCAGATTCGTCTGTTGATTTGCCGGATTCGTCCGTTGATTTGCCAGATTCGTCTGTTGATTTGCCGGATTCGTCCGTTGATTTGCCGGATTCGTCCGTTGATTTGCCAGATTCGTCTGTTGATTTGCCGAACCCGTCTAGATTCAGCTGTGAATGCCAGATCCAACTAAAGACTGTCGACATCAAGCGTGAAGTACCAGCTTGACCCGTTCAACTACTCTCAACCTGCGTACAGAAACTAGGCGAACGCACTGAAAGGATATCTACAGAGAATAAATCCACTCCGAAGAACGGACCAAGGATACCAACAACGAAGACATTAATTATAAAAATTGTATATAAAATAATGTATGTAAATTAGTTTAAGTTCACTTTTCGATGATTTTATAAATAAAGGAATATTGACGTTAAAATCTAAAGTTAGTACTACTTTAGATAGAACCCCGGTAATCCGGCGAGCAAAACCTCAGCCTTTGACAAAAGTACATCACAGTTTCAACACAGCGCGGGCGTGAAGTTAATGAAGAGAAAGAAGGATAGGAAAGATGTGTGGCACGATGTTCTGAGACTGTTGGTGGTTGTCTCAGATATTTTTATCTCCAGGGATGGCGGCTGAGCTAAAGCGGAGAAATGCCGTGTCTTATTTCTATGTCGCTTATAATTCACATTATTTTATTCGTGTTCATCCTTGTTGGGCATACTAGTTTAACTCAATTACATGTTGTTAGTGTTATGCCTGAACAACATGTAATGAGTAAACCAGCAACCCATTGATGACAATTTTTAGAAGGTTTTTAATGGAATTAAAGCGACATAGACGACGGCAGGGATCGAACCTGTGATCATGAGGTTGACAGGCGAGCACACATCCATCGCGTCACGGCCACCCCCTGGCTTATGAATTACATTTTTTTTCATAGTCACTAACTAGCTTATCAATTAAAAACTTGTTTAATTCATAAGATCGCGATAAGGGAATCAAAATTGATTATCGATCTTATCAATTTAAATAAAACAAAAGAAATGTTTTACTTAAAGAACAGTGAGATACCTGCACTACGAAGAAGGCACTTGGAATTTTTGTTCAAATAATTTGATAAACTTAACAATATGAAAAACATGAATTGATACCGAATAGAAAAATAGAAAAACATAATTTGTATATCCAAAAAGGCGTTTTGATATTTACTTTAGTTGGTAAACATAGAGAAAAATCACCGGATGAAACCCAAATTTGTTTTCAGAAGATAATATTACACTTGTAGGAATTAAAATCCAGACGATAACGCATTGAGGTCATGAATGGTTGAAACCAAAAATTGACAAGAACCAGTAAAAAATCCTATCCGTTCCACATATTTATGTTTCCTCAATATCTCCTCCTCTAACTCATCAACTGTCCCTCTTTCTCCTAATCGTATCGCTCCTCTTATCACTATTTTCCTGCGCGTACCATATAAAGAAAATCCTAAACACGAAATTCACACACCCTTTAAAAAAAGGACTTTTCGAGAAAAATTAAAAATAATTAAAACCGAGAAAATGTTCCTTCTGAGTATTTTCAAAGTTATCAAAATCTATTCGCGAATGATTTGAAGTGCGAAAAACTACCATGTAGAAACAATACTTTAGAGATGAGAGAGAGGAAGCCATATTTCAAATCGCAAGCCCTGTCGATTTTGAAATAGGCAAAAGTCAACCTGACTGTTACCTCTTCAGCTCATCCGCCCGGACCTCCTCTCACCACACCCACGTCGCGTCCTTGTAAAAATAAATAAAATGCACGACTGGATCGCACGAACTGTAAAGATTGCTCTTATGTAAAAGTACTTTGGAATTTAATATACATTTTATAAAACATGGATTTAACGAGATAATAATGTTCAAATGTATAAAATTGCCGTCTGATTTCTAGAAAAGTATGAATTTATGCAAACAAACTTTAAAAAATCGTTTTATTATTAAATACATTTTTTATATAAGATATTTCTTTAAAATTTTTCAAGAAAAAATGTGGGAAAAATAATAGTTCATAGGTTTTGAAGATATTGATTTTTCAAATAAAATTTTTTTTCAAAAAAAACCCAACAAATATTTTTTCGAATATTTTTATATACAATATTATTTTAAACTTAAGGGCACTCCTGCTGAAAATGTTTGGTTAAAATGCTTAGAGCCGTTAATGAGAAAGTCGAAAATCAAAAAAAAACGGTTCTATGACAGGTACCGTTAATAACATTTTGCCCCAAAATTTGTTTTGACCAAAATGTAGTCCATGTCCATAATATCACACCTAATTTTTTTTTATCAAAATCGTTGGAGCCATTTTCGAGATAAATAAGATTTTGCATTACGGGTATATGGGGGTACCAAAAAAAAATGTTCTATTTATACTCTAGGGAATCGTCGAAGAACCTTAACTACCGAGATTGAAAGAAATAGGTCCAGTGGTTTAGGCTGTAGTGAGAGGTACAGACATACAGACAGACAGACGCTTCGTCGCTATCATCGTAATGTCAACTTTGATCAAAATCTCGAGTTCGATTTTTTTTCCAAATGCAGAACTTGCCCTATAGTATATACCTACTTAATGTACACATGTATGTATATCGCAAGTAAAAATTGAAGACTCATGCTTGATGTGTGTACATACATATATGTGGAACTTCAATCAAAATGTACTAATACACTTGCATGTCCATGTTATGCATTTACAGCACTGATATCTATAATACATAATATAATATTTATATTTTATTATAGAGATCAGTGATTTACAGAATGTGTATCTGACTTTAAACTGTCACAATGTAATACAGTTATATTGTCATACTATGACACTGCCATCTCACGTTTGGTTTCGATTGCCAGCCAAAAAAACACTTTCAGCCGACAAAACGCGTACGCGAAGGGTTGAGAATTGTAAGTTGGCAGGCCTTAAGTTCTGTATAAGCTTTCCCGGCCATTAAATTGATTTTAATTTAATTTAATGCGTTTAAATTTTCTTAAAAAATCCTTTTAAGACATACCTATTCTAAAAGCAAAATGTTTCGCTCAAAATTTCTTCTTCTTCTTTTTGTATGTAAAAAAACAAATTGCATTCATTGTATAACATTTTCTGCAGCTGCAGCATTTTATTAAACTACGAACACGAAAACGAAGCAGGAAGCTCTGTCAACTTTTTGAGATTAAAAACAAGCCTTATATATGTAGCCCTTCCTATTTTCATAATCATCACCCACGAAGTATTTTGCCTAATTATTATAAATGAATCAACGTCAGAAGGGTTCTTTTCATCGTTGTTATAAATATATGTATATAACAAACATATGTTAAATATGCATAGCGGGTATAGATCTCCCTTTGGCGAAGACTAATGGAAATAAAAAAAAATTATGTAGGTTTGGTAATACTCTTCTTGCCGCATTCTCTAACCCATGACAACATGGCCTCGGTGCATTCACAAAGTGCGATGTACTCCAGTAAAGTACTTAAGACAGTTCTTGAAAAGTACTAGACCTAAACTTCTTTGCTTTAACAAATGGAATTCCTGGAGGACTTTAAAAGAAGAGAATGAAATTGAGGTACATATAACAACACTGAAAGTGTATGAACATTTATGGAACATAAAATAAGACAGACTGTGGGCTCTTAACTCATTGTTTTATGTTTGAAGCAATGAAACGCTGTCAAGTAAGCCCTAGCCATTTCCTGTTTTAAGTAAAATGTTGAGACTTTTCAATTAAAAAATATCTTACAATTAATTTTGAAATGAGCATTTTATAATTTTGTATATCCAACCATAAGAAGCTTAGTTGTAGTTTATTAAAGCTAACCAAGTCGACATATTTTCAGACTTTGATTTGAAAAAAATGGGGCGACTGCCCTTTCTTACAGATCTATTGTAGCTAACCTTTCTGACTAGGATCGTGCTAAGACTATTTTTTTTTAATATGTTGATTTTAAACACACCCAATGCAAAGACGTTCGTGCACAAAAACGAGTCAAACAGACCGTTTATGACATTTGAAAATGTTGAAGTGCTATAATAATAAATGAAATACGTATTATGGTTTGACTAAATCATTTACGTTTATTTATTTACGCTAAATACTAAATCGGTTGAGTAAGTTAAATGTGAACACTGTCAAATTTTCATCTCTTTTAGGAGAAAATGAAATAATACAAACTAAAAAAATTGTCTGTCAAACTTTAATTTTTTCCTTTTTTTTTCATTATTATTATTCTAGTCTAAATTGCATTTTTTCATAAGAGAAGCAAAGTACAGAAAAATACATATACATTCATTTATGGAAATATAATATCTCTTAATGTGGGATCTTCCTGAGGTCTTAACCTCTTTTACATAAACCAAATCAATTTATTTACTTAACTCTACTTCTTTTTCATTTAATTTTCTTCTCTCTCAATAAATTAGCAATTCAATTGAAAACATCCGAACGTCATCGATCCTTTGGATCTATCATTCTTATCAAGCTAATATGGTCAAGACATTGATCAAACTTTTAACCTAATTGAACACTAGGCTCTTCTTTCTTTTCATATAAGTGATCATTTATACAGTCACTTACCCAAAATCCTTCATATTTCAGTAATTTATCCAGCGGTGATGGCGTGGTGAGATCAGCACTCCAGTCCGATGAATTACGGTTACCATCCGCACAATAATTTATTATATTATTATATCTATTTTTTATCTATTTATTACAATTAGGAAGAGAAGGAAGGGACATTTAGTGTGTACAATTATCCTCACTCTTGATCAACGAACTTCAATAATGTATATGGGTGATTCTACAAACGATGGAATTTTCGGCGGCCCAAGAAATATTTTAAAATCTGTTCAATTATTTAATCTGATTTTTTTTATAAAATTAAATCGGATTGATATTCACCTGGCCTAACAATTTTATTAGGGTGACCTTATTTTATTTCGCTCAAAAAATTCTTCAAAGTGTCCGATTCTCAGTCCCGTGACGTGTCCCCAGTGCGTTTTCGCAAAGAAAAATTATTACCGTTCTCTTATTTCAGGTCTCATACTAAGATGAATTCCACCGAAGTTACGCTAAATAATCATCTTTGCTACGAAATAGATAAATATTTTGTAGTAATTTATGTTACTACAAAAAAAAATAAATTATACTTTGTCCCCCGCATTTCATATCAGTCCCCTACAATATTGAAACAGTCGAAAAAATCAATAACTAGGATATCGATCGCATTTCCAGCACTGGCAATTTGAAGTACCAAGTCTCCTTACAATAAAATCGTGGTGCACCTCGATTCTGTTTCTAATGTTAGTATTGTGAAAAAGACAAGAAGTCGTGGATTGTCCGTTTAGTTTAGCAGTCCTCTGGTGAGGTTTTACAAAACAAATTTGTATGTTAGTAGGCATATTTGTTAGTAGCAGGGTTGCGAATTTTTGAATTAAAAAAATCATAAGTCATAAGTCTGTAGATGATTTGTGAATTAAAAAAATTTGTTAGTTAGTGACTTATGATTTAAAAAAAAATTAATTCATAAGCTTCTAAGTGACTTATGAATAAAAAAAAATAATTCACAAGCTACTAAGTGACTTATGAATTAAAAAAAATTTAAGTCATGAGTCAGTAAGTGACTTATGAATTAAAAAAAATTAATTCACAAGCTACTAAGTGACTTATGAATTAAAAAAAATTGAATTCAGAAGCTAGTTGGTAAATTTTAAATGCTTAAGCTTGTTTTGACTACATAATTATTTAATTACTAACGAAGGTAGATTTCAAGCTTTTGTGTGTCATAAAATTATCATGCTAGCTTATAAATTTTTTTTTTTATGAATTCAATTTTTTTTAATTCATAAGTCACTAGGTAACTTTTGAATTAATTTTTTTTAATTCTTAAGTCACTTAGTAGGTTCTGAATTAATTTTTTTTAATTCATAAGTCACTAAGAAGCTTATGATTTAAATTTTTTTAATTCAGAAGTCACCAACTGACTTGTGAATTGAATTTTTTTAATTCATAAGTCAGTAACTAGCTGCTGAATTACATTTTTTTTAATTCGTAAGTCACTCACTAGCTTGTGAATTAAAGCCAAGCTTAAGCTAAAAAGTGACTTAAGCTTTTGCAACCCTGGTTAGTAGTATAGTATAGGTTTAATAAAACTATAATATTATATATATTTTTTTGTTTTAAAGTAAAACCTTAATATCTTTTTTGCGCAAAAACCATGAAAAACATCAGTCCCCTGGATAATAAATGAACAAATGATATTTTATTCAGAAACCTGAGAAATTTTTAGTTATGTTGAACTTCGAACTTCATTGCGAAATATTTTTAAAATTTTTAAAAAGAATATAATTTATTTTAAATTGATTCTAAGTAGAACAAAATATTTAATTATAATATCTTATAATCTTTTAATAAAATGCTAAGTTATATGTATTAACCATGAATTTGTATGTTTTTGAAGACTTATTAAATTTAATTTCTATATTTCAATGTTTACCCAAGAGAAAATACAAAAAAAAATAAGGATTTATTTAGTCCCCTCAAAAAACAACTCAGTCCCTTGAACATCCTTTTGCAAAAATTGTCTTTAAAATCGTCATTTTTTATTTTTTTGACTGGCCGCTTTCAACAATGCAAAGAGACGTTCTAATGATCAACTAGAACAACTTTTACGTCTTTTGGCTTCCAAAAATGTCGTAACGAAATTTGTAACATTTTATCCCATTGGTTGTAGAATCACTCATATGAATTTCTTTATTTTTACGACTCGGCTCTAGAAAGAAAGAGATAATCACAGGGAAAACTTTTTTTTTATAATAAATATCACTGAGTAATACTTCGTAATATGGCCACAGAATCTCATTATGTGAGTTCATGAAATGTAAAAATGAAAAATGGCGTAAATAAAAGTAGAAATGGGCTTTTTAAACCGAAATTTTAATTCTTTGAAATCCAGAAATATGTGGCTAGTGCTGTGTGCGGTTGCACCGTCTTGTTATACCAAGCCCTCCAGCAGTAAAAAGTCGTTTATTATAGCCCTGTAGCGTTCGCCAGTAACATTGACCGCTGCACCACACAATGGTTTAGAGTGGATGTAATGGTTCGTCGTGCATCACACGCCGATGTTCAGTGCCCCAGAAACGAAGACTTTGCTTATTCCCCTAACCGCTAAAGTGGAAATCCGAATTGTCGCTTATCATTAATTTCGACACAAAATCTTCGTTTTTGATATTGAGGATGGCTCTACAGTAATTCACACGTGACCGATGGTCAACAGGCATTCACAGATGCACTTTTACGGGAACATGTGTAAGTCTGTCACTAAAATTCGCTGTAGGGCCCGTCGTCGTCTCGTTGATTATCTCCGCGATTGTCTCTGCTGTACGACCAGTCCGGTATCGGCCAAGCCCTGCATGGTCTCCTGTTACTAGTAAGGGACTACGCTTATAATGTTATGATTTATGATGTAACAGAAAGCGAGCGTTTAGGAAAAATGGAGCGGATTTAATAGGAGATGTCGATGCAAATTGGTTTTGAAAGCTTGTATATTACACTGACGGGGAAAAATCGAGAAGGGCAAAGTATTCCACATTCTAGTGGTGCCACTAAAGAAAGCACCTCTGTATTTGACAGAACGTCCGAATCCGAAGTTAGGCTCAAGGGTATACTGATGTGCATTCATAGTTAGACGAGTATTACGGTTGAATTGTTTGAGGAGAGAAATGCTACTGGCTATTTCATTTGAACATTGTTGATAGAAGAAACGAAAACATAATTAAAGACAGGAAACATTTTGGCGGTGTCAAAGAGAAACAAAATTGTTCTGTAATTGATCTGTCTCTTATAAGTTTTATGCATCTATTCCGAATTCTATCTAACAGGTTCAAATGAGTAATCGGGGCACCAGCCCATATATGAGAGTTATACTCAAGTTTTGGGCGGATATATGTCTTATAGCCTGATCAGAGGGGGAAACAAATTTCTTGCATCTTTTATGAAAACCTAAGCATTTCGCTGCATTTTTGGCAACGTCGAATATATGATCATTCTATAATAGATGGTCAGTAACATACATACCGAGAATTGAAATATTTGCGGTTTCTTTAATACATGTTTCATTCATGGATAGTTGCAAGGGTGGTATATTTTGCTTGTCCGATAGAAGACAACATTGTTTTTTCAAAGCATTAAATTCCACTAGGTTTTATTTTCCCTATTGTATAATGCTGTCAAGATCGGAATCTAATGAGCTTACCATACGCTGCCATTCCAGTCCCACAGCCGAAGAGCAAGGTTGTGAGTCTGGAAACGAATATGAAAAGCTAAGGATGCTGTCGTTAGCGAAACAATGAAGTGGATTAGTAGTTTCAGACAAAAGATCATTTATGAAGATAAGGAAAAGTGTCGGAGACTTGGGGCACACCAGCATTTATTTTATACGAGTAATTATCAGACTTTAAACCGTCCAATACAACCTATTTTGAGCGGTCTGAAATGTGATTTCTAATCCAACGAAGAAGAGATTGTTCGATACCAAATGTACGGATTTTCGATAAAAGAGCTTCAGACCAAACCCAATCAAATGATTTAGAAATATCAAGCGCATTAACCTTTGTTTCTCCAAAATGATCTAAGGATTGGTTTCACTTTTCGGTGAGATATGCCATCAGATCACCAGTGGACCTTTTGCCATGAAAGCCGTACTGTCGGTCATTTAAGAACTTTCATTCTTCCAGATATTTCTTAAGCTGAATGTGGATCACTGTTTACATGACCTTGGAAAAAAGGGACGTTAGTGCCATTGGTCGGTAATTTGTGGGGAGGAAGATTTGGCCTTCATAGAGACCAGCTGGACATATGCGGTTTTCTATCTAACCGGTAGAATACCCAAAGAGTATTGAAGATAGAAGAGCTTACTCTATTGTTTTTCCAGTGTAGAAGAACACCTCTTCAGAACTAAAGGGGATATACAATCTAGTATTATGTATTTCAAGGTCTTCGAATACTCTAGGTACTGTACGAGTGCGGAAGAAGATTTGTCTTATAAGACCATTAACGCTCACAAGTACAGGAGGAGTCATAACATTGTGCGGCAAAGTTGAATTAGCAGCAAACTGCGTTGCAAGTAACTTGGCTTTTTCTTGCGATCTAACAAAAGGAGTGTTATTGTGAACAAGTACTACCTAAACGAGTCGAATAGCTAAGTGACGGAATGTTTGCCGCGACATGTTTAGCGCGACACTATTAAGAAATCGACGTCGAAATTCACGCTGCGCTAACACCACCGACTAATTATTGGTCGATAAAATCGATACAATTATCCCATGCTCTTGCATTACTATGCTCAATTGCTTGGCTGTTTGTATACTGCATCTGTTAACTTCACAAATGTCAAAAATTAGAACATCTTCTGTTAGTATGTAATTAATTTTGCGCCACCTTGTATATAAATATAAAAGAAAAAGACCTCGAAACCTCGTCTATGTTCTAAAGTCAGTTTTAAACTGTAAAACTCGAAAAGGCACACGTTATATTTGTTAATTAATAAATAAAGTAATGACAGTCGCGCATATTCAATTTTTAGTTTCGTTTCGCAGCTGTTTGGTTGCTAAAATGAAACATGGACTTATACATATGAGACTCCACGCACATACAGAAAGTCGATTCGAGCAACTAAAAAATTATTTCTGTTTTTACACAAACTAAAGGATTGTCTAAATTCAGTACGCCATTTTATATTACACATAATTATATTCACCTGCATAGCTAGTTATAAAACCTTTTATTTGTCCTTTTCAATTGGATTTTAATGTCAACATCTGAAAAAGTCCCTTACGATGATTTTTGACTCACGACTTTTTGAAGCTTTCTCAAAAATAAATGAGTGCCAATAAGAAAAAAATAAGGATTTAACTAAATCACGTCGTGAAAAAATTTGGCATTGGGAATTGCGGGACGATTTTAAGGCTACAAAAACTTGATAGTAAATCATGTCTCGCTCTCGTCTCATGTTCTCGCGTCGCACTATGAATCAGGCATGATTATAAAAACTTTTATCTACCGTTTTAAATTGCATTTTTATAACACCATCTGACAAATTTAAGCGGAGATAAAAATGCACTAAAAAACGTCCAGTATTGAGTACGTTCGCGCTATTTTTCACGAAATTTTGATATCTTTGACGTAAGTGTTCTTTCACGATTTATGAGGTGCACCCAGCTTAAAAATCATGTGCGTTCAACCAAGGTAACAAACAAACAATTTTCCCAAGTTATGCTTGACTTTCTTGATTTTCTCAACAACTCCAGGAAATTGCCAAATGGATTAAGCTGTCATTCCAAAACTAATTGCTTATTTTATATAATTGAAACAGTTTTGAGTTCCAATTTGAGCTCGAAACCTATTGGGTTGGGGTCAAAATAATGTATGGGTCATAATACTGTATTTAAAATACTGTACCTCAAAATACTGTATGTTCAAAATACTGTATGATCAAAATACTGTAAATCAAAATTCTGTATTTCAAAATTCTGGTTGGTCAAAATTCTGTATTTCAAAATGCTGTAAATAGGCTGAAAAATAAAAATCGTAAAAAAGTTTTTATAATCTCTTTTTTTATTATCCCTATTCTTATTACGACGTTTAAACAGTGAGGTATGTGCTCTGCTTGGGCACACTATAGGATTTGGGGTAGGTGCGAGTTTTGGTGTATGTAAAATTTCTTTAGCATTAAAAGAATCTGGAAAATAACCAACATAAAATCAATAAGAAGTTTGTTCAAGAGTTATCAAAGTTGATTCTCATCGACATATTTTTACAACTGTTTTGATTATAATCTACAATTGCATAAATAATTGCACCAAAGTAATTGATCTGTCAAAACTATCTGGTGTTCATGCTTACACAGCATTTTGAGATGAAAAATTTTAAGATACAGTATTTTGATCATACAGTATTTTGTACATACAGTATTTTGAAATACAGAATATTAACCATACAGTATTAAGACCATACAGTATCATACAGAATTTGACCATACAGTATTTTAAAATACAGCATTTTGGACCGCTCCTAACCTATTTTGAAAACAATTTCCAATTCGAAAAAATATCTCCAAAAAATAATTTCATTTGGAAATGAACTTATTTTTATGTTTCCGAAAAACATTTGAAGTTAATCTCAAAAACGGTATCGTCAAAAGGGTAACACAGCCATATTGTACCCTACATTTATTTCACAAAACTCATTTTTTCTATAGACGATAAGTGATTAATGAATTGTTTCAATTTTTAACGATTCTAAAATTAATCGGGTGAGTTTTAGAGCTTAAAACCTTATTTTGTGTTTTAAATCACATTAAAATTGAAAAATTGTAAAATTTTTGTTGCAAATAATTTCAAAATTGTATGACTTTTTATGTTTCAAATCATTTCAAAATTAGTATCTTTATGTATTTCAAATCATTTCAAAATTGACAACCTTTTGTGTTTCAAATCAAATTAAAAATGTGCTAACATTAGCTGTGTTTTATTTTCCCCCAGATCTGATCCAGATTGGATCTTCGTTCAAAATTACATTTATAACAAAAACAACACAAGGCCCAGTTTTGTTTGTATTTGTTGTTTTTCATGTTATTTTGAAAACAAAATCCAATCCGGATCAGATCTGGGGGAAAATAAAACACAGCTACTATCAATTATTCAGAGAAAATTATCATCAATCACTAGAAATCTTTTTTGCTTTCTTCTAACTTTTGTATATTGTTAACTTATAATAATTATAATTATTGATTATTGAATATTAATATATTATTAGCTACTTTTATTTTATTATATATATTTCTATAACCTATCATTTTTAAAGCTCTTTTCATAATCCTATCTAAGAGACTGAAATGGGTAATTGGAGCACTTGCTTAAATATAGGAATTTTACTCAAGGATGAATAAAAGCTTTATAGATTAGCGCCACATGGAAAGGGCTGAAAAATATTTTGCATCTTCGAAGGAAACCTTAACACTATACATCGGTTTTGGTGCCGTCAAATATGTGATAATCCCACAAAAGGCGCTCTGATGTAAGATATTCACCTTTTTAGAGACAGTCTGGACAAATGCTATTTTACATCCACTCGGAAAGAGCTTTGAGTTAATAGCAAACTGTGCTGCAACAAAAATAGCACTTTTTGTGAGCTGACAAAAGTGTTGGCATTTAATATGAACTCAGTACCCGAAGACCAATTCATTTTTCGAACATTTTTAACAAACCTTTGGACATTTAATATTATTTGCTTTAATTGTTGGCCATGCAAATATTTTGTTCGTCGAATATAATAGTTACAGGTCTTTTGATCTTCTTTCAACTTATTCCTCAGCAGGGTTGGATTTGTAACATCGGAAATGTAATTGTTTGGCCCTAATAATCTCTTAACAGTTTGAATCAAATCATAAATTCTCTTTCTCATTCGAAAATTAAATAATCATATCTGCATTGCGAGAAAGTATAGGAACAAGTTGAAGTTCCCGAAAAATTATTGAGACCGTTTCAGTTTGCTTAATCGTATTGGCAAACTGTTAGGAACTTTAAGTGTGTTTTAAATTCACCGTCCATAAGTTTTGGGAACAAGTCACCTCACTAAATTTTATATGGAAATGTGTCCATGGATATTCTCATTTCGTAGTCTTTGGCAAGTGCCAACCAGCACGTTCAATTACTTATGCATGCAAATACATTTTGAAAATGAGTTCATATAAATAAGTGCAAGCATCCATACATGCAATACACATGGATGACTATTATCTATCCTATTTAAGAATCTTGAAATCTTAAGGAATCATGGCTATTATAGATATGGATTTTTGAAAATCGAACACACCTTTTGTATACACACCTTAATGTATTAAGAGTTTTATAGTGCTTTCTTTTACCAACTTATGGAATATTTACTGATTGAAATATACAAGCATATCGCATTCATAAATAAAATCTAATCGACAAAAAAGGAAAGTTAAATCAAAATGACGGCAGGTTGACCGACAACCATCATCCAGCAGATCAAAGGAAGAATGCCGTTTTTTTTATTGAAGGGTAATACAGGATGCCGTCAGTAAAATTCTTCTCAACATACAAAAGTTTCGTGTGCAAAGTTATAAAAAATGAATGATACATTTTGACATCTAGTATATTCATAAACTAAATAAATAAATTTGGTGGTGCAACAGCTCGAAGAAAACAAAACCTAGTGACTTACAACTCTCAACCGATCCTGTGAGCGTGTTACCAGGAATGAAAGGGACCTACTGTCTTATGCCGATTTCAAACGGCTAATGAGCAGCACTTTTCATGAAAAGAGATACTCTAAGAGCATTTCGTCGGCTGGATGCTATCTTATTGTTGAATGTCCATTTTTCAAAATTTTGGTAAATCGATTTTTAAAGTTCAAATTGAAAGTTTTTGTTTACATAAGAAAATATTTTTTTTTTCTGAAAGCCTTGACAATTTTGTTTATAAATCAAGTTACAGAAATTGTTTTTCTTTTATTTTGAATTAGTTATAAATTAAAATCAACGAGGAAGTCATTTTGGATATTGAACAAAGTTATATGGAGTGACAAGACAACAATTTGGTAAAATTTTTGGATATTGAACAAAAAATCAATATTGAACAACATAGAAAAAAAAAAGGAGAAAACATAAAGTTGAATATGTTATATAGAACAAAAAATAGTTTTATTTTTTAAAGCTGATTTAATAAAGAGCTTTCAAAGAAACAAGAAAAACATATAATAGGCGTGGTTTGTTGACCTTCTTAATGTGAGCATTAAGAAATGCTTCACAATAAGGTAAATTTTCAAAATTCCAAAAACAATGAGTTAACTTCACATTTGAACTTTTAGACCGAATGAAATTCAAGTGGGCTTAAGTAAAAAGACTTATTTGTTTCTCAATTCAAATATTTATTTTACAAAAAAGTTACAAAAAATATATCTTTCTTTTAGCAACGAAAAACAAAACAGAAATTCTTTTTCTCTTGTTTAAATTCTTATTTTATACTTTATAACTATACGTACTACAATTAAATAATACAAGTTAATACATTTAATTAAAAAAAATAACAATAATACATAACAGCCTTTATTAATTCACTTTTGTCAAAGCGTCACAGCACTAGAATAATAGCATTTTATTACGCACATATTATAATAATAAAAATATAAATTTGCTTCAAGCAAGAACGTACAAAAATAAAATGCACGACTGGAGCGCACGAACTTGCTCTTATGTAAAAGTAGTTTGGAATTTAACATACATTTTATAAATATAAAACATGGATTTAATGAGATAATAATGTTCAAATGCATAAAATTGACGTCTGGTTTCCGGAAAAGTATGAATTTATGCAAACAAACTTTAAAAAACGTTTTATTATTAAAAAAAAATTTTATATAAGAAATTTCTCTAAAATTTTTCAAGAAAAAAATGT
Source organism: Chrysotoxum bicinctum (assembly GCA_911387755.1). Lineage (NCBI taxonomy): Eukaryota > Metazoa > Arthropoda > Insecta > Diptera > Syrphidae > Chrysotoxum > Chrysotoxum bicinctum. The sequence goes on from OU426989.1 coordinate 103,170, forward strand.
AGGACGCGAATTTTAAGTATTAAATAATATTGATTTTAGGAAATAATTTAAAAAAATTATCGTTCATAGGTTTTGAAGATATTGATTTAAAAAAAATTTTTTTTTTTCAAAAAAACCCAACAAATATTTTTTCGAATATTTTTGTATACAATATTATTTTAAACTTAAGGGGATCCTGCTGAAAATTTTGGGTTAAAATCCTAAGAGCTGTTAATGAGAAAGTCGAAAATAAAAAAAAAACGGGTATATAGCAGGTACCCCTAATAACATTTTGCCCCAAAATTTTGTTTGACCAAAATGTAGCTTATGTTCATAATATCACACCTAATTTTTACTTGCGACTTATAGGTACTATAAGGCAAGTTATGCATTCGGAAAAAAAATCGAACTCGAGATTTTGATCAAAGTTGACATTACGATGATAGCGAAGACTAAAAAAGTGGGTCTCGCAATTCTGTCTGTCTGTCTGTCTGTCCGTTCGATTGCAGCTAAACGGCTCGGCCGATTTTCTTCAAACTTGGTAGATATGGGTTTTAATTTTTTCCCCCCGGATGTTTTTTGATTTGATTTTTTAAGACCAAAAATAACGGTACCTGCCATACGAATTTTTTTTCGAAATTTTATAAACATTTTTTTTTCTCAAAAACTGTTCGACAGATTTTAAAAATAAAAACACAAAAAAAAATCCATTTAATTAAAGCTAGGTATTTGTTGAAAAAAATTTTCAAAAAAATGGTTATTGAGGGTACCCCCCATGGAACCATTTTTTTGTTTTTGATTTTCTCAAAAACGGTACAGCCGATTTTGATCATTTTTTTTGCTAAGGCTCCCCAAAAAACCTGAATAGAATTGTGTACTCAAATTTTGAAAAAAATTTTTTTGGATTTTTAAAAAAACTTCAAAATTTTTTTTTCAAAACTCAATATTTCAAAAACCCCTCGATAGATTTTTTTTAAACTTAGTAAATAAAAGTTTTTCAATATAATCTACACGATGTGTGAAAAAAAAAATTATTTTACCTAAAAATAAAGGTACCTACCATACAAATGCTAAAAAATTAAAAAAAAATGGTTTGCAAAAATCGTATTTTTCTCGAAAACGGCGCCTAGAAATTTTTTTCTTTCAATTAATTTTTACGATCTTTAATTTAATAAAAAAAAATTTGAAATTAAGATATTACAGCTTGTACCTACCATAGAACCATTTTTTCGAATTTTGAACTTCTCATTATCCACATAACAGATCTTAATGAAAATTTTTATAGAGAAGCTTCTAAAAAGTCTAAAACATATTGCATTTCAAAACTTTAAAATAAATGTTTTTTGAATTTTTGAAAAAAAAAATCTATTTTTTCTTTTTTTTTTGAAAATTCGATATCTCAGAAACGACTCAATATTTTTTGTTTGTAAATTTTATTTTTATTCGAACAATAATAAGAACTTTAAATTGGCGTACCAAAATTTTTTCTTAAAAAGCTTTTAAAAAGTTTGTACATAAAAGCTTTTTTTTAAGAAACCACTACAACGACTTATAATTTTTGTTCTTGCATAAATTCATATTTGGATAGCATTATGTTTTTGTCTCTTACTATTAAAAGAATTTAAAAAATAATTTGATCCTTATAAACAGTTTTATCTAAAAACATTCGATTTTAAAATTCCTATAGTCTATTACATAATAGCAAGTTCGTGCGACCCAGTCGTGCATTTTATTTTTATCAAAATCATTAGAGCCGTTTTCGAGATAAATAAGATTTTGCATTACGGGTGTATGGGGGGTACCATTAATTTTGGAGCTAAAAAAAATTTCAATTTCTCCTCTAGGGAATCACCGAAGACCCTTAACCACCGATATTGAAAGAAATAGGTCCAGTGGTTTAGGCTGCAGTGAGAGGTACAGACAAACATGTTTTTTGTGTACTAAATTTTCCTTAAAATTTTTATAAAAAAAATTGATATGCAAATTGTTAGTATTTAATAAAATACATTTTAAATAGTAATTTAAAAATTTAATCGTGTATCGGTTTTCAAGAAATTGAATTGTCAAAAAAAAAATTGTATTATTTTTTTAAAAATCCAAAAACTATTTTTTCTAACAAATTTTTAGTTTATATTTTTTCAAATGCAAAGCAGCTGCTGCATAAAAATTTTGGTTAAAATCGTTAGAGCCGTTGGTGAGAAATTCGAAAATCAAAAAAACCGTTCTATGACAGGTACCCCTAATAACATTTCCCCCCAAATTTTTTTTTAACCAAAATATAGTCCATGTTCATAGTATCACACCTAATTTTTTATCAAAATCGTTAGAGCCGTTTTCGAGATAAATAAGATTTTGCATTACGGGTGTATGGGGGGTACCGTTAGTTTTGGAGCTAAAAAAAAATTTCAATTTCTCCTCTAGGGAATCACCGAAGACTCTTAACTACCGAGTTTGAAGAAAATACCTCCTTAGTTTAGGCTGTAGTTCGAGGTACAGACATACAGACATACAGACAGACAGACGGAATTGTCGGACCCACTTTTTTCGACTGCGCTATCATCGTAATGTCAACTTTGATCAAAATCTCAAGTTCGAGAACTCGAGGGTAGAACTTGCCCTATAGTACCTATATCGCAAGTAGATAATAATAGTTATAACAATTTATTGATTTCTTATAACATTAACTAGTTTTATGCTGAAGTTACTTTGTTCAACTTTTGAAAGTTTGTCAACTTTTGCAGATTTTGTAATTTTCGAATTTTTGGATAGGTATTGTACAAGATAGAAATTATGATCTTTTTTTTTAATATACTAACAATTGTTCAATACAATACAAAAAAGATGAAAAACAGTTTATTGAACAAAAATGAATTGAAAAATCGTTAAAAAAGTGTCTTATTGAACAAAACAGTTCTCTGTAAATTGAAAACTAAGAGAGATAGAACAAAATGGTTTGCGCCAAATGAAAGAGCGTCCCAAAATTATGAGGACTGCATACCTAACCAGCGTTGCCACCAAAAAAAAAATTTCGTGCCACACTCTTCGAAAAAACGTGCCATTTGTGACATTTTCGTGCCATATGAAAAAAACTCAAGTTATTGTTTAAAAATAAATTTTAATTAAATACTATTACAAACAAATAACAAACAAAAAATCAGTTCCTCTATTCGTGTATAGGTATTTTCCAGAAACAGGAGTTTTTGGCAAGTTCATAATAAGCATAGCTGGGCACCGTTAATCAAAAAGTTAACTTCGTTAATCGTTAATCCGCTACTAAAAAAGTTAGCTTCGTTAAACGTTAAAGCGTTAAATTTCGGAAGAATTAACGCAAGTTAACGTTAATCGTTAATCCGTTAACATGTGATAAAAATTGCATTTCTTATATTTTTTTACCTCTGAGCACCGGCGCTAAGTAATGCCGGTCGTCCACTAGGCGATCAACGCACAAATTTCGAATTCAACGCATTCTACTCTAATGTACGTAGCCTTCAATGCTGTTCAACCAACGGGTTGGATCTAGTTCAGTGTTGTCAATACCACAATTGTGGTAGATCTACCACAACTTTTTAAGATTTATAAAATCTACCACATCTACCACGGTAGTTCAAAATTCTACCACTATTTTTTACATTCCCTCCAAAAAGAAAAATTACAAACAAAAATCTGCTATTACTATTACAACACAATTTGTTTGTCTTAATTTTTCTGAATGCAGCAGTCAGCCTTCTACTACATTTTCTGGACAGACTTCTTTACTCATGAAGATGGTTTCATTTTCATTTTATGTATATTTTACTCTTTTCAACAATACATTTTATGTTACAATTTTGTTTGCCTATAAAAAGTATAGCTAACACACAATCCAAGGAATTTTGCTTTAGAAGCTTATTTCTATTGTTTTTATAATGAATTCTGTGATATCGATAAAAAACGGTGAATTTTTGTGGTGTACCTGAATCTCAAAGTGAATTGATTTTATTTATTTATTTGAATCAAGCTAATTAATATCTAGCGTGCAGACTCGTTAATAATATCAAAAATTAGGAAATTTTGAATAAGAAAATCAACTGAAACGTAAGTCTAGATTAGCGTTGCCAGACGTTCTGGGTTACCCGGGACATCCCGGATTTCAGACATAAATTCATGTGTCTCGCCGGGACAGCTTTTTTCCCGGGTTGGGACTCAAACTCAAAAAATAATGCCTAATGTAGCTTAATATCTTTCAGTGATAACGAAAAATTTATTTTTGTAAGCTGACATCTGTCACTAAAATTGACAAAAGAAAAATATTTGCAAATGAAAATGACAAAAAAGTCATTTAATTAGTAATTAATAAAAGAATTTATTTATTTTGATCTACATGCATTATATGATTTTTACTTGCGGCTTATAGGTACTATAAGGCAAGTTATGCATTCCTAAAAAAATCGAACTCGAGATTTTGATTAAAGTTGGCATTACGATGATAGCGAAGACGAAAAAGTGGGTCTGACAGTTCTGTCTGTCTGTCTGTTCGACTACAGACTAAACGGCTCGGTTGATTTTCGTTAAATTTGCGATATCTACCAAGTTTTACGAACATTTTTTCCCCCAATTTTTTTTTTCTTTTTTTTAAAGACCAAAAAATAACGGTACCTGCCATACGATTTTTTTTTCAAAATTGTATACATAGATAAATATTTTTTTTCTCAAATTTCATTTAGTTAAAACTAGGTAATGGTTAATGGTAATGGTACGACCGATTTTCATCATTTTTTTATATTAAAGCTCCCCAGCAGTTTAAATATCATTGTGTATTCAAATTCTATAATTTATATAAGAATTCTATAATGTACATATTACTGACTGTAACTTACCACAGAACGATTTATTCGACTTTTGTATTTCTCATTATCGGAATAACGGATTTTAATAAATTTTTGTAAAGAGAAGCTTCTAACATTGCATTTCAAAACTCTTAAAAAAAAATATTTGTTTTTTAATTTTGAAAAAATCAATTTTCTTTTGAAAATTCGATACCTCAAAAACGGCTCAATATCTTTTTTTGTAAATTTAATTTTAATTCGAAAAAATCAAAAACTTGAAATTGACGTACCAATATTTTATCTTAAAAATGATTTGAAAATGTATATACAACATTATTTACATAGCTTATATTTTTACGAAACTACTAAACCGAAGTATAATGTTCTTGCATTGATCATTATTTGTTTGAATCACATGGCATCCTGTGTTTATCTAGTAGGAGCTTGTTTTAGGAGTTGTTTTAGTTATTTAAAAAATTTATTTTTTTCTAATAACCGGACAATATGATGAAATCCCGGGATTTTTCATTATTTAAGCCACTTGTCCCGCCGAGGTGCAAGAAAAATCTGGCAACCCTAGTCTAGATAATTGTTTTCCATTTCCAATCAGACTTATTTGGATTTTTAATTTCTTAACCAGGAATCTTTCGAGCAGTCCATCAACTTCTAAAGAAAATGAAAGTGAAAAAAGTTGTTTCCTCAATATTTTTTCATGTAAGAATTATCGTTAGGGTCCAGATTGTTAAGCAATCATATAATTTAATAAAGTAATAGAAGTGACAAAATTCGAGCAAACAGCTTCTCTGAAAAAAGAAATAAAACCAAAATATATTTGAACTTTCCCTACCAGATCATCCATTTTCCATCTGGTTCGCTACGGTTCTTTGTGACAAGATGTACATTTAGTTACATTAAAGCAACCTTAAGCCCAGGATTGCAGAAATGTACGAGTTTATGGAAATGTGGTGAGTGAAACAAGAACATAAACTATCGTTTAGCTAGTTTTAAAATTAATTGTTAAGTTAGAAAGAAAGTCACTACGCTACTATTTGAAATTCTCAAGAAAATGTTCTACCATATATATACGTACTACAAAAAGCCTGCTAGTAAAATTCCCCAACTACTTCAAATTTTACAAGTTTTACTTAAACTAAAAATACTTGAAACAGCGCATTTTGAAAACAAAAACAAGTTAATAATTTTTTTTTTTAATACTGTATAGACGATTCAAATTAGGAGTCAAAGATGAAAAACTGTCAAATATTTCGGTTTCTAACTCCCATTGTTGTATTCTATCATCGTCAACTTTTTATACCATTTCTATAACTCTTGAGTTGTTGAGTTGTTGAAGTCATTTTCATAGGACTTTTTCTTGTAAGAATCTACAATAGCAGCTCTCGAAAACACACTTGCAGCGTAATTTGTATGACATGCAACCACTTTATTAAAAAACACATACAAACATAGTGGCCTTCCTTGTAACTTGACAATTAATCTCAAAACTAGCTAAGCGATAGTTTATTTTCTTGTTCCACGCTCCAGAAGCCCAATTTTCGTCATGTTTCCATACACTCATTAGTTTCTGCAGATCTGGCACTGTCACATAACCATTAGCACCTACAGTAGTTGCAATGTAGCTTAAAACACATCTTGTCACATAGCCAGAGAACTCTAGCGAACACTGATCCGCAGATTATTGCCAGCTAGAATCTCTTGTTTTCTTCAATGTACCAGAATTAAGGGATTTGTTTCTTTTAAATGTTCTTTCAATGATATTATTTAGTTTCATTCGGCTCATTCTGATGAGTACCTCCAATTAGATAGGATCGAATTCTAAAACTGTTCACTTTTGCGCAGGCAAATTAAAGGTTAGGTTGATTTATGTATATTTGGCTAGATAGAGTTAGAGCAGGCAGGCAGTTACTGATTGAATTGAACACATTCAAAAATATAACCAGGAAATTAAAATTTATAAAATTAAATTAAATTGCGTATTACATTAAGCTTTGTGATCAGCTAAGAAAAAGGTTCGATTTTCAAGTATGCATCTCCAGCTGCTTCAATTCTTAAGTCCAAAAGAATTTCAAAAAGGTCGGCAACAAAACTATTACCGTTAAAAAGAGTATTTCCTCTTAACGATATTTCGTAGAAAGTTATCAATAATGAGTGCGATTTCCACTCTTGCTCTTCGATAGTGAAAAAAATAATGACATTAAAAGGGATGGGTTAATTTAAGCACAGAGAATAATGTATGCGAAAAGTCCTTGTTTTCGAATTTTAGTAAATATATGTTTAATTTAGCTGCTTTACCACATAGCAGTGCTGCAGCAGAAAGAGTCTTTTCAGAAATGAATAAAATAAAAAACAAACTTGACGTCAAAACTATAAACAGTCTTATTTTTGCTAAGGAAATGAAAAATAAATCTGATATTTTTATTCCTTGAGCAGAATTGATCCGCTTTTATTGAAAATTTTAATTTGTTGATGGCCATTTTAAAGATATATAATATGTATGCATATAGAACAAAATATCACAACAAATATATTTAAGTACTTAAATCAATATGTAAAACTTTGTCTTTATAAATGAATTTAAGTGCTTTAAAAACGTGATTTAACGAAATATTTTTTATTTATTATTGCTTATAATGTATACATAATATTTACTATAAGCTCTGTTTTTTTTCGTTTTTTTTTTTCAATAAATACAAAATATTGAATAAAAACTATCTCTCACTTATTTTGCTAATTTTATGTACATAACATCAATAAATATTAACTGCCCAATTTGTTAGCCTAAAATTTAATATTTTTGGACTTAGTCGTTTTGAATTATTATCATCATTTGGGAAATTACAAATCTACCACACAAAATCTAAATCTAATACTATTTTTCATCTCAATCTACCTCGGGTTTTGAAATGGAAGTGACAACACTGATCTAGTTGTTGGCCGTTGCTCAACGAATTGCGTAACAAGTGTACGGGTAGTGTACGAGCTCGTGTTTCTCCTTGAAAATGTTCGTTCAACACGTTGAGCAACATTTTCAAGATAATGTGTTGCACATTATTTGTTCACCGCGTTGATCAACTTTTTAATTTTCTTTGGGAATTTTTGACGTAATATTGTGTTGCGTTGCGTTGGCTGCAGTGAAATGTGTCTACGTGGTTGAACTATTGCGTTGCCATGAACTTGCAGTTGTTGCAACTTGCAAACTGTAGTTTATTTTGGTTTTTCGTCATGGAAGGTGATACAAAATCAGAGTGGACCACAGAATTAATTTTGCAAATGATTTCAGCAATTGAGGAAAAGCCCAATATATGGGACATTAAGAGCCCCTCTTATAAAAATCGAGATGCCAGGGAATTAGCTTGGTCTCACATTTCCTCGAAAATGCAATTGCCTAAACTTTGAATTCGAATTCACGGGCGCGGTGGGATCAATCCATTTTAATTTCTCATACACATATTTCATTGAAAAAACAATTTTCTTCGCGACTCAAGAAAAAATCATCTACCCAGAATCGTCTTGGTTGTTTTTTCTTCCTTTGTCGTTCATTTTCATATATTATTAATGCGGCAGCCACTTTTTTTTTCTTGGAGGAAATCATACTCATACGGAACAAATTTAAGAATATTTTAAAGCGAAGGCGTGCGTCGACAATAAATGTATGTACCGAACTGAAGTCAAAATTATTTCAGGTTTGACGTTTGAGTTTTTTGTTTATGGTGGTGCATTCAACGCGTTCCCCAACGAGTGATCCCTGGTTAAGTGTACGAAGGTATCAACTCGTTCATCAACTGGTTGAGCAACAATATCGAAAACGCAGTTGATCAACTCGAAAAACTTTTTTTTTCTGTCAAAATCGAACAAGTTTATCATCTAGTGTACGAGGTTATTCAACATTTGAGTAAGTTGGTCAACTAGGTGTACGGAGCTATTCAACACTGGAATAAGTGTTAAGAGTTGATCAACTAGGTGTGCGAGGTTAATCAACATATGGGAAAGTTGGTCAATATATGTGTACGAGGTTCCGAACGCATTTTGTTCAACTTTCGTTGCTCAACGTGAATTACGTAAGTTGCTGCACTAGTGTAAGAGGTTGTAAATCGTTTATCCAACGAAAGAGTTGAATAAAAAGTTGAACGAATTTGGTTGAACTTATCGCGCACATAGTGGACGACCGGCAAAATGAAATGATCAAACGAAACGAATCTCTTCGCAGTTTTCTCACTCGCACGCGCCGTCAAAATATAATACGTACCTAGCTGTTTTTGTTTCACCCGCGGCACGCGCCGCATGGCACTTGTCTCATACTTGTCTGAACCTGTTTTTCGCGCCGCGCGGTAAATAGTAGGCATTGGATTAACGATTAACAGACTTAACGTGGATTAACGGATTTAACGTGTCCGTTAACATTTTTAAAAGTTAACTTAAAAGTTAATCCGTTAATCAAAATTTTAACTTCGTTAATTAACGATTAACGGATTAACGAGTTAATGCCCAGCTATGATAATAAGTAATAAGTTTGTATTATTTAACTACCTATTTCACATCACATTATTATTATTAAAAAATATAAAGACGTAATAAAGATTTGTTATAATAAGTTAAATAAATAAATTAGCTAGAGGTTGAAATTTTGCAATTATTAGGCTTAATAATTTCATTATATGACATTATAGCATTAATTGTTTTGTATATGACAGTCTGTTTTTGTTGTTTGTTTTAATATTATTTAGCCTTGAAAACACTCGCTCTGCTGATGCACTTCCGTGAGGCAAACTAAGAAGAATCAACATAAATTTTGAAATATTAATGAACATTCCTTCGTCAATATTGTTTTTTAATTTATATAACTTAACCTAGAACGTTTTGGAATCTTCAAGAAAAATACTTTCGGCTAGTCCACTCTGATTTTTTTTTCTTTTTTCACCAAAAAGAACATCTTTCTCGCACTCTTATAGATGAGAAAATTCTGATACCAAAATATTGAAGTGTGGCAAAATACTTTGCATGTTTAGATTTATTTTTTGAAAGGTTGGGTCAATTATCTTAAGCATATTTAGGTAAAAAAATAAAATCGGCTGTACCGTTTTTCGAGAAAATCAAAAACAAAAAAAAATGGACCCAGGGGGGCTACTGAAAATAACAATTTTTTGTAAAATTTTTTCAACCATTAGCTAGTTTTTACCAAATGAAATTTTTGGAATTTTTTTTAAAAAATTCTTTGGGACAGTTTTTGAGAAAAAAAATATTTATAAAATTTCGAAAAAAAATCGTATGGCAGGTACCGTTATTTTTGGTCTTAAAAAAAAAATAGAAAAAAACGTCCGGGGGTAAAAAATTAAAACCCATATCTACCAAGTTTGAAGAAAATCGGCCGAGCCGTTTAGGCTGTAGTCGAACCGACAGACAGACAGACAGACAGAATTGCGAGACCCACTTTTTTGGTCTTCGCTATCATCGTAATGTCAACTTTGATCAAAATCTCGAGTTCGATTTTTTTTACGAATGCATAACTTGCCTTATAGTACCTATAAGTCGCAAGTAAAAACGTGAAATATTGAAACTTTTCGTGCCACCGTGCCACGAGAAAATTTCCGTGTCAAAACGGCACGATCGTGCCACATCGGCAACGCTGTACCTAACTCAATTTCGTAAAAAATCGCCTTTAGAACAAGATAGCATCCAGCCGACGATTTGTCAATTCCTCGCAGGAGGCAGTACAACTCTGAAAAACTTTTTTGCAGTAGCTGAGAATTAAAAAATTACTGAGTATTAATATTCAAACTGTAGTAGTTCAGTTGTGCTGATGAAGAGTTAATATGTACATATTCCAAAACGCTCCACTCAAATAATTTTAAATAAACTCTCAATTAAAAATCTGCTGCCTTATTGAGGAACGTACTTGATGACGTGAAAAAAATTAACTTCTTACATAATTCGTGATCTTTCAAATCTGGTTCCTTCCTACATAATGTTTAATGAAACCACATACATCAGACATACGAGCACCTACATGTTAAAAAAAAAAACAAACACAAGTAAAATTTACTTACTATGCACTACTATGGACTACAAATGGTTTAACAAATCAGTATTCCTTTCCACGAAAACACATTGTGTTGCTGCACCAGTTTCCAGTTGGTTCTTGCATATATTATATGTATAGTCTCCAACAATATGCTTACATTTATGAAATGAAACTTTATACTATGTTGAATCTAAAGAAATCACTGCATCATATTTCCTTGTCTTGCGGTTGTATGTATGTATGTAATGTAAAGTTTTCAACGAGATGTGTACTAGTTGCTTGAAAAAAAAATAAGATCTTTAAAACTGTTGCTTGTTTTAAAATTCTGCATTTTTCTTTTTCTATCGTTGCTCCTTAAAATAAAACATATTTTTTTTAGCATCTCAGACGTTGTTAATATATTCTCATATTCTAACTGAATACAATGAATTAAATTATAAAATATTTAATTCTTATCTTAACCAAATCCATTTTGAACCAAATGAGAAAAAGATCTCCATATTTCAATTGACAATAGAATATGCGGTAACCCAATACATATTCACATTTGGCTGTAATACGAGTACTTATTTCATTTATTTATTTACACTGTGTACTCTGTTCACCAGAAAATATTGATTCTAGGGTCAAATAAATAATAAGTCTTAAAATCTGAAAATAGGTATCTCATTGTTATTTTACACTCATATATGTACATACATTGTATTTCCGTATATATAAATAAACTAGATGACCCGCTGAACTTCGTATCAATTTTCGAATTATTTATGGCAATCGCAAAGACCAGACGGACGGGAAATTGTAGACGCTTAAAATCGAATGGCAAATCCGTTGGAATCATCGGTATACGCGGGATCAAGACATATTCTCCTTTGTATTTTCCATTGATGATCTTAGCCTCGATGACGTTATTCATTAGCTTTTTTACAGCCAGTCTAGTTCCATTGCATAGTCGAGGTTGATTAATGTTACGCAGCATATTCACAACTGATCCTACTTTCAATTGTAAATTGTGAGGTGGTTGTCCAGGTAAATACAGGGAATCTTAAAACTCTGTGTGATACTCGTAGTTGATTACGTTATCCTGGTTTGTAAATGTGTCAACTGATTTGTAAGAAAACAACTCTCCATGAAAAAAATTCTGAATGGTTGTATTGAGATCACCGACATCTTTGTTTTTGGCCGCCAATATTGCTCGTTTACTCTGCTAATTATGGTTTTTGAACTGTTATTCTATGTTTGTGAAAACACGTGGAATAAGCTCCTCTTCTGAGTTGACGGAGTGACAAAAATCAGTGAGTAGTGTAATTAATCCGGTCGATATGTCAACTGCGACCTTACCATTTCCAATATCTAATAACTGCTTCGAAAACGTAATAGCAGTTTGATTTTGTTCCAAAAACACTTGCATGTTAGTTGTTAATTGGAGTATCGTTACATTACAAATAAGATGATTTTAAGCATGCGTTAGTTGGTCAGCAACTGTTGATCGAGAAATAATTGGAAGAGTCTGACGAAAATCACCTGACAACAGAATCATGGCTCCACCAAAAATATTTTAGTTGTCACAAAGGTCTTTTAACGTTCTGTCCAGTGTCTTCAGTGACTTCTCGTGGCCACCGCACATTCATTCCAAAGGATCAATTTGCATATCTGTAGAATCTTCGCCATTGCGCTGTTTTTGGCGATTATGCAAACTGGTGCTTCGTTGATATGCATGTTTAGTCGTGATTTCAAGGCAAAATGTGCAGTTCGTCCATCTTCTAACAATATTGCAGTTATTCCAGACAAAGCCAATACTAATGCTACTTCATTTTGCGATCTGATCTTTGCCAACAGCAATGAAATTAGGAACGTTTTTCCAGTCCCCCCGAGAGCACCAAGGAAGTAAATTCCACCAGATTCACTGTTCACAGCTTCCATTATAGTGTCGTACGCAATTCTTTGTTGTTCATTCAATTGCGGAGAATTTGAACGAACTGTTTCGACTAATACTTCAGTAACGTATTGTTGTTCCCTTTGCAACTCGTGGTTAATTGCATCGCGCATAGGACGGTTGGGTGCTAGCATGCCCAACCACGACAATACTTTATTAACTATCAATAAACACATATCTTCTGTCATGATCAATGTGACACGCCTCGCGGAAAGTAGCACACAAATATCCATCAACTGTTCTCAGTTGTTGAAACGATGTTGAACCACGAACATTCAACACCAACAATCAAAGATAACAACATTCATCGTTATTTGGATGTGCAAAATCGGTCCAGCCATTCTCGAGTTTTAGCGAGACAAACGAACAGCAATTGATTTTTATATAGATAGATAGAAGATTTCATGTTCTTGCTTTATTGATGGATATTTGTGTGCGACTTTCCTTGAGGCGTGTCACATTGGTCATGATAGAAGATATGTGTTTATTGATGAAGTATTGTCGTGTAAGCTACTTAATTTGTATTCATATTGATTTTACCCACAATCTTAGTCGTGTTACATTCAAAACACATGTTATCTTTATATTAACGTTCCTTAATCCTGGCACTTAGTCATTTAGTATAAAGTAAATTGTAAAGTACCGCATGCTACTATATTATTTTTCAGTAGTCTATAAGATTGTATATTATTTTTCATTTATTTTATATGGTCTGCTTGATGAGAAATAATTAATTAAATAAATAAACTTGGTAGATAGAAATTATTTATTATTTCCTCAACATGTTTTTTTTTTTAAATCATTTCGAAAATTGGAAATTTTTTGAATGCACCACCTATTTTTTACCCTCCACAATTCAACTACAAAACTTAGAATTTTTTTTTTTTTTATAATCTACACGCGCTCAAGGGATTTTGATTACCCTTTAAATGTATCAACACAGCGCGGGCGTGAAGTTAAGAAAGAGAAAGGATAGGAAAGATGTGTGGCACGATGTTCTGAGACTGAATGTGGTTGTCTCAGATTTTTTTATCTCCAGGGATGGCGGCTGAACTACTGCGGAGAAAATGCTGTGTCTTATTTTTATGTCCCTTATAATTCGCATTATTTTATTCGTTTTTCATATTTGATGGGCATACTAGTTTTACTCAATCACATGTTGTTAGTGTTATGCCTGAACAACATGCAATGAGCAAACTAGCAACCCATTGATGACAACTTTATAAGGTTTTATAATGGAATTAAGAAGACATAAAAGACAGCAGGGATCGAACCTGTGATATTGAGGTTGACAGGCGAGCACACAACCATCGCGCCACGGAAACCCTAAAAAACTTAGAATTTAAGACTTTATTGACTGTAGCTAACATAGAACCATTTTCTTCTGAAAAGCCCTAAAAACATTGCACATCATAACTTAAAAAGAAAATATTTATTTGGATTTTTGAAAAATAATTTCAATTTATATTTCTTAAACTCAGTATATCAAAAATGGATCAATGTTTTTATTTTCAAATTTTAGCAATACATAGCTAGTACATATACATATGTAGGTATATAAAAACTTATTTTTTTTAAAGCGCTACAAGTTTTATTTCTGCAAAAATTAATATTTGCTTTATAAATCAAATGACATTTCTTTGCCAACTACCCAAGTAGTTGTTTAAACCATTTTTAAAATGGATATCATTCTTCTGAACATTTTTCCCTTAAAGCATCCATGTTTTTATAGAAAACGTTTTTAAAATTCCAAAATATTGAAGATAAGACAAATTCGTGCTAACCATTCGGACATTTTATTTAATTTTGTTGCTGATTTAAATAATTTATGAATATTGCAGTTTAAAATAATAGATTTGTTTGTTTTTGGATAACTTTTCTTAGTTCAAACTTCAAAGTGTTGATTTTTATGACGAGCTTAAATAATATGATTAGCTGTCGAGTGTATAAATAAATTTCTTTCTTAGAAAAAAATTTGCAAATTGATAGTAATCAGTTGTACGTTCAACCACGACTTTCACTTTAAATTTAAATGGCACATACAAGACATACACCCCCTTTTTTCCAAAATCTAAGAAAAAATGGGCTTTTAGAATGTGTGTATAGAAAAATGTGTTTGCATTAGAAACAATAACGAAAATTACAATGTGGATGTGAATCTGTGATTAGTTTGATCCTTTGATAAAGATGATTTCATTTATTCAAATTTCTACAGCAGTATATTTAAAGTAACGAAATTGCAAGAGACTCATTTCATTTTATGGTTGAATTGCTTCTATTTGAAAAGAGATGAGGATTGGCTTGCGAATTTCATTTTCTCTTAAACAAAAAAAAACTAATGTAGGTATAAGGGATGAATCAGATTTTTTTAATAACTGGAAAGCTAATAGGACATAATATGCAAACCATTCGTACTCAGATCTAATATGAAAATGCGTTTTGAAATTTAAATATGAATGAAAGAATCTAACTAAGAACTTAATTAAAGTAAAATGAACTTTTTCGAGAATACTGACGTCAAACTTTTTTAGTTAATTAAACCAGAATTTACCTAAGCCATTTGTGGTTTCATTTCAGAAGAATATTGTTAGAATACTTTACCAGACTCTTGTGTCCAAAAGGACTTCATTCTTAAACCTTTACAAATTGAACGAAGTGAGATACCAAAACTATGGATAAATATTTTTAAATAAAAATTTGAATGTGCGTTCGTTACTTACAGTAACATACTTACAATAAAATAAGAGGTAAGTTATTTTGATGCACTTACATATTACTTGCTTCATCTCCGGTCTTGCGATTCCAATACGATTACATGCTCATATCTATGATAACCAACATTATTTATGGATCTTTATTGATGAGCTTTCTGGCCATGGTTCTTAACAAATGTTGACTAATGTACAAGTGTAATAATAACTAACCGTTAAATAGGGGAAAATATTTAAAAAGTGTTTCCAATGGTTTATTTGTTGGAATTGCAAAAATGTTTTTCTATGGATGTGCTGCCTCTTGTGATGAAATGACAAATTCTATAAGAGTATTTCTTGTCATGCAAAGTGCTGCTAAATCGTCGATCAATTCCCTCCATCCCAGGAAACACAAGTACACAAATGTTAGAGAGTTGTTATTCAATAGATTATAATTCTTTACGAGCTGTTAAAATATCAAATGTATCTATTTATTTTAAAATATAAATAAAAAGTACTCATTAATAAGCCCTTTGACAGTTTTTAAAAGTCAAAAACTGATGTTATTATAATGGTACATCACCATAATAGATAAGTATATCTAAGTTTCCAATATGGCGATACACCATATTCTAAGGTCGTAAATATCTATGAAGAATATTAAAGTAGATATTTTTAATAGATACAAAAATAATAAATAATCAATAATGTTACCATAATTATTGAAAACAATAATATAAACCAGAAACTTATGAACACTTACATATATATAAAGCAGGGTTCGTAAAATATCGCTCCCAAAGCATGAAAAATGATCTTTACCGATCTTCTCACAAATTATAATAAATATTTTGTTTTCGAACGATAAATTTTGCAATCTCTAAAAATGTTTATGTAGTTCTGGGAAGACGGAACTTAATTCTTTTTCTCTATCTCTCGAGCGTAAGATGTTGCTTGTCATATTCTTCACGATTACCGAATCTATTAATCCGCGGATTATATGAGCGGGATAAAAATATATTCCAGCTTGATTTCAGAATTTCTTAGAATAGTTTTTTTAAGAAATTTTATTTAAATATGAAATTGAAAAAGTGGGGCAAATACAAAAAATATTTCATCCACTGAAGAAGAGAGGGTAGAATAAACTGGTCAGGAATTGATTTTCATTATTGATTCATTGTTCGTCATTCAGTAAATTTTATATTCTCCCACTAACATACAATGACAATATAAGATTGCAGTCTTCCTAATCTATGAAGATGTGTAAATTTAATATGTTATAACATTCTTAGTTTTTTTATAAGCTAAGTTAAGACAGTAATATTTGACTCATTGTATTCACGAGATCAAAAAAGCCAAAGAGGAACCAGATTCTTCACCAATAAAATATTTAAATTTTGCCAAATTATTATTGTATACATATACTACATACTAATTTACACAGTTACATGCATCATAATTAAAAATACAAAATTATGGATATACCGCTAGCACTTTTCAAATAATGACCTAATACCTGCTTCTATCATTGAATTGAATCAAAGTGTTTTCACAAGAAAAAGAAAAAAAATCTAATTACAAATATTTTAAATGCATTTGCTCAATTCTATGAGCACAGGCATGACCGTTTGACTTCCGTTCAAAGAGTTTCTTACTGTTTGTGTTTGCAGATGGCGTAATATTGTAATATCTCAAACAAATTGCGCGACAAAAAAAAGGTAAGAAAGAGTATCGTTTTGTCTGTTTCACATGTTGTCTTGAGAAATTTCTATAAACAGGGTAAACAACTAAAGTATAGTTGTTGTCCTTGTTTCATTGTCCACAACCGGTGCCTATTATTTCCCATAAACAAAGCAGAAGACAGCTAAAGACAAATTAAAGAAGTCAACCAAAAGAAACATACGCCTACCATGGTATGCATAGCTGAGATCCCATTTTCAGCGATGCCAAGTACTAAAAGAAGCCTGCACATTTTGGTATATATTGCTTACAATTGTATACTTATATACCTACTCATGACTATAAATAATAGAAACAAAAATATAAAGAAAAATAAATATAGAGGCTACCAATGGAAGTGAATTGGAAAAATATCTGCAACTATGAAATCCTTGCGCTGCCAAAACACCACGGAAACACCCACTGCGCGGAGATTCTACAGAATGTCATCAAGTACTTGAATTCTCGCCACACAAAAGACATACAAATCCTTCATGCAGCGTGTTCTAGACTTCTTGGCTCCACAAAAAGATATATGAAAAAATCTGTTGTGAAAAACGCAGAATACGCGGCACAAAACGATTTGAGCTTCAACGACAAATTTGTAATTTCATTCTCTTGCATTCTGCATCATGTACATTACAACCGATACTTTTGAATAAAATCAATGGGTGGTAAGCAAATGCCAACGCTTTAACAAACCCACGAACAATTCAATCAAGTTCTTTTAGCATAGTAGTACATACTCAACTCTATATAGATTTGGATTTCAAGATTATTAAGTGAAACAAGCTACATTTTCAGCCCTTATTGCGTAAAATTACAATTTTTCTTCAGTCAAATGTTAGTTGCGATGCAAAGATTTGGGCTGGGCATAGTCACACAAGCACAGACTTTGTCTTATCTTCAAATAATATTGATAGCAATCATAAAAGCAACCTGTTGTGTTATATTTATTAACATAATTATTTATATTATTTAATCAATAAATTATCTTAATTTGACCTATCTTACTCGGTGAAAATGCACTGCAGTGTGGGTGTGGTATTTGGTGGTAAATAGACACGCGATAATTTAATTCAATTTATTTTAATCCATATAGATTTTAAGTTGCGTTTCTAAAGGTCTGCTGACCCTTCATCTAGTTTGTGAAAATGAAGAAATCTCTTGTTTGTAAGTTTAGATGTTCAAGTATTTTTGTACCAAACATAATCTGAGTTTATTGAGTTTAACCATGTTAAACAAAGAGGCAAAACTTACTGTTTTTCCTGAAGTACTATTATAAAACTTTACGACAATGCATTTCTGTTTTATTTTTGTTTCCCGCATCTGGGTATCTTGGACGCACAAGTCACCCGATATGTAGGAATCTTAACAACAAGTGCATTTATTTAAAAAAAAAGAACAATGTTTCACAATTAATGAATGAAATTTAATCTTTGGTTTATAAATTTTAAAATGGGCTATAATCAGTACTCTATTTCACAGCAAGGATCTTATACAAGTTGACCTTGTTTTAAATCATTCAGAATGTTGTATTTGATCCTGCTGATTTACATGATAACGTTTACTTTGATATTATGTATAAGGGTTTTTTTTATAATTTTCACGAATATGATTACCTCTAAATTTTTGAGCATAGTACAAGCGTTTAGGAAAGTTGGAGAGGATTTAAAAGGAGATACCGATGCCCATAGGTTTTGAATGTCTGCATATTACATAATAATAAATAAATAAATTTGGTGGTGCAACAGCTCGAAGTGAACCAGGACCTAGTGACTTACAACTCCCAACCATTCCTGTGTGCGTGTTACCAGGAATGGAGGGGACCTACAATTTTCTGCCGATTCCGAACGGCTAATGAGCAGCACTTTCCATGACAAGAGATACTCTTGGAGGATTTGTCAATTCCTCGCAAGAGGCATTACACCCCTGAAAAAAAAATTTCTTGCAGCGTCTGAGAATCGAACTAGAGACCTTCCGCATGACAGTCCAACGCAGTAACCATTATGCCTAGGGGTATTACTCTGCCTATTACAATAGGAGGGAAATATAGAGTCAGGTTGAGCATTTCACATTCGTGTCGTGCGGCTAAGGAAATAATCCCTGGAGCTGGGATCAATGGTAAACTGATGAGCATCCCTTAAAGTGTGAGTATTACGGTTAAACTAGTTAAGGAGAGGAATACTTTTAAATCTTAATGTTAATCGGATAACATGCAGATAACGTTACACAATAACAAAAACTGAAATGTTTTTGTTGGTAAAACCCTATAAGTCAGGCTTCAGATAAGTAAATAAAGATAACGATTTAAAATCCGATTTTATTGTAAAGAATGTCTTATGATTTCATATTAATTTTATTTGTCATATTCAGTGTGTAGAAGTACAATATTTCTAGACTAATTGCTGTCAACATCGATGATACAATTAGGTATTAGTCAGTGTTAACCAAATGAAAAACCGAGCCCTGCAGAATTGATTTCCGATAAAAAAAAATGATTTTTGAACTAAAATCATACTTACTTAAAAATATCAATTTATGAATTCTATTAAGAGGAGTTAGGATGGGTAAGGAAAAATTTAATTATTTGACATTAATAATTTAAGAAAAACTTTAATACATATTTGGAGTTTTTAAGTCTATGTAGAAAAATACGTCGAAAGTCAAAAAATTCACAAATATATTTAAATTTTTTTAGATTTTCATTTACTGTTTTATAACTTACACAAAACAATGGTCAGCGTTGCGTTGTTCAAAATAATTCACAAATTGATTTGATAAATAAGATGTGATGATAAGTTCATATTATTTTATTTTACTAGCACATAGGAAAATTGTTTACATCGTTAAGAATTAAAATTCTTAAGGATTCAGACAGTTACGTCTGACACTCCACCTATACCCAACACCAACACCCCGTTACCCCTTATATGCCTATTGGCCTAACGGCATTCTGTATAAAGCCATAACGGTTTCCCATCATTTTTTCTTATGGGGCAAAGCATATAATTAACGGACACATTCCCTTTCCCCTACCTATCCAACAAATAAATATAAATTAAAAAATAAATTTGACTCAAACGAAATATGAATAGGTACTTTGAAAACAACATTCCATTCTCATGGGAATTATTTTCAAGCTGCTATATTCGGATACCTGGTAAAAGAGTTCATAATAGATTTGAGTCAGTCTTAACCCTACGCACTACATGGAAAGTGCAGCCTCGATATTGATAGCGCCTTTTCTCGTTGATTTTAATTTAATTATTAAATCTATAATTTAAGAAAATACATGTTATCATTTCTATAAATTTACTTTCATAGACTTCATTGACAACAATATAATGCAAATCACATGTCATTCCCTTTTTCGGCTCTAAATGTATTATTAATGTTTATAGTATTCATTCACACTTCTGTTTTGAATTTTAAATCTCTAAAAGATAAAGTAGGTTCGTTTGACTCAATTGTGCAATTTATTTTGTATTGCAATCAGCATTCTACCACTTGCTGAATTGAGGAAAATTGATCAAAAAAAAATATTTTTCTAAGGTTGCACGTACAGTAGTGCGACAAAGCGATGCGATGCGAGAAGCGATGCGACAAGCGATTCGAGATGCGAGAACTAGATGCGAGACAGTGCGCACAGTAGAAGCGATTTTGTGCAGTTGTGTTGTTAATTCCTTTATAATTATTGCCACCAAAATTATTTAAAAGTTGCACCCAACAACACAAGCACTGAAATAACAAAATTTTACTCGTTTGATTTTTTTCTTTGAACGTGAAAACCAACAAAAAATCAACCTTCTCGCACAAACTCGCTTGAAAAAGTGGTCAGAACAGTTTGTGTGCGAGATCCATGCGATAGGCATGCGAGCAACTCGCAACACTCGCATCAAATATCGCTTAACTGTGCGCACGTATATAAGACTAAATGTAAATATTTTTCTCGCACGCAAACGCTTCTCGCATCGCATCGCTTTGTCGCACTACTGTACGCGCAACCTAAGTCTTTACAGTTTTCTTCCTACAAAAAAAAATATTTAGATATGAAAATCGATGTGTGTATGTATGTATGTTTCCTATGAACTGTAAGACATTGTGACCGATTTTGATGAAACTTTTAGGAAATCTTAAGATTAGCCCAGCCATCGAATCAACTGAATTTTTGCACAAAAGAAACATAAATTCGCACTTAGCTTCAATAAATGTGTTTTTTTACCTGGCTGGGACGTAGCAAGGCACTGTACCATTTCTATTGATATCGGACTTAATCACATGACCGCCCCAATTATTCCGCCAGAAGTTATCTGGCTATAGGTAATAAGTGCTTCCCGTGCAAAGCCGGGGCGCGTCGCTAGTATAAAATAGATATTGATCTTTTTAAGGGCAACAACTTACTGTGAAATTTTAAATGTCTTAAAAGAAGCAGGCTCGCATGTATTCGTAATAATGTGAGAAAATTGCAGAAAATCATTTGATTTTTTGTATGCATGTAAGTTAGTTAAAAATATCACTTAAAAGGCAGTCATCGAATTATCATTGCAGAAACCGAGCCTTATACAAATAATTGTACCTTTTAAAATGTGTTGCACCAAAAAGCATAGCATATATATAATCAACCCTCAAAAGGTTTAAGTCATGAGAAATTAGTTTAAAAGTAAATTTGAATGGACGAAGTTATTGTGAATGTGAAATATTTGTTTAAAAAAAAATTATCTGCATATCTATCTTATAATATTAATCCCACCACTCTCAGATACCATACGCGCTGGAGTCTATATTGACATGTTTGAATTCATATTGTCGTATCGGAATTTATTCAAATTATATGATAACAAAAAAAAAAACAAAAAACTAAATCAGTTGCTTTGTTATCTTAATTGTTATCACTAAAATTTATTTTATTTTATTTATTTTTAACTAAATCTCAGACACATTAAACTTATGACATTGCCCATTCTAGTCCCCCTGGAGTTATTGTTAGTGCGTTGGCCTGCTAAGCCAAATGTAATAAACAACACTAATATCATCATCAGATATTATAAGTTTCCGCAATCAACACGCGCATTAGACGGCATCTTATCCGCATCGATCTACGCAAAGAATTTCACGAGTCCGCCATTTTTATAACTTAACTAATGCGAATAATACTCTCAATTGAATGTAGAGGTTTTCATATTAATAAAGAATTTGAATCGAAAAAGTCTTCATTATCGGTAAATTTTGTTCCTGTTTATTAATAATAATTTAATATTAATAATATTTCCTTTATTATCTAATAATAGATCTGAAGCTCACTTAAGGACATATTATTTTAAATTTTATATTATTTATGTATTATGGTTTTTAAGTATTTTTGCGTTCTTATTTTTGAGTATAAGTTCTCACAAGATCAAAAGATACATGTATGTATAGCTATAAAACTTTTTAACCTTGCATTTAGGTTCACATATCAACCTACGGAAAATCTAAAAACCAATTTCCCACCATGAGTCATATAATCGAAAGGAAGAATATTTAATCAGTCGATTCCTATGTACACAACACACAACCGCATATCACACATGTGAGTGCCATTCCATTGAAACATCTTTGAACAAATATTGTTTGCCAAAACAAATTGAATCTCTCTCAATAAGACACTATTTCAACACTTTCGACACGTTTTATTCTCAAATAATGTGGATGGAACGTGAAGTTTTGAAATTTTTTTTCGAACCCACCCATTGAAAGCTTGCTATGAATTCATAAAATTTGTTTCCCCCTTTCAAGACTTTATTTTATTTGATATATAGACATTTTTATTTCTTATCGTATTGGGAAAAAATTGCGCAAGGTATGTATTGGGTGCACCTAGTAAATCTTATTTTAGTGTACAACTGAATTCCAGAAAGGTCCTTTTGTAGTTAGTTGGCTTACCATTGTTGTGTTTGTTCATATTTCAACAGCACGAAAGTCTTGAGAATATTAAAATTTTATGCGGTTCAAAAATATGGATTTGTGTAATTACTACTTGAAATCTTCAATTTAGTATTTAGTATTTTATTTGTTCATGATAAGCTTACATTTAAGATAAAATATTTATAATAAAGCTTTTACTTTAAGAGATTTACAAAATCGATTGTTTTATATTTAGACAAAATTACAATAATAAAGTTATTTTATTGTTGTATTCAAATTAATTAACAGTTACCAAAATATTTCTTCAATTCCTTTCGTATCTTTTTCATGCAACTTTAATTTCACGCGGCAGAGAATTCCAAATTCGTGCAGAGCTTACAAAAAAACTGACATTCGGATGTCGTACAACTAAAGTGCGGAATCAAGACATTTAAAGAATGATTAGAATTTAAAAGACTGATTTCATTATAAAGATCCACAGGTTGGCGGGTCATGAGTATATCAGAGAAGAAAGTTACTGAACGATATTTCAAAAAGTTTACAAATGTCATACCCAGAAATTGTGAAGCATAATGCGAGATTTTATCAAAACGAGGAAGCCCGTAGACATAACGCACTGCACTGTTGAATACAACAGTTAGCTTTCTTTTGCTCTCATAATTCAAATTACAAAAAATTTCACAACCATAAGTAAAGATAAAGAGAGGAAATAACAAAGTTTTCAATAACAGATTCCTGACTTTCATTGGAATTATGTGTTGGACAGGCCAAAGCATTCGAAGGACACAGTAAGCTTTAGCAACCGTATTATTAATATGAAGCTCCCAAGTTAGAGTCCGGTTAAATACTACACCAAATTTTTGGCTGACTCCACATAAGCAATAGGACTTTGCTTGAGCAGTATTAGAGGAAAGTATGATACATCGACTTTATGTTTAGAGATAACGAGACATTTAGATTCATTAGGATTCAACTGAAGGGAGTTTTCAATTGACCATCGATCAATCATTTCCAAGTCTTCATTCAAACATGTTACCAAATGTTCGATTAGCCTTAAAGGACAGCTTAAGTATAACTGTGTTTCGTCGGCATATGTACATGCGATCCGAACAATGTGAAACTGACTCAGGCAATTCGTTGACGTAAATTGAAAAGAACAAAGGGCCAAGGATAGACCCTTGTGGTACACCACTCTTTCCCGGCAGAAATTCTGATTTTTGTTTGTTGAATTCTACAGATTGCTCTCGACTTGTTAGTTATGAGGACAAAAGTTTGACTGCAGAGTAAGAAAAGTTAAATTGATGTAAGAACTTTTGGCAAAGAATGGCGTGGTTTACCATATCAAAGGCTTTCGAGAAGTCAAGAAGTACTAAGAAAAGGATTCTGTCTAAGTCGATTTCTTTTCTTATGTTCTCTGAAACACTTAATAGTGCAGTCAAACAACTATTTTTCTTTCGAAATCCTGATTGTTTGGGTGTCAGTAATTCGAACCGATTAAGAAATACGTGCATTTATTTTTGAATTACTTTCTCGAAAACTTTTGACAAAAATGGTAATATTGAAATTGGTCTAAATTCATCTCCTTTTGGATAATTTTGGTATTAGAATTACCTTTTCACTCTTCCATTGCGAAAGGAATTCACATTTTTTCACAATCGAGTTGAAAATATCTATACTATTATATAAAAGCGAAACCATTTTAAACCTTGATACGCACGATCTCAGAAAGTAGTCAACCGATTTATTTGAAATAAATTTTATTATTTTCTATATTGTTATAAGAGTGTTTATGGCTATAATGTTTTTTCATTAATAATTTGTCAAACTTAAATATTATTGATTTTACATTTTTTGTCCATTTTTTTTCATTAGTTGACTTATACAACCACTCATATCTTAAAACCTATACAATAATCGACAAAGATTAGCATTGCTTCATAAAGTCAATATTGTTGCGCAAATTTTAAGCCCAAAATCACTTCTAAGTTATACATACAACCTGAGAAATAAATAAAAACAAATTATGAAATTATAAACTTTTGGAATTTATTTTATTCAGGAATTAGATTTCATCACAATCGCGAGGTCGCTGCTTTGTTTCATTTCATTATCATTCCAACATTTTAAATTTTCTTTTCTTCCCGCTCCCATACTCTCTCTCTCTCTCTCTTAATATCTGTTCCATTCAATAGTTACGTTTTTTCTCTTACCTACCTACCTACCTACTTATTCAATTTTTCTGTATTGTATAGTTTATCTACAACACGAGACACACACATTTTTTTGTTTCTCTAATTCTATCGTCACATCGCTGAGCAATGTGGGGGTGGGCTCTTTTTACTTGCGATATTGGTAATAGGTACTAACTATAGGGCAAGTTCTGCATTTGAAAAAAGAAATCGAACTCGAGATTTTGATCAAAGTTGACATTACGATGATAGCGAAGACGAATAAAGTGGGTCCGACGATTCCGTCTGTTTGTCCGTATGTCTGTATGTCTGTACCTCGATCTAGAGCCTAAGCCACTAGAGCTATTTTCTTCAAACTCAGTACTTAAGGGTCTTCGGTGATTCCCTAGAGGAGAAATTGAATTTTTTTTTTAGCTCTAAAACCCGTAATGCATAATCTTATATATCTCTAACGATTTTGATAAAAAAAAAATAGGTGTGATATTATGGACACGAAATACATTTTGGTAAAAAAAAAATTGGGGCAAAATGTTATTAACGGTACCTATCATAGAACGGTTTTTTTGATTTACGAATTTCTCATCAACAGCTCTAACGATTTTAACCAAAATTTATATACTACCTAATACTTAAAAGTTGGCATCCCAAATTTTGTTCTCGAAAAATTATAAGGAAATTTGTCATATAAAAAATTACTTAAATATTAAAAAGATTAATCAGACGACAATTCCATACATTTGAACATTTTTTTTTTTTTTATAATCTACATGCGCTCAAGGGATTATGATTACCCTTTAAATGTTTGAACACAGTGCGGGCGTGAAGTATTTTAAATTCCAAAGTACTTTTACATAAGAACAAGTTTGTGCGATCCAGTCGTGCATTTTTTTTTTTAATACACTCAATAGCATTTTGGGTGACAAAAATGGATATTCAATTGACTACAGTGCCGTGCACATGAACTATTCTTTAAAAGAGAAACCATTTTAAAGTTTGGGTTGAATGATCTCAGAAAGTAGTCAACCCGTTTATTTGAAATAAATTTTATTATTTTCTATATTGTTATATTTATAATATGCACAAACATGAACAAGCTCTTTTTTTCAAGTTTGAAAGAAAATCTAATTCGATACGGTATTTTATACATTATGTATAAACTAAAATTAATATTATTGTAGAAAATATGCTCAGTTCCATTGAGAAATGTTTTCATATGCTGATATTAATATTAATAAAATATTCGTAGTTACAATTTGCGAAGCAACGCGAGTACGGGTCGGCTAGTGTGCTATAAATGGCAAAATTGTGGGCAAAATGATTTTCAGAAAAGAAGGGTGCATGGTATCAAGTTCATATTAAAAATCGGGCAAATCGCCCCGATACCTTGTTTTAATAATTTTAAAAATGAATAGACGTTAATGCAATGAAAATAAACTGTCTTCAAATTTCCGCCGGACAATGCCAAGCTACCTAAATATTTGCAACTTACATATATCTGGTTTGATTTTGATATTTCAACAAATTAATCACATAATTGTCGGTTGCCTCCTTGTACGCAAGAGTGGTTAAGAGTTGAGTAAGATTAGGATCCCAAAGTGATCTTATATTGATATTTATTAATGTATTTAATTGAAGTTCAAATTTCTATATAGTTTTATTTCGTTTGAAAAATGGGATTTTCGAACCGGCTAATTTGTGTTTAAACTTTTATGAATATTACTGTTAACCTCAAAATTAGCTTAAAGATCATCTTCCCTCATAGATATTGGGCTGTCAAGCTTTAAATATTAACTTATAAATCAAATACCACGAGAAAAAAGATTTTATTTAAAAATAAACAATTCCGGGATTTTCAAAATTTACAATATCATAACATTGAATTAGGATAAGCAAATAAGTGTTTACTGAAAAGGAAATATTTTTTTATAAGTGATAGAATTTTCAAACTTAATTTTTTCTTATGATCTATTTTTTACAAAGGGAAAACTTGCCCTATAATAAAAAAATTTTAAACGTAATGTTAAAATCACTATCCAAATAATTTCCGAACATACGTTTTGTTAACAGGTAACAAAAAGAATATGTTTGGAATAAATTAATATAAGAACAGCTTTGATTTCACCTTAAGAATGCATAACTTAAGCAAATTAAAGTAGAACCAAAAAAAATGTTAATATTTTGGATAGCTGATTCATACAAGAAGATTTATTAATTAATCTCGAAAGATAAGGAAAGATAGAAGGGTGGACTCTACCTACTAAAATCAATTTAGTTTATAGCTTCCCTTTTCTTTTGGTATATTTTCTTTTTGTCATTGATTGTTTTGATTTGCACTTCAATTGTTTCTTCTTGTCCTGGCAAGATACATACCTACCTTAATTATAAATACTAGTAGCTACATCCGCTCAAAGTCATAAAAAAGCAATAATTATTTAACTCCTTGTTTTGAATGAAGGTAGTACACCAATATAGCCTAATTAGTGCTTTTATTATAGTTCCCATCACATTTAGGAGTTTTCTTTTATGTAAACTCATAATTTGTTCTGGTATGCAATTTTTTTCTTTTTTCATTCATGTTAACATAACATATAGTACCAAATCGATCACTCTAGTTCTAAAAAAAGTCATAAATTTTCAAGATGCATGTATAGTTTCAAAATGGCAATAAAAAGAAACTTCGAATGAAAAATCTTAGATTTTCTATTTTTCGCTTCGAATGTACATTTAGCATATAAGTTAAACATTTTCTCAGAAAGTGGGCAATTTGACATCTACCACTTTACCAAATTTCATTGTTCTACAGCAGTCGGAAGTGCTCCATTCAACCAACACCAATTCGGAGAAAGTGGGCGGATACCACGCCCGCTGAATAGAAAACCTCAAATTTTCGATTTTTTCCTCTGCTTGCATGACAAGACCGTTCTGCAAAATTACAAGATTCTAAGATGTCGGGAAGTGCTCCATAATGTTGATGATCTGTCAGTCAGTCAGTCAGTGAGGCCAGTCAGTTACGGTTTTTGTGATTTTGAGGCCTTATATCTCAGGAACCACTTATTATAGAAAATTGAAATTTGGTGGGGCGCCTGTGCCTAGCTAGTCAGGCAAATATTCAGAATTTTAAGTTTCTAACTTCATTGGTACTGAAGATAGGGAGGGGTCAAAAAATGCCTGAGTTTGTTCCTATAAAAAGGGTGTGTAGTGCCAGAACTTGGCTGGGCACTACCGTGCCCTTTGATATTTGAACAGTCTTAACAAGTTCAGAGACCTTACATACAAAATCGAGTACTGGCACACTTGCACAGGCATTACATTTATAAAAAAAAATTATTGTAGATTTTAAAAACTTTAATGAACTTTCAGATGGAACTGCACAATTGCCATGAAATTTTAAACCGCAAATACCACCAAAAGCTACACTATCAGTATCTATCAATATTTAAATTGCACTTTGCGTCCATTCAGTTTGGCTTTCTCTCTTCATTGAGAGATTAGACAGGTAGACTGTCCAGTAATGAAAAATGTTATTACCACGGTGCATCAATCGAGGTTACAAAAAGTTACAAATTTCTTGGAGTCAAGATTACCATTAATGTCAACTTGGATCTTCGACAGAATAGATTTTTTATCATAATCTATGAAAAGAATTACTTATTCAACAAAATGAATATCAATCAAGAACTTACACAGAAGTTTTAGCACGAATTTATTTTTAAGCTTATATAAGGTGGCACTTTCAAATAGAAACATGTTTATTACTGAAGGTTTTTAGTTTTAAACAACAACAAAATTACTTTTTAATAATCATCATGCTTTAAATCAAGCTATCTACCTTAATTATTTTTCATCCAATATCAATATCAATCAGGTAGACGATAAACGTCATACATCGAACATTTTCATACATATGTAGATATGTAAAACTTAAATTGTAATTTAAAATTGTAAATTGTAACTTAAAAAAAAAAAGAAGATAACAAATCAAACTATAAATTTATAATATAAATTATTTGCCAACACGAAATCTTATACGAGTACGAGTATATCACATTCAACGAGATCGCATTGTGAATTAGATTAGATTTTGTAGATACTTAACATCCACGGGAAATTCAAAATGGTTTTTGGAACCAAAAATATTTATTTTATCAACTCTCCTAAGTAGCATAAACGATACTTTTCTGCAAATTTATTCGTAAAACACGCATTTTGAGAACTCAAATAAGTTTTTCAAATACGACTTTTAAATTCGGAAAGTAAAAATTCACATATATATTATTAGTAAGCAATAGACGCCCCTAATTCAAAATATAAAAAAATGCGACAAAATATTTCATATTCAAAATACTAACAAATCAAAGCTAAATATGCAGAGTTAAGAAAAAAATGTTTACACGGCACAAATAAAATGGAGCATACCTACATATATAAAATATACTATACATGTATTCTGCCGTCGCGTTCAAATAATAAAATTCAAAGAAGAATTTTAAAAAAGATGGAGGTATGTATGTGTATGTTGGTATAAAGAAAGTAAAGAAGCCTTAAAAATGAACGATATAAAAAAGTGCAAAGAATAGAAAAATTTACTCTTGCATATGAAATGATGTTTCCTTTTTATTTTTATTTTCCAATCACGTCTTGTTTACCCATGTAGAAATTTATTTGACGTCAAGTACGTTTATTCATTGCTACCCGCAATCTGATGATGTGAATATTTTCTCTCTGAAACTTCTGATTTTTACTTGAATTCTCCCCCACATACCTTCCTATTCAATACACTTCTTGTTCTCAATAATCCGCAGTTAAAATAAACAATCTTGCTTGATGTTTAAAGAGGCTGTGCTAATTTTGAACAGCTTTTCCCTTAATTTCTTCTGTGAAAACGAAATCTCCACCTTTTTTTAAATGCAACCAATTGTCAATTTAACTACATAATGTAGGTATACTCGTAGTATCTTATAAATTAAATTGTGGCGTGAGTTACTTTCAATGCACACATGTTTGTAGAGCTCATTCCAACGGCACAAACAGCTTGAATATATAATACAGCCTCGGAAATGAGTGAAGTTTCAATTTTAATTCGCAAACATAATAACGAAATCCTTGCCTTTACAGCTTATCAAAAAAGTCCTAAAATAAGAGAAGAAAAAATTAATTTCAAACAATCCTGATTGACTAATTGAAAAGGGTTCCCAAGGGAAACGAGAATCGCGCAGTAGGAAGCACCGAACAACCACTGCGACAAGTTCCTTCCATCTACCCATTAATTGGAGTTAATAAAATTTTACTTAACTTTGTTATGCTTTGAATATGCAACAACTCTCTAAAATCTCCAGGGAAAATTGTTGGTTTCGGTTGAAGTAAGATAGAACGAAGAGAAAACCCTTAGTAAACAATCCACTTAAAATCATTTAATATTCCTTAATTTTCCCATCCGTACGTTTTCTTTCTAATTTTGATCAGCAAATTGAGCTCACAGTACATTTAGGAATAATGGATTGTTAAGTTTCTTTTTCCGATATTTGTTGTTTTTCTTGTTAAAAATGTCAACTTGCTAAGTAATGGCTTTTATCTTCTTCTTCGATAATAAATTGAGAGATTTTTAATAATTACATACTAATTTAAAATCTTCAAGCTATAACTCATATGCATAGATTTTAATTTAAGGTTTTATAATTTTTAAATTTTTTACTAAAAATAAATTCAATTTGAGATGAAGAAGATCCACAAAGAACCATAAAGAAGTTAAAGACGTAAGCAAGGAAAGAGGATTGAACGCTTGCCTCCCAACTAAGATTATTGAGAACCAATATATTATTTAAATAAAATGCACGGCTGGATCTCACGAACTTTTTGCTCTTATTATTTAAAATAAATGTTATTTGTGAAAAATGTTTAGAACAATGATATTATTTTTTCAAACGCTAGAACAATTTTCTTAGTAGTTGGCACTAAATACAGAATGCCATATGAAAATAAGAACTTATGCATGAAAAACAATATTAAATCATTAAAATAAGGTCTTACATATGAACTATGCTCTAAAAAACTATTGGTACGCCCGCCGCGCCGCGCCGCACAGTTGGGTCATTTGTATGGGATAGCGGAAAAAAGTCCATAAAAACCGAACCACTGAACCAATTTGGATGAAATTTTCAGAAATAAAAGTTATTTCGGAAAGAAAGGTCCTCAAAATATTTCCACCTACTGCCACGCCCACTAACAAAAAAAACCTCCAAATTGATAAAAATCCAGGTTTTGTTCCAAGTAAAGGTTAAAGATGGTGCTTTTTTGAAGTCAGTTGGCCATTAAAATTTTCCACACACTCTTTTTTGGCGTTTTTCACTCTTTTTTTCTCTTTTTTGTAGTAGGTACTTGTTTTGTATGAAGGCGGTCTTTTTTAGTGAGATAAAATCGGTAACACCTAACTGATTTAAATAAAGTTTTTAAATTTTATAAAGGTTAGCTTAAGAAAGGAAACAAAATGTTTCCACCCAATGACACGCCCACACAAAATTTTATCTAAATTCCAAAGTTAGAAAGTTAAATTTTGAGTAATTTAAAAAATATATTTTCGCGAAAAAAAATCAAATAAAATGCTTGATTCATGGAATCATTATGTATGTGTCGGCTTAGACGTAAATTTTTTTGAGAAAGATAATAATGGAAAGAAGCGATATTATTCTTATTATCGGGTAAAAAATTATGAAAATTCAGGTTTTCCTGTTTATCATAGTGGTATTGAGTGTATCCAAAGAAGTAACTTTTTATGTGGTGGTTAATCATAAAAATAATGTAACCATTAAAAGCTGACAAATTTTAATTTACAAACGCATAGTCAAACATTCATGAATGCACCAAACCAGCAACACGTTATATATTAAGTGTTTACTACTGAAACTTGCATCAAATAATGGGCAAACTTCAAAGTAGAACCAAAAAACAACGCACAAAACGTTTAAGACATTTTTCTAAATTTTTAAAAAAAGAAATTTTTGGAAAGAAGTAGTACGTTACGAAATAGAACCGAATGTATGTAACAAAAAAAGAAATCAACGAGTTAAATGTATATTAATATTAATTCTAAGTCATTAAAAATGTATATAAGTTAGACCCATTTTACACCTAATTCTTACTGATGTAACATTTAACTGTTTTTTTTTTAAATAAAAAAATCACTAATTTATTCAATATTGTAATCATATATTGCTAGCTGTAAGTAATTATTGTAAATTTTTCCTAATTATTGAATATAGATTATACAAATACAATACAAATATTCCTTTTTAGGAAACAGAAGTGAAAAAAAAAATGATTTTTTTTGCAAGATTTCGTAACTTTAAATCACTGTGCGGATTTGCAGGTATTTCCAGCTAAATTTTGTTTGCAAGTAAACTTAGACATGTCTACATCGAGAAAATAGCTATCTCAGACCAGAGGAAAGTGGAGCTTTTTTTTAAATAACATCAACTTTCCATTACTACTGGACTGAGTCTTATATTGTGCTGCAGTTATTCACAAAATTTTTTTTTTGCTGAGTTTGACCGCTGTATTGTATTACTAGGCATCCTAAATAAACAAAAAAAAAAAAACAATTCCATTTTTAGTTCATCCCAAATAGACGTAACATCCTAGGAAAGTTAAATCAAATTCCCACACTATTTCAAATATTTTGACTTTGAGCGTCTATTTCGGTGTTAAGACTTCAGTTGGCCCAAATCCTTAGTGTACCCAGATTCTCTGGCTAATTTACTGCGAGAAATATGAATCAGCTAATCGAAATCAGCACTTTTGAAAAATCGAGTTTTTTCCGCCTTGGCCCCACTGTGCCCCGCCGCCGCACAGTGGTTTAGTTTGTATGGGAGAGCGGAAACAAATTTGTAAAATCTTAACTGTTAAACGGATTTATTGCAAATTTGACACACATATTAAAATTAATCTTATACATATTTGGTTAAGACTTGATTAAGAAAAAATAGTTTGGAAAAAATGATTGACATTTTTCTAAAATTGGAGGATTTTGATGTATGTGTATAGGAGAGCGGACAAAAATTTTCAAATTTAAGCTTTTGAACGGATTTAATTGAAATTTGGCACACAAGTTTAAATAAATCTTTCGCAAAAATCGAATGGGTCAATGTATTAATTTTATTTTATTTTTTAAACAAAGGTAAACATTTTTTCCATTAGTACCGAAGAAATCAAACTTTTTGATAAACACCACTGTCAAACGGAGTTTTTGGAAACCCGATTCAGTGAGACAGTGAGCTGATTTTTTCTGTGCTTTAACTTGAAAGTGTGGAGCATACGCTGGTATACTTCGTTGCTTGGAGTCTTTTGGAGCTTTTTTTTAAATCAAGAAGCTTAAAAAAATAAATACCAATGTTTGAGGCTACTTAATACTTCTACTCTACTACTTAGCCTTCTATAAGGCTTTTTTTATAAATTATTAATTTTTTTTTAGATATTCAAAAATAGACCAATAAAATTATATAAATTATAAAAGAAGTTACAGAATTTCTATAAGTTTATTGAAAGTATGGTTCGTGACTTGAATAAAATTATTTTTCAACTCTGAGGGCTGGTAAATCAGAACATACAATATATATGTTTAAAAATACTTTGAAATCATACGCTCGAGTACTTAAACATATGTAAAGCTAAAAAGGCTATAATATGACTTTTTCCAAAGACTTTTTTCCGCTCTCAGACCATTGTGCGATGTCCTTAAGATTTGATCATTGCGCAAATAAAACCAAAATTTCAAAAAATTCATTGGCATGTTTTTTAGCTATCAAATTTTCAAACGAAAATTGGATTTTTTTTTTTCAAAAATCCAATTAATATGCATAATTTTAACTTGCGATATATGTAGGTACTATAGGGCAAGTTCTGCATTTGGAAAAAAAATAGAACTCGAGATTTTGATCAAAGTTGACATAACGATGATAGCGAATACAAATAAAGTAAGTCCGGCAATTCCGTCTGTCTGTCTGTATGTCTGTACCTCGATCTACAGCCTAAGCCACTGGAGCTATTTTCTTCAAACTCGGTACTTAAGAGTCTTCGGTGATTCTCTAGAGGAGAAATTGAAATTTTTCTTGGCTCTAAAACTAACGGTACCCCCTATACTCCCGTAACATATATTCTTATATATCTTGAAAACAGCTCCAACGATTTTGTTAAGAAATTAGGTGTGCTAATATGAACATGGACTACATTTTGGTCAAAACAAAATTCGGAAAAAATGTTATTAACAATACCTGTCATAGAACCATTTTTTTAATATTTTCGACTTTCTCATTAAGAACTCTTATGATCTTAACCAAATTTTTTAAGCAAGAGCCCCCTTAAGTTTAAAATAATATTGGTTATAAAAATATTCGAAAAAATATTTTTTTGGGTTTTTTGAAAAAAAAAATCCCATTTGAAAAATGAAAACTAAATCAATGTTTTATATATATAGAATGTATTTTAGATTTCAAAACACTTTAACATAAGAGCATGGATCGTCCGATCCAGTGGTGCATTTTATTTCTAAACACTTTTGTAGCTTTTGCATAAGAAATTTCATTAAGATCTGTTATGCCAGTATAGTGAAAAAGTAGAAAAAAGTGTACCGTCAGTAATTTTTCATTTACTTTTCCGACTTATACGTACTATAAGGCAAGTTATGCATTCGTAAGGGATCGGCCAATTTTCTTTAAGTTTGGTGGGTTTTTAAATTTTTCCCCACAGGTATGTTTTTTTTATTTATATTTATTTAAGACCAAAAATATCGGTACCTGCCATACGAATTTTTTCAGTCATTTCAAAAATAATTTTTTTACAAATGATAAAAAATGGTTATCAAAAATTCTATTTTTGATAATTTTTTTCTTTCGATTAATTGTTACGATCTATAAATAATTCAATACAAAAAATTGTAAATGAAGATATTACTGACTCTACCATTCCATAGCACGGATTTTAATAAAATGTTTTATAGAGAAGCTTCAAAAAACATTGCATTTCAAAACCTAAAATTATATTTTTTGAATTTTTTAAGAAATCAAAATTTTATATTTAAAAAATGGTTCCTTTTTGTTTTTTTATCCGTATAATAATAAAAAATTTTAAGTTGGGGCAAGAAATTTTTTTTTAACAAATGAATTTTGTAAACAAAAGCTTGATTTTCTCAATACTTGACAATTAAAACTCTTTAAATACAATCTACAAAATGCTGGAAACATTTTTTTTACTTAAAAACAATGGTTACCATAGAATACGATTTTCAAAAACCATTTTTTTAACATTTGTATGGTGGGTACCGGTATTTTCAGATAAAATAATTGTTAAAATTTATAAAAGTCAAGAATTTGTTTTTCGAAATACTTAAAAATGAGTACATAACACTATTCAAACTCTAGAAAGTATTAAAAAACGGTTAATTGTTAAAATTTATAAAAGTCAAGAATTGGTTTTTCGAAATACTTAGCTATAGAGTTTTCAAAAAAAAAATGAGTACATAACACTATTCAAACTCTAGAAAGTATTAAAAAACGGTTAATTGTTAAAATTTATAAAAGTCAAGAATTGGTTTTTCGAAAAACTTAGCTATAGAGTTTTCAAAAAAAATGAGTACATAACACTATTCAAAATTTAAAATAAATAAATTGATCAAAATCAGTTCTCACGTTTTTGAAAAAATGGAAAACAGAAAAATGTTTATATGGAGGTTACCATCAAGAACTATTTTTCTGAATTTATGTTTCAACCATTAGCCATTAAATGAATACATTTTTTTTTCTCTCAAAAATCTGTGTTGTATAACAGGTACCGTTATTTTTGGTAAAAAAATGCTTTCTCCCAAGTTTGCAGAAGATCGGTCGAGTCGACAGACAGACAGAATTGCAAGACCCACTTTTTTCGTCTTCCCTATCATCGTACTGTCAAGTCTGATAAGAATGTTCATTTCGAGTTTTCATAAAAATCCATAACATGCCTCATAGAACCTATGTAAATATATCGAAATTAAAAATAGATCGAAATATAAAATTCTGAATACTGCGTGGAATGAGTATGCAGGTCTCCCTCAAAATTGTTATCTTTGAAATAGAATTAAAGTTAAAGACAGTAACCAGTAACAGACAGTAACAGATTATCCAATCCTACAGAAATTAGCAGGTTTCATTTTCTATAAAGCTATTTGTCGTTGAACGAATTCATATAGGTATAAGTTTATTGAATGAATCCTTGGGTCGGTCAATACTATTTAAATTTCGTAAGCATGCTTAGTTGTATCAAGAGAGATTCTACTGTACCCTTACATAAAAAAGCAAAAAACTTTAACTGATAGAATGTTTAGGTTTTCTTCTTTTTTATAATTAGTGTTTCAAATCATTATATTATAATTCATTCTTATTGGGTTCAAATCATTACAAAATTGATTGCCCTATGTTTCAAACCATTCTTGAATTGAATAACCATTAGTTTATTCGATTAACCTTTCCATTGAAATTTAAAATTTATTTCTATATTTCATACCTTAAGAGTTAGCAAAAAAGGCAAACGGCAGCAAAGCCATGTCCTAGTTTGAAATTTAAAAAAACTATTGTACAAATCTATTGAAATAATAAATTTTATTTACCTCAATATCTATTTATTGAGTTTTACTACAATAACACACTTTATTTCTATTTAACTACAGAAAGGAAATTAGGGGGGGGGGAGTGGAGGTGTCGATGAACATTGGTTTTGAATGTTTGCAAATTGAAATAGCAAGGGAAAACCGTGTCGGGTAAGTTATTCCATATTCGTGTTGTGCGACTAAAAAACGAATCTCTATATTTGACGGTACGACCAAAGATAGGCTCGAGGGTGAACTGATGAGCATTCCTAGCGAACCGGGTATCACGGGTGAACTGATAAAGGGGAGGAATGCAACTGGCTACTTTCTTGTGAAAGAAGTGATAAAACAAGGAAATACATGAAACATTCCGACGGTGTTCAAGAGATAGGAACGAATCCATGATAGCTCAATTGTATTCAATAAGTGGAAAGAAGTTTGTCCTGCGCCTGCCTCAAGGTGTGAGTTATACCCGAGTTTTGGATCTATAAACGCCTTATAAATGGTAGCCAGATCAGAAGGGGTGAGCAATTAGCAGCATTTTTGGCGGTCTCGAGAATGTGATCATTCCAACGAAGATCGTCGTTGACACACATACCGAGTAGGTACTGAGAGCTTTTCGGTTTCTTCGCTGCAAGTGCCATTCAAAAAGAAGTGGCGTAAGGGGGACATTTTGCTTCAACGACAATAGACAGCATTGGGTTTTTGAAGCATTAAACTCCACACGGTTTCTTATACCTTATTTAGTTTAATGAGCTTATTATACGATATCATTGTAATTTCATTTCCGAAGGAGGTGGTCGTGAATTAGAGAACGAGTATGAGAAGCTGAGAGTAGAGTCGTTGGTAAAACAATGAAGTGGCTTAGAAGTTTCAGACAAGAGATCATTTATAAAAATGAGGAAGAGACTCGGAGACAAAACTGAGCCCTGAGGAACACTTACATATAACCAAACGCCGAAAAATATACTAAGCAGATGCGAAGCATAAATGCCAAATCTAGCTCTGGATGGGGGCATAATAGATCTTTAGATCGCAGTGAAAAACCCTTTTCAGTATTATATTCATTCATGGTCAGTAGAAATTATTGCCAATGTAATAGCAATTCACGCAGCTGGTGCACGGGATTACTTCAATGCAAAATGTTCATAGATATATGAACGATTTCAGAAGATAAAAGGGAGAAAAAATAGCTGAAAAGAGCCGCGGATTACAAACTATACCTCATTCTGATAGTTAATTCTTAATATTAAGAAGAAAAATTTAGTTATTGCTTAAAATAATAATTAGTTAAATTATTTTTTTTCTCATTTATACATTTAATCATTAACTGTGCATAGAAGTTAATTCTTACAACATAGACAGGTATTAAAATATAATTTAAGTTTAAAGTTATAAGCGAAATTGTTGAATAAATAATGAGAAAAACGGAAGTGAAAAAGAAAGAAAGAAGAGTAAAAAGAGAAAAAAAATTAAAATAAGCGACGAGATCATTCAATTAAATATAAGCCCATACAGCCTTTAAAACATCCCCATTTTCGAGTTTGCATCTTACATGTAGTGGAAGAGTGTTCCACAACATGATAGCATGAATACGAAATTGTCTTTTCGTGATAAGGTAGCAATAAGTGGTTGGTCGTATCGTTAAAGATCTAGGTATTAGATTGCGAAAGCGTTAACTTTTCGTACAAATATCCAGGTCGCCTGTTCTTGAGCAATTTAATAAGTTGACCTAGTGACCAATATTTATGTTTATCTTCATTTTTGTAGATAAGAAAATACTTTGGCCTTCTTAATTAATAAATTTGGTGGTGCAACAACTCGAAGAGAACCAGGACTTATAACTCTTAACCATTCTCTTGGGCGTGTTATCAGGAATGGAGAGGCCCCACCAATTTTTTCCGAATCTGAATGGCTAATGAGCAGCACTTTTTCACTTTTCTATTAAAAATGCCTCTTAAAGTATTTTTCAATTCAGGCAGTACACCTCTATAAAAGCGGCTGCAAATCGAACACAAGCTCTTCTGCATGACAGTCCAACGCACTAACCAATATGCCAAGATATACTACTTTGGCCTTCTATGTTTAAAAAACAGATGAATGACTTGCAAAACTATGTGTTTTTCTTTTAAAAAATTAATAAATTTGAGACATTTAAGCGTTATCACTAGGGCCTAGTTGCTTAACAGTTCTCAGTGTCAATATTTTCTTTTCATATCCTCGTAAGAGCCATTACCCCTAATTTTCTTTTATTTTAGGTGAAAGCGGGTGAGTGTACAACATGAATGCAAGCTTGATATAACTATTTCAATAAGTTAACTCCATATAAAAATCCTTATAGTAAAGATATGGTACTACATACATTTATAAAAAAACAACAAGAAATCAAAATATTCCTTCCAAATTAATGGAATGCGTAGGACAACGAAAGAGGTCAAATGTTTGATATATTTTTGTCTTGAATTCATTGATTTATGATGCTAAAGCGTATGACTCCAGAGATTTTTCGAATGAATCTTGTGTCAAAGCACTCCTTCCACCAAAATATCTCATATTTCAAAAAGATAAAAGAAAACAAGGAGAATCGATAAAAACAACTCTTTACATACTTTCCCAAAATCGTTGTTGACTGCGCCGTGATTATTATCATAACAGACTACTCAATAGACCAAGGACACAAAATACAAAAGATATGCTATTATATACGTACATAGCTTGCTATGTGTAAGTGTACTCCCAAATACGTTAGTATATGTACGTATAAATATCAACATAAATGTGTATGCACATACGTACATACATCATACACATTTTCGAATAAGGAACTCGTGGAGTTTTTTTTGCACAGCTTCCGCCAACTCTCTCATTTTTTCAATGGTAATTTTGCAGCGACACTCCATAAATTCTTGAACCTTATCAGCTATAAAATTACAACAAGCGAATTTTCGTACAAAATCTTTGCTGGAACGACAATGGTGAAATTTGAAAACAGGCATTTTTATGGGATTGCATACTTATTTAAAACATCACATACGATATTTACAGTACATTTATAGTGTAATGGTTGTATCAGTTTTGACAAGATTTCTAAAATTATGTCTGTAGTATTAAATGCTTACAAATCATTGCTTATGCGCTAGCTAGCGTACTAGAACTATTATCTTGAAAATTAATTTTTCTTGTCTTACTATAACCAGATGCATGAATCTTAGAAATAGGAAACTTTTAAGCTTGACGCTTACTTCACAAAAATATACAGTTTCTTAGATCACCCATTACCTCACTGTACTTCAGATTAAAATTTTTCATTTTTTTTTTTAATTTTCTCTTCATTTATTTGACAAACTTGAAAGTCAATTTCATTACACAAAA
Source organism: Chrysotoxum bicinctum (assembly GCA_911387755.1). Classification (NCBI taxonomy): domain Eukaryota; kingdom Metazoa; phylum Arthropoda; class Insecta; order Diptera; family Syrphidae; genus Chrysotoxum; species Chrysotoxum bicinctum. The sequence goes on from OU426989.1 coordinate 143,412, forward strand.
AACTTGAATGTGAATTTCATTAGGAATGCACCCTATCATTAAAAAAGCACATTTTCTTCATTCTATTTTCAAGCCTTTTTCAATTGTAAAGAAGTAGTCAGACTTCTCGTAGACATTAACTCTTTAATTTGGTAACACTATACATAGTGTTGGTAGTTTTTTCCCGACAGTGCATTGTGTGTACGAGTATAAAGTGTTTTATATATTTTCGTATTTTAAGTTTCGATAAACAACTATAAAGAAGAATTTTTTTTATATTTTTTGTTTTAAATTCTTCTTCTTCTTACATCAGCCAGACCACGGGCGTCATTTTCTAGGTGTCTGAATTTGAACAAATTCCCCTAAATTAATATAATTTACATTGCGTTCCTGCTGTAAATTTTATTTGTGTTGATAATCATCGACTAACATATTGCGTCTTAGAAGGGTACGACAGCATCTAACTGATGAGCCCAACTGTCGTACCTGGGCGAAACGCATTTGGACTAGAGGTCACAATAAGCTTTCAATTGATTTATTCAATATAGTCCACGAAAAACAAAAACAAAAACTATAAGAATTTTTTTTATATTTTTTGTTTTAACTTCTTCTTTTTCTCGTTTCGATAAATGGTTCGTAACTGTGGATGCAGTTTACACAGTTTGTCTCATAGTTCACTTTACTTACTTTCGAAAACTAAACTTATGAAATTTAAGGAATTTGATTTAAATTCTGTTCATTTCAGCAAAACCTTAATACTTTTGGCAGAAGGAAGCCCTCGTGAAATAGTTAATTTATTTTCCCTTTTTTCATGCCAATTTTGGTCGAACAAATTTCATTTGTCAAAAGCCAGTCAAGTCAAATAATAAATGTCTGTTGTTTAATAAGGATTTATTTTTGTCTTCGTATGTATGAATTATTGTTATTTAATTTATACTAAATAAGGCTGAACTAGAGCCTTTTTGGAAATAACATTTAAACCATATTTGTAATGAAAGCAACCAATGTTTTACGACTATAGAATTGTCCATTGCAACGTTGCCCTTATTTTAAGAGTAGTCGTTTTCTAAATCGACTTTATAAAAATAAAAATCATTGTCAGTCAATAAATCTCCTTGTCGACTTTATGTTAATCGACTTCAAATTGATTTTTCTCTGTCTAGAAAATACGTTTTTATGCTAACTTATCTCATTGCATGTTACTCGTAAGTTGTTAAATTTAAAAACTTTTAAAGCAGTGTTGAATTTTAACTGTTCATTATTATCTGCTTTCATCAATCTAAACAAGGAGGTTAACTGGTTGTGGTGTAAATTCTACCAATGTTGTCTATAGTTATATATTTATCAATCATGCTTTCTGAAGTCATTTACCCAACACATTTACAATCACCAAACGACGCATATTTTAAGTAACAGATTTATACTAAATTACGCTACCATATTTAAAATAAAAAGTAAGTATTCTATGTCCAAAGACTTTTTTGAAAAGTGGATTGACCTCAACAACAAACAACACCAATTCTGTAATAAGTGATAAGTGTTCATTAAAATGTAATAATTGTGTGGTAGTTGAAAATGAAACTAGTAGTAAAATTATATTTAGGTAAAGCATATAGCATAAAGCTCGGAGAATTTCAAAATCCAGAAATTTTGATTAAAATACAAGAACATATTTGGTTATGTTTTTGATAAATTTAATCTGATATAAATTATTAGATACTAAAAAGAAAATGAAAATATGAGAATTTACAAAAAAAAATAAATTCATTAAAATCACCATGTAGCTAGTCAATGTCGTATTTGCCTACTCTAAAGTTATTTTTATAATGCTGGTTCAGAAATTTTGATCATTTCAAACTTTTTTAACTAATCGATTTGTCAATGGTGTCAACCATATCACGCTGTTAATCCATTTGAAAAATAAAATTTGGCAAAGTTTGCTATTCATTTTGACAGAGTTAATTCGAACTTATACTGAAAAGCACTTCTACTGACACATGTTAATTTTGCATGTTAAATAAGGCAACATTTTTGCAATCGTTTAAAGATTAATGAGGTTTTTATGCAACGTTTTTCTGTTTGTGAAATACAAATTCATGTCGCATTTAGGAAATGCTTGAATGTCTGTTAAAGCCATCACTGTTTGTGCATAATGAGTTGGCGATGTAGCATATGCTGTATGACAGACACAGGCCAGATCCAAGATGGTCCTTAATGGACATAGTTTAGGATAAGTGGTAATTTACTTAAGTGTCACTCGAGATTATAATTTATTTGTGATAACCACATATGTACATCACTGTGTATATTCTTTAAGTATTCAACATACGAGTATCAGATGGAAGAAGAATATGTCAAATGCAAACATCTTTCTATAGGTTTCTGATATTAATGCGATTGTATGGAAATGATTCTTGAATTTCAAGTACAAAAAAAATAAACCGATAGGTTAAGGAAAGTTTTATAAGGTATTCTTTCTTTTATAGAATAACGGGCAGGTGATTTGAGGCAAAATTGGTCAAATGATTGACAATATCGGAAAACGTCAAAACCCTATGTGCATTTCAATAAGAAACTGAAAAGAAATTATTACAATGTCTTACGTTACGTGTTAACCAAAGGCTTAAACCAAATCGATCCAAACTGAAAACTTTTAAAATGTTTACCTTTAAATGTTTTGTTTTATCTTTTTTTTGTAAATTAAATTGCCCATGATGAAAAAAAAAAAGAAACGAATTATGTATATTATTTTCAGCACAAATCATAATTTATCACAAAATTTACTCGTACATACTAACTAAGACTATGTGGACAGGTTAAAATGTTAAAAATGTTTATCGGCAATGTGAAAAAACAATGCCTTATCCCTTAGTTGGATCATAGAAGAGTATTATGAATTTTTGGACGGAGCCTGCAGAGTCTGTCTAAAGTACAAAAACGTCACATACTATACATATGTATATTTGTATATGAACCTATACAATGAGCTATGTGTACTTCTTAAGGCGTTCTGGAAAACTATAGTCAGCAACTACAAGTAAGTATGTGGTTATGCAGATATCGATAATAATCGGCTGTTCTCAGCGTTCAGTAATACATAGAGTTCTAAAGTGCAGTAATTATTTGGTCTTAAAATAAACGAGGAAAACAACAACAAGTTCATGTTATCAACAAACAAACAAGCATCCGCCCACTTTTTTCACTCAAGAATATGGAAAAGAACTTCATTTTCGACAGCAAGGACCTCAGAGTAAATATTGATTCCATAAATGAGACTTTTGTGAAGATCCGACGAATAATTATATCGATTACTTGCTCGCTACGGGGCGGAGGTTTCATTTTAACATTAACTGTTTTGACACAGTTCACTCTGCCTAAAACACCGACTTCTCAATAATCCTTCAAATTCACTTCAATCCTTTTTTATTAATTTAAAGATATAATAAGACTTATTTTTAAGTAAGATTAAAAATTAGATTGTATTAAGACAAATAAATGGGTTTGTCCTCCACCAAATTATTAACCCGCTGATATTTCGACTAAGCGATACAAATGGTTTCAAAACTCACCACGCGTAAGACGAAATGCATGCTTTACAACAATGAGGTCACCATTAGCCGTGTTTTATTGGTAAGTGAATAATATGCATTGCAAAAATTTAACATGGAAAACAAAACCGAACGATTAGTGAAGAAAAATAAGTTAATGGAAAAGAATATTTTAGTAAAGATGGAGTTTCGGATGTTAAAACATAGGAGTAGGAGGTGTTTAGACGGTGTCTAAAAATCAAAAGTTTTCAAGTTCTACTATAAATGGCCTTAAGCCTTACTCAGACTAGAACCAGTTTTTCATATCAGAGAGCTTACTTACTATCAGATAAAATAAACATAATGGCGCAAAATTTTAATTGAATTAGTACGATGCTAAAGCTGTTTTAGTATGATACGAGTACTAGGTTAAAACAACGAATTTGCAAATTTTAATCGAATATAGCATCATACTTTCTCTACCCTTTTATTAAAGTTAAAATCATCGAATACCTACTTTATTTTTTTAGTATCGTGCTAGTTTCATATGACTCTTTGACATTTTTATAAACATCAAAAAAGGTTCGTGTACTTACTTTTTTACACGAAATTTCATTGATTTAGGTGTGTTCAGAAGCAATTTATTAAGAAAATTCTTTTAATACGATACTAGTAAGAAAATGTTTAAAATAAGACTGAGTTAGTAAACTACTATAAAGTTAGCAAATTGTTAAGTAGTATTATGCTAATACCTTAATAATAGGCTGTTTAAAATTTTGCGCCAATATATTCAATCCTAAGAACACTGTGGCGTATACTTGATATTTTTATAGAAATAATATTGCATTATAACTTTTCAATTAAACTAAGTTATAATAATGTATAAGCATACACTGATGCAGAAGAATGTGTCAGAGCTTCATTTTTATTTTTGTTTGGTCTAATTTATTTAAAAGATGTGATTACATTAAAATAAATAAATTCTATTCCTTTTAAATTTAACTTTTTACTAGTCCGCTGAGGCAATTTTTCATAAACTTAGTATTTACATTTCGGAGAAATGGAATTTTTTTAGCTTCGAAAATAACGGTACCTGGCATACAACTATAATGGAAATTTGTAATAATCTCTAAAACAGCCCCTACGTATTTGATAAAAAAAAACGTGTGCTATTAATGACATCGACTACATTTCGGTTAAGCTAAAATATAAAGAAAAAATGTTTTTCAAATGCATAAAACTGGCGCAAAGGAAGTTTAAAAATCGTTTTTTATTAAATTGATTTCTCTAAATTAAAATTTCTTTAAAATTTTTCTAGAAAAAATATTTTGGATGCTTATTTTAAGCATTAAATAATATAGATTTAGGAAAAAATTTCAAAAACTAATCCTCTAGGGGATAAATTGTTTATTTTTTTTTTGCTCCAAAAGTAACGCTACCTGCGCTTATGGAAAATCTTTTTATCTCGAAAAGGGCCTTAACGGTTTTGATAAAAAATTATTTATTATTATTTCCTGTGTTTGCTTAAATTCATATTTTTCTAGAAATCAGAAATCAATTTTATGCATTTGAACATTTTCTATATTGAAATCCATGTTTTTATATTTATAAACAAATTTTAACAATGTTAACATAATAGGAAGAACATTTATTTATAACTTTACATTTTAGAAATTCGTGCACGTATGTACATCACTTTTAAAAAATTATTAAAAAATTCCATGAACTTCTGTACATTGATGTTTGTATGTATCTTAGAGAATCTGAAACCTCACAACCGCAACATTTTAACTTGACAGGAAACTTTGTGTTATTGTCGTAAATAATTTTATATTTGCCTGTAAAATGTTTTGTTATAAGCTTTATATGCAATAACATTACAGAAGATGCTTGAAATACTGAATTTATAAATAACAGAACTGTTGTCCTTATCGAGGTTGTTCAATGTTTCGAACTGCAAATTAAAAGTTTTAATCTTTCAACATTTAAATTTTAACCAAACACCGTTAAGTATTATACAAAGCTATGATCCACATACAGCCAAAGAATTACCTAAGTGTACAATTTGGTGATCTTGAAAATATTAAAATATCTAAACGTCGATGATCAGAACAATAAATATGCGTCAAAATGTGTTCTTTAGTATCACTAAAGGAACTTGAGGCTCTTATTTGCACACTTACGATACTTAAAATCGATCCATATCAGATGTTAGAGCTATCACTGTGCTTTTTTGTTTCCAAGTGTAGTTATGATCCCTTAAGTGCACGCAAAATATATGTTTTATATTAATTTATTATCAAAATCAAAAACAAAGTTTTAGTTAAAAATGCTTTATCTTTTATTTATCAATGTTTTTTTATTTACTAAGTAACTTTTACAATACTTTATTATGGAAATGGCATGCGATAAATTTATTTGTTTATAATATACGTTTATTTTATATCATTTTTTACCTCTACTTAAATAATCACAACTAACAATTAAAATTTGCACCCTTCTACTTTTATTTACGCAAATTAATTACACATTTACTTCGAGTTCCTTTGTAGTACTTATTTTCTACAAGTTATTTCTAATGTTTAGCATAAAAAATGGGTTCTTCGATTATATTTGGCACAACATAATTTTATGACAGTTAAATAATTTGGAGATGATTTTATATTATAAATGCCATCAAACCAGGTAGGTCTGTTTTTTGTTTAAATTTTTTAAATACAAATAACTAAAATTATTTTATAAAACTATAACATTACCTGTATGCTTGTATGTGTTTGAAGTACAAACTTTTTTGAGTTAATTTTTTTTAACGGTGAATTTGCATTTTATTTTATTTGTAAAAAACAAGAATGTTGGTGTTTAATATATATTTTATACATACAAAATTGGGATATGCTTAAAAAATATTTGTAACATTAATTAAATTGACTATTTTTCTTGTACAAATAAACTGCAAACTTAAGAATCATAACTTTCGGATACAAATAAGTATAATATTTAAATGTTACTACTTTATAAAAAAGCCAACACAAAATATGTGATCGATACTCATAGTAGATCATAAACAAACATCTGCCAATATTTTTCTTAATAAGCTTAAGCTAATTTACATAGTTAATAATTAAAGAACTTCAAGTACAATTAATTTATTGTCAAATTTAAAAATAAAAAAGTTGAAAATAATAAAGCTGTATGCAAACCACTTATATACTAGACATTGCCTATTGGAAACGAGTCACAATAAAGCATAATACACATATGTATGTACGTAAATGAGACTAATATTAATTACGTTTCCTTATGACCAAATTTTACTCAAAAAATAGTAAAATACAATCTTTATGTTTTAAATACATTTACTGCTGACTTTTTTCGAAAGCAACTTAATTTGCGATACATAAGTGCTTACTGCAGTTTTATTTTACTTGCTTTTTTATCATTTTGATTTTAATGTTAAATCTGAACATAAAAAAATATTTGTGTTTGTTTGTAACAAATTTTTGTATATTTACTATAACTTATCTATGTTATTATAGTTTTATTTATTTCAATAAAATTATAAAATAAATTGTCACAGATAAAAGGACGTATTTCGCGAAGTAATTTTCTGTACGTAATTGAGCAGTTTAATAATTCCAACACATATTATTAAATATGAGTACGAGTATGAGCTATGGCTAATTCGAGCTGAATTACCAGTATATGCTGAGTTATCGGGATCGCCATTTTGTTTTGTGCCTTCCAAACCCAAATAACTTGGAGATTTTGTGGTATGAGACGAAATGCTAAGCAAAATTCGTTGTTGGACGTTCTTGTGAAATACATGCAGTATTGACACCTCACACAGAAGTAAAATGCTTGTTTGATACTTTGGTACAACTTGAAATAAGCCCTGGAGAATCTGGCTATGCGGATAAATTTCTAGTGAAGAGTATGTTGCTGAACCTTCATAAGATTCTTGACTTATTCGTTGAAAAGGTGTCTTATAAACCTGCAAATAAAATAAAAAATACCATTAAGAGTTCAATTACCGTTCAACTTACGTCCGTTTATGTTTTGTTTGATGAGTAATTTTATTGTGACAAGTTGTTTTAATTATTATTAATACAACATATCGTAGAATACAAAATTGACAAAAACACCTCCTATTTTAAAAGGTATATTCTCAAAATTAAATTGTTCATATTGGTAGTTTTTGGAAAAATCGAAATAGTCTGCTAAGACACATGGACATTTCTTAGCCCCTATGTATTTTATTTTAAATTACATAATTATAGTAAGCGAAGTAATATTTTGCACGATATGTATTCGTTTGCTATAGAAATGACACAGATTTCATGCTACATTCCTTGACAATTTCTTATTTTCTTTATTACTATCACTTAAGGGTAAAAGGCGAAATTTGAATAAATTAGCATAGAAGTTGAAATTTGTCTCGATTTTAAAAGATTTTATTTAAGGATTTTAAGAAGATAGAAACATATTGAGAAGTATCTTTTAAAGTGTATGTATGTACATTAGATTAGATACTATAAATCTGGGGATTCGGCAAAAACTTAGGAATGACCGATAAAATACCCAAAGAGATTATCCCATATCAAATGTAGATAAAATCATTTTATTTCATATAATATATTCCGTTCCGGACTTTAACAATCCATAAACTAGTAAATGCTTAGAATCTTAGAAAAATCGCATTGATGAAGAGGGTTTGGTGCACATTTATATACACTGTAGTCCAATGTGCCCTTGTCTTTGTACTGACATTGTACATATAAAACCATGATACTTAACACTTTTTTTGTGATCATTTAAGAAATTTTTTACTGGAAAACAAAATTGCTTTTATATATCATACACACAAATACAAGTTGGTATCAAAATTAATTAATAAATAATTAATATGTTTAACAAAATCAGTGGCTCGTATATCCACACTACATCTCAATTTAGTCACTTTAGTTTCACAAAACAAGTGCAGGTGGTTTTCCTCTTGAGACTCAAATTATTCAAATTTAATGTTACGAGTGAACTAAAGAAATCTGAAAATCCAATTTTATTGCAATTGTGTTTCATACAACAAGTACAAAATTTATTTAAAATCATAAACCCACATCAAAATGAACTTAATATTTCCAAAAATTCATCTTATTTATTACTATCTCCTTTCACTTACCTTTCGTCCATTGATATACCACGTAATGTTTGCTGTTGGATGAGACGGCCCGACAGTACATATTGCCTTAAAATTGTCGTTTGCATTAATTACGCTCTTATCGACATGCATTACTGGGTCTTCTTTTGGTAATTCAACTACATGCATGTTTGCTGATCTTATATCTGTATGGAAGAGAGGTGCATCCTCAGACACTTCGCATTGATATTGGCCAGAAAGTTCCCGCGTTACACTCCTCAAAGTCACTGAAGCTGAGTCGGAATTGGCAAGCTGAAAGCATAACACAAAAATAATTTTGGTTTTTAAAAATCTACCAATAATTTAAAAACAACTAAAATATTTATTATCTGGCCCATGCATTGGAACATCAGATGTTTTTCTGTTCAAGTTTAATTTTAGTTCAGTGATTTAGGGAAAATGGTAATATGTTAAGAGGAACACAATAGAAAGTTTTCTTTAAAAAACACTGGATCGCACGAACTTGTTCTTATATACAAGTACTGAGGAATTTGAAAATTATATAAGAACGTGGATGTAATTAACGTAAAAATATTAAAAATGCATCCATAGTTTAAATTGCTGAAACAACTTCTTAAATAGTTTGAGGACGAACAAAAACAATGACACCTGATTTCTAAGAAAATATAAATTAATGCAAACAAAATTTTAAACAATTGTTACAGGAGTTTTATAAATGATTAATTTTGTATATAAGAAATTCATTATATTTATTAAAAAATAGGAATGACAATTTTAGGTATTAAATAATGTGCAATTATAGTTTCAAAAACAATCGCTAGCTTTTATACACAATATTTTTTACTTGCGATATAGGTAGTTCTGCATTTGCAAAAAAAATCGAACTCGAGATTTTGATCAAAGTTGATATTACGATGATAGCGAACACGAATAAAGTGGGTCCGACAATTCCGTCTGTCTGTCTGTATGTCCGCATGTCTGTATGTCTGTACCTCGATCTACAGCCTAAGCCATTGGACCTATTTTCTTCAAACTCGATACTTAAGGGTCTTCGGTGATTCACTAGAGGGGAAATTGAAATTTTTTTAGCTCTAAAACTGAAATTATTTCCTAAAATCTATACTACTAAATACTTAAAATTGGAATCCCAATTTTTGTTCTCGAAAAATCTTAAAGAAATTTGTAACATAAAAAATTACTTTAATAATAAAACGCTTTTTAAACTGTGCTTGCAGAAATTCATAATTTTCCGGAAATCAGAGGGCAATTCCATGCATTATTTGAACATTTTTATCTCATTAGATCCATGTTTTATATTTATAAAATATCAATATAAATGTCACGTGCAAGAGGAAACATGAAGAGCGTGTGCTATTTTTCCTGAAAAAATGGTCATCCTGCATTTTCTGGGGAATGAGAAAAATATAAAAGCCGGGTAGGAAAACTTAAGGCCAAGAAAGAAAAGGCACAGCAAAATGTCTAACAGAGAATAAAAACCATTGACAACTGTATTCGGGGAGGTTTATCCTAAGCAGTTGCACTTGGGAGCGGTGCTAATTCGGGTGTTTTATCCAAATCGGGTATTCTGAAGACACAGGTCAACAGACAAAGACTTTAGTAGATCTATCGGCGACGGTTAATGTCTTGCTGAATCTTCTTTCACATTGGCTCAACGTTACACCATAAGAAATTATAGGAATTGCCCTTCTTCTTCGAGTATTCTTAGCAATAGAAATCTTTCTAACGAGGATGGTGATTCCTATATCGGGAACCTCAACACTGTTATTTAACAAGTTGACAATTCAGAAAACGAAATCAAACAATAGTATAGAATTTTATCTAAACCGTGAGATTAGGACATTACAAATGCGCAAAAGCTTCTTGATCACTCAGATAAATCTAAAACATCGTCAGTTCCAAGAAGTTCCACACAATTTAGAGCTACAGAGATTAAAATCTCCTGAAAAATGTGAAAACTCTGTTCACCAGCAGTTTTGGAATAGTGTCAACGATTACTGAAAGCAGCGTGCTGAAAGAATACTGAAAAATCAGACAGTAGAAATATGTTCAGTAAAATTAATAAATAATACAAACCAAGTAGAGTTGTCAAAATTGACTTCTCAGAGCCTAATTTCATAGATAGGGATCGATGTCCAAGGCTGCCCATCATCGATGACAATTGTATTATAGATGGTGGAGCAGACAAACTAAACCTTATATGGGCTCTCATTTTGAGTCGGTGCATACTAGATAACTCCCTCACTGCAATACTGATGAAATAAGAGATGAACTGTTGATGTTTTACAATACCGATACTGTAACTCTTCTGAGATTTTCTGAGGGATTAATAGCTGACGGACTAACACTTTACCAGACCAATAACTACCTTATTCTCCTTGACGAATTGACGGAGATGTTTAGGAAACTAGATACTAAAAGGTCAAGCGGTTCAGATAACGTTCCAAGCAATGTACTTAAGCTTATACCGAACGATAACATACGGCAATACTGCTTCATCTTGGAAAATCTGCCTAATAACTACCATTTCCTCAGTTGCTGGAAAATATCAAAGGTGTTCCCAATACTTAAAAACATGAAGGATTTTTCTGATAATTCTAATTACAGACCAATAAGTCTCTTACCTAATATTGGGAAAATCTTTGAGGTAGTGGTAAGCAAGTCTGTTTCGTTCACTTGTGAAGAAAATAAAATCATTGAGTTTCAACAAGCCACGAAGACTTGTAACGGTCATATTCGAAGAACCAAATTTTTGCGTGACCAAAAATTAAAGCAAAAAATATTATAATGTGCCAATAGTAGTAAAAATTTTTAGTCATTTGCAAAAATGCAAAGAACATACGAAATACTACTTCGACGACGGTTCCAGCGCTCGTCTTCAATGACACCCCCTTTGTCAGCTCGTTAGAGGAAGCCCATTTGCTTGCAGCACAGTTTGATGTCAATTCGACGCTGCCAGAAAATGTTATGACTCCTCCTGTACTTGAGAGCGTAAACGATTTTATGTTACGAATCTTCTTTCGCACTCGTGCTGTTATTCAGAGTTCTTGATATACACAAATCCGCTGGCTCGGATAGTATCCCTCCCATTATTCTGAAGAGGTGTTCTTCAAGGCTGGCAAAACCACTGCGTAAGCTTTTCCACCTGTCCTTCTCTACTGGTCTCTTTCCGAGTGGATGGAAAACAGCATTTGTCCAGCCTGTCCATAAAAATGGCGTATCTTTTTCACCCTCTTACTGTTGACCAATTACACTTACGTCCTTTCTTTCCAAGGTCATGGAAACCCTGATTAATTTCCAGCTCAAGAAATATCTCGAAGAACGAAAGGTTTTTAATGACCGGCAGAACGGCTTTCGCAGCAATAGGTCCACTGGTGATCTGATGGTTTATCTCACCGAACAGTGGAACAAATCTTTACATCGTTTTGGAGAAAGTAAGACTATTGCACTTGATATTTCAAAGCGTTTGATAGAGTTTGCCATCAAGCTCTCTTATCGAAATTGCGCGCATTTGGAATCTCTTCTTCGTTGGATTAGAAACTACAAGTTACTCGTATATTGGATGGTTTTAAGCCTGAAATTCACAAAATAAATGCTGGTGTGCGCCAGGGCTCCCTTTTGTCTCCGACTCTCTTCCTTATATTCATAAATGATCTTTTGTCAGAAACTTCTTATTCATTAAACTATTTCGCTGACGACAGTACTCTCAGCTTCTCATATTAGTTTTCAGATTTATATCCATGTTCTTCGGATGTGGAACTTGAACGGCAGCATATGATATGCTCATTAAATTCTGATCTTGACAGCATTGTACAATGGGGAACCAAAAACCGCCTAGAATTTAATGCTTCCAAAACTCAATGCTGTCTTGTTAAAACGCAACCCACCCCCCATGCCACTATCCATGCCATGAGTAGCACTTGCATTGAGGAAACTGAAAAGCTTTCAGTACTCGGCATGTTTATCACAGACCACCTTTTGTGGAACGATCACATATTTGATGTCGCGAGAAATGCTGCTAAGTACTTAGATATCCCTCGGCGATGCAAGAAATTTTTCACCCCTTCTGATCTGGCTGTTATAAAGCCTTTATTCATCCAAGACTGGAGAACAATTCTCATGTTTGGGCAGGTGCTCCAATACCCCACTTGAGTCTTTTGGATAGGATACAGAGAAAAGGTATGAAAATGATAGGTGACAGAAATATAACGGAAGCATTTGCTACTCTCGAGCACCGCCGCAATGTTTCATGACTTTCGTTGTTTTACCGATATTTTCATAAACAGTGCTCTACTGAAATAGCCAGTTGGATTTCTTCCCTAAAAAGAATTCAACCGTCATACTCGTACTTCTAGGCTCTATTTTTCCATTCCATTTCGATATTCAAAGATTTAAAACCAATGTGCATCGGCTTCTCCTCTTAAGTCCTTCCTTTTTTTCCTAATGCTCGCACTGTGTTTTATTTAATATTTCAAGGGTATTAAAAACCCCTTGAATGCGCGCGCTGCATAAAAAAAGAAAAAACAAATCATTTTTGGTCTCAGTAGATGTCGAAAAAACGTTTGACACCATACCGTGTCGACGGGTTATTCTATAAGCTTTTCACATAATGTCAATGATAGACGGGAAGAAATTTGTCGTAACAAATAGATGCACGATGGCTGAGGTTTTTAGTGTCGCTAATCCAAGACATACAAACTCAGCTTCAAAGCAAGTTTGATAATTTTTAAGCTTTCTGCTTGCAGTGGAATCGTTTAATAAATTTGACAATATTGTGAAACCAACTGTTCCGCACCCCAATAAGAAGTAGTAATTCAGATTTGAGAAGCAATTGGAAAACATTACATTACATTATATTACATACGAGTATTATGCTACGCCGTAGATAAATCTACGAAGTAGAGACACTGAAAGCACTGCCAACTGAGATCATCGGCGTAGACATTACAACAGGCAGAGACACACAGAAAGAAAGAACAACAGAAGAAATACATGTCAACAGCACCCGATTGGTATTTAAGGTCCTCCATCCAAGTACTAACCACGCACAATGATGTTTGATTTCGGTGATCGATGGGAAGCGATGCTTTCGTCAAAGCCTAGTCCATTGACGCAATTCTAAAACTCTTACAATATTGAGTTCAAATGGTGATTGAATTGAGCCAAGGACTGCTGTGTGTATTTGGGAGTTCATTTAGACAAGTTCTTGTACTACAATGAATACTCGTACATAAATGCCCAGTTAGAGAAGGCATTCATGTCGTTCAATAGTCTTTTCTACTCTAGACATCTCAGATTCGATGTGAAGATTATTTGTTACCAAGCATTCATTCGTCCTATTCTGACTTATGCGAGTCCAGTTTGGTAGAACATTAACCCGTCCTACATGGAGAAGCTAACAGATTTCGAGCGAACTTGTATGCAGATGTATAGAAGTGCACATTCTGACTTTCAGCAAAAAACTATTAGATGCTTTTGGAGCGTATAGAGTTGACAATGTCATACTAGACCTCTCGACAAATCACTTCGCGCATCGGCGAGCGTCATGCAGAACGAGCATATTTCAGGAATATTCTATCCCAACCTTGGGTATTTCAGAAATGCTTTGGAAACTAAATACATACCTCCAGAGACAGTCTTGTTTCTAGATGTATAATTACTATTCATCAGATTGAACCAACGTACCCATAATATAATATGCTGCAAGGATAGCTACAGATAAAAGAATCCTATATGTGGGAACTCAAATCTAAGATACTGCATTAGCATACCTGATAAAGATAAAAATAACTGTAACCGGTAGAATCGAAAAAATTATGGGTGGCTAGACTGGGCTCAAGCCAACATTTAGGTTAAAACTAGGCCCCGATAAGTGATCTAGATTCTGGCGATTGGTGAAGGAAGTGGACATTATTCCGGCTAATCGGAGGGCCAGCAATTACATGATGCAGCCTGGTTCTAGATAAGTAAGGTTAAGTTAGTTTTAAGTTTTAGCTAAATTTTAGCTAAAACAAAAATTCTGCGTCGATACCGAACTTAAAGTATCAAAAATTAATCTATCGATGAATACTGTGAAAATTGAAATAACAGGAATTCGCCAGGAAAAATTTGACTAATATATTTAAACTTTCGTTGAGTTCTATATGTATATTAAGAAAAACTTAAAACTACTCAAAGTTTCCTAAAATAAATAATTCGAGAAAACTATCAAGATACCAAGGGGTCAATGCAACCATTGTGGTATTGCCAACAAGGGTTTTGTACGAATTCCACTTCCGGATACATTTTTATTACATAATTTGTTTAATATTATGTAATCGTAACATAAGTAATGAATTTTTTCAAATTTGGTGGGTAACGAAGTAATGTTAATGTGCAAAATATTCCGATCAGACCATAAACATACAAAGCAAAGTACCTGCCTTTCATCGTACCTCAGGAATGGATAAAAGTAAAAAAATTAATTGCAGCTAAGAACTTCATATACGTAGAAGTAGATAAGCAACATCATTCCATTCACATTCCAAATGGATAGTGGTAAATTCACAGGAAATAAGAGTCAACATCCTGAGTTTATAAAACATGCAAAAATGTGTGTATGTCATGCTGGAAAAGTAAATTATCCCGTGCATTTGTGGTCACGTTGCTTGAGAGTAATCCACAAGAAGTAATCCACAAGGACAAATATGAAGTTTGCAGGAGAACCACTTTCCCGTTACCACTTTTTACTCGACACACTTAGTTTTACCCTCAAAAGCATTGTTTTGTCATTCCGGATCTTTGTAAGGACATAAATGCAAACATGCCACGGATTGAGTAAATGAGTGGTTTCCTGATATGTAGAACTTCACTAGCAAGGATAGAGTAGGTATATCAACTCTTCGTAATTATTCTGAAATATTCAAGGGCTTTTGGTTAATTTTAGCTGCAGTCGTTTTATGTACGGGGAGATGGTCCACCTAGCCCAAACTACTACGTAGAACTATAATCTAAACATGTATGTGCACATGTATATGTAAGCTAGCTCACATCACACAAACATTATATTCTACATTTATTTTAATGCAAGGGAAATAATAAAAAATATTTTTTACCCGGGACGGGACAACGAAATAAAGAAAATATTTTTTTATCAACACATCACTGAGATTGAGGGAGGGAATTGCATCCACTAACCTCACATGAATGTGTTGTCCTTTTTGTAGGTAGTGTTATTAAAAAAATAGAGTGAACGTTCGAAGTTAAAGGGGTATAGGTGGGTAGGTGTAGGTACTCCGTATTTCATCTCGATGCTGCTTGTTCGTTTGCATGCGCACACAATTTTTGCTCGTTGTGTATACCTAGGTACTATTTTGTAATTAAAGTTATGGACTGGATACCGGATATACAGGCAAGGCATCTCCATGTAATTCCCACTTTTGCTACGGAAATTAAAATGAAAACCTTCCAAGCACAGACACGCTATCTCCTCCGATGAGATTCTAATAATGGAAGTGCAACTTGGATGTCTGAACACTAGACTGTGTTCAAAATCCACCATCCGTGTTGTCAACATTTTTCGGAAAAGTTTATTTTAAAATTATGTGGCTTTTCACATACGACGATGACGATGACGACAACGACGTCACTTTCGTCCTTCTTTAAAATGATGTTTCCTCCTAACTTTCTCAGCATAAGTCCTGTTTTGGTATTGCGGGCGTTATTATAACTACAATTTGCGGCAAGAGGTAAACCGACAAGGATTTCAAGTTGTCGTTGTTCCGGCTGTTCTCCCCTCCTTTGATGGATTATACGTATATGAGTGAGGATTCACTTTCCTTTCCAGCAACCCTTCTAATGCCAACAATATTTCTAAATTGCTTGGGTTATAGAGCATCAAAAAGGGTTCATTGTTTCACCATTTTTTGGTTTGTTCTCAGTCTTCATTTTATGGTAACTTAATCGTATTCCATCTAAAGACGAATAACAAGGTTATGTTAAACTCGTACATAAAATATACACAGATACACATATACGGAAACATTAATGTTTATGTATAGTATTATGTTTGTAGCATCGTCAAAAGTGGACGAAAACGGAAAGAGTGAAATTAAACTGGTAAAAATGGAATGTTTTCATTAAAATATTTGAATGTGGTGGCGGCTACAGAATTTTTATGAAGCAAAGTGATTTTCAACTGTTCAGTGCTCGTCAGAATCCACAAAAATGTTTTCGTTATAAAAAGTTATGCCTTTACAGCAATTTAAAATTTGTTTTATATTTATTTTACTCTTTTGAGAGCATTGAGAGTGTTTTACTTTTTGTTTTATAGCCCCAACCAAATATAGATACGTTTTTTTGTACTCAATTTTTAATACTTTTCTTATTCAAATAAAATATTGTCCAAATTATATAAAAAATGTGAGCAATTATTGCTGTTTATTAATTATACGAATTGAATATTATCTTAAGATACAATGAGTTTCAAATTGGAAAAAATGAAAGAAGATTGAATAAACCTTACCCTATTTGTCAAGACTAATAAAAATGCTTGTATCATGTTGAACGCAATATTAATAGTCTATAGAAACTACATTGAGAAGGAATATTGTTTAACTTTAAATTATTAAACTTATTTAAAATTATCTAATTTTTTATGAAGTTAAAGATTATCGTCAGTAAAAATTGAATTGTAGGAATTTACAGCACATGTACAAATTATGTGTGTACAGAATAAAAAAATGATATTTTTAGGTATGTACATACTTTTCTAAACGTTTTTTGTGTGGTAAATAGTTAATTATATTTTTATTTTATTTTTGCGAAATATATACTATCAATTAATATTTACTTTACCAACAAACTGATTATTAAGATCTTAAGCATTATTATATCAAGAGAATTGAAATCAAAGCTCCAAATAAAACTAAAGTGAGATATTTTATTTATTTCCATATATCACCGTATTAGTTCTATAAATCATACAATATCGTTATGGATTACACAAACAATCACAATTTTATATTGCTTTAGAATACTGTTTTATTTTCTTAACCCGGCTGGTAGAAATGCATATAATAATTGAAAAGAATTTCTGTAATTATCCTTCACGACAGTATGCTGCACAGTATGCCGCACATGGTCAATGTTTTCGCATATCAATCAAAATTAAAACCATTAAACATCTCAATTTATCATAGTTCACTTCCTAAGTTAACCATCAAAGAAAACCGATTCGGCAAAAAGATAAGATAAGAGGGTTGAGCCCTAAGCTTCTTGATTGATTGCAAATTAAATCAAATTTCCCTTTTGTACTCGTATCTAAATAGATACTGGAAGGATCTCGCGCATTGAACAAGTGGTTTTTCTCATTCCGATCCTATCGGTCTATACCAGGTGTAATGTGATTTGATTCTAATTTGGAGCAGAATATTTGTCTATGATTCCCAGCTGGGAATCTGGAAACTAAAAAGGAATTTTCGTGTTATTCATTCGCGCATTTCAATTATTTGCAACGTCCGAACACTGATTCAAGAAACTATTGGTGTAACTGTGATTTTGTTATTTAGTTGAGCTGCTGTTATTGAGCTTTTTAGGGGAACACAATCCCCTTTTAACGCAAATTGTTTTCGAAGGTAATATCTGTTCAAAATCGCAAACTTACAAAACGACAATATTATGGAACAAAAGTACACTTGGGCGTATACGTACTTTTTTTTTAATTCATGTTCATTAATTCTATTGATTTTTAACTACATATTTCGCTTCAATTTTTGATTGTTAATGTAAATTCTAAATAATTTTATTATTTAAATAAGTTTATGTTGAGGTCTCCTTATGTGCACTACAACTGAAGAGTATAAATGTTTCTTATTTCCAAATAGGTTTTATAATTTAGTAGTCTTTGTTTATGATTTTGGATTCTATAAGAGATATTTCAATATATTCAACTATTATAACTGGAGAAAGAGGCACTTAAGTTGAAGTAGTAGAAGTCTAACAAAATTCTATAAATAAATTATCGAAGGAAATTACTTCACATAACTTTTTTTCCTAGAAACGAATGAAAGAGTTTCAGCGAATAAAAACTTTTAGATACATGTTAATATTATTACTCTCTCTAAGTCGAACTTCCTCTAAGTCGAAGTTCCCTCTAACTTGAACACATTCTCTTGATTATTGACCTATTTTATTTCCCTCTAAGTCGATTTTTTTTCTTTTGCCGAAAAAAAATCAAAAAAAATCTCTCAAATCGCAGCTTGTTATTGTTTGTAATTCTTATTAAAACATCAAGCACACACTCCAACACTTTGATTCTCTTTGTTGCATCGCCTGCGCCGTCACCGTCATGTCAGTTTGTTGCGCCGCTATACAATTTACAATATTATCAAACACAAAAATCTCTTCCTAAAGAAATCGCAAGGCAATAAAAAAAGCATTTGTTGGTTGGATTCCCCTCCATTCCAACTTCTAAACATTTTGTGCTTTATTTGAAAGCAGTAAAACTATATCACTGAAGTTCTCTTAAACCATTGTTGGTCCGTGTATTGGAAAAGAAAAGGGGAACGTGGCGGTGAGATTCCAATGGCAATACATGTGTATATTTGCGGACGTGTGGATTATGCTTATGAGTTTTATAGTTATTTTTTTTTTTTATTTAAAAGAATCTAAGTAAAAAAAGAGATGCATATGTATCTACGTTCCGCTCGGCATAAATCCTCGTATCAAACCCTCCTAGTGGGTGCCGGGCGGTAATGATCACCACAGAAATCTTGTGCGTTGTCAAGATGGGGATCAGCTAAGGTCAGGTCGCAATGTTGTAAGGTTCCTTTACTCCTCAATAGTTCAACCCTCAACAATGCGATTTTACCATAGATACAGGTCCCTAATTTTCAGTGGTGGTGTGAGCGATTATTCATAATCCGTGCCGAAGAAATGGAAGGCTGGGGGGAAAACCAGTCACTAACGAGCTCATTCGGATGCCCTGGCCGGGTCCGTCTTAATACTTGCCTTACCCCGGTATATCGGCTCTGCCGGGGCTGACCTTTCTTTTCCGACCTACTCGTGGGACCAAAATTTTAAAAAAAAAACTATAAAATGAACAAACAAACGACAAATAATAGCGACACAACTGACAACGAAGACGAACTCTTGGCCTCTAGCCAAGAGACATTGACAGGAAGCTCTCACGGCATAGAAGCCGTTGAGATAACTTCCAAACCTTCAGGGAGCATAGCGAGTACCAGCCATAGTACTCCTTTGCCCCCTAAACCGATCAATACTGCCAAGCCATCGGGTAGCAATGCCAGCCATAGCAATGCTAATCGTGGTAAGAAGAAATCTCCTGGCGTTCTTCGAAAGAACCAGTTCCTGCATGCCTCGTTTATCCTTAGCAAGATTGCCAAGAATGAGGCGGAGGGAACTTGTCACGAGAGGGATGCCGAGGATAAAATCAGGTACCAGAAGGTTATTGACGAATACAATAACCTCCTGACAAAAAAAGAAAAAGCCGTCAAGCGAGACAGGTCTCAGGAAGAGACTTTACCTTCCCAAAAGAAGACGAAACTTGATGGCAATATAAAGAAGAAAAAAGCCACATCTCTCAGAGCGGCGCAACCGCCTACTCTAAGCGAGGTCGTCAGGGATGACCTCCAGGTAGCGGTTGTAGATGAACTCTCCACCAACAGCAAAGGTCTGCTGTCGGTGTGGAGCTCAATCGAAGCCAAGCTCTCTGAGATGGTTTTCACGTACACCCTATCTACAAGTGAAGGACCCTACCCCAGCTTCGACTCTGGGGAAATGCTCAGGGGATACAGGGTGATCAAATGCGAGGACGCGTTTTCAAGGGACTTCCTTAGAGACAGCATTGCTAAGGTCAGCAATGACTGGGAGGGCTTGAAGCTCAAGCTTATCCCAGCTAAGGAGATCCCTAGACAACCAAAGGCCCGCATCTGGTTGCCCCTCATGGGCATCAAACCGAGCGGACTGGAGCTGATCCGGGGTCTTCAGAGGTTGAACCCGCTGGTCCCCATGCACGACTGGGTCGTCATCAAGGCGGAAGAACCGCAAAAAACCAGCACTTCATATCTTCTGAGGATCACGGAAGAAAGCAGAGGGGCACTCGAGAAGGCTAATTATAAACTCCGTTTTGGCATCAGGCATGCTAAAATAAAAATCCTGCAGGATCAGGGACCAGACACCGATAAAGTGGATGAGAGCGCTAAGATCAGCGCTGTTGTCGACGGTTCGGTTGTCCTTGGCGCCGCAGGACCCTCAACCAATTAAAACGCGCTGAAGGTCATTCAGATTAATCTGAAGCACTCTAAATGTGCCTCAGATAATCTAAGAGTTTTCCTCAGTGAGGAAAACATTGACATTGGCGTTATTCAAGAACCATGGGTAAATGGCCTCAATGTAAAAGGCCTCCAAGACAACCAATACGACCTGTTATACAAAACAGTAACCCAAGAACAAGGTAATCCCAGAACTTGTATCTTAGCTAAAAAACACTTAAAAGCTTTTTTGTGTCCTAATTTTAGCACTCCGGATTTGACAGTCGTCAGGCTGGAAGATAAAGATGCAAAGGGACTACTGGTGGCATCTGGCTACTACGACCACAACCGGCAATCACCGCCTGAGGAGGTGAGGAAATTGGTTGAAGCAGCTAATCAGCAAAATACGAACCTCCTGATTGGATGCGATGCGAATGCACGGCACTCTCTCTGGGGCAGCTCTGAAATCAACGAACGAGGTGAGTCTCTCTTTGATTTTATTATTGAAAATAACCTAATTGTTTGTAACAGAGGTGACTCACCCACCTTCGTTTTTCCAAGCTCGGAAAACTACGACGGGTGGGAAGAGGTACTTGACATCACTGTTGCAAACAACTGTAATGTGGTGGTGGAAAACTGGAGAGTTTCCTCTTTAAATTCCTTCTCGGATCATAGATGGATCCTCTTCAACATAGGTTTCAAGGTAGAAACCCCCCCTCCATATAGAAATCCCAAGAGAACTGACTGGAAGAAATTCAGTCAGATCGCAAAATCCAAACTAGGCAATTTACCATTAATTAGTGTAGAATCTGTGGAAGTTCTTGAATCTAAGGTAAAGACTTTCGAGGCAGCGATTAACACTGCCTTTAAGGTCTCCTGTCCAGTTAAATACAGCCGCAAAAAGTTCCCTCCTTGGTGGAATGAAGATCTTTCTGCACTTAGAAAAATGACCAGAAAGATCTTCAACATATGTCAGAAGGAGAAATTCTATCAACCATATAAAGACTGCCTAAAAGTGTACAAGCGAGCCATAGCAGCATCTAAGAAGCTTGGCTGGAAAGAATACTGTCACTCAATAGAAGATATTAAGGATTCTGCTAGACTAAGTAAAGTTCTGTCAAAGGAACATTGCAGCCCTTCATTTCTGAGAAAAAGTGACGGTATCTGGACAGCCTCTCAAGCTGAGTCCTTGGAACTGCTTATGACAACACATTTTCCGGGTTGTGAGAATAGCTACCCCGAAACGCTTAGCACTACAAATACCATTATAGCTCATAGGGAGCAAATCAATTCTGTTATATCAGGAGATAGTATTTCATGTGCGATTAATACTTTCTCCCCCTACAAATCACCTGGCCCTGACGGCATAATCCCAGTTATGCTGCAGAAACTGCAAGACTTGGCAGTACCATGGCTAGAAATGATCTTCAAAGGTTGTCTCTATCTCAATCATGTACCCGAGTCATGGAGACATGTAAGAGTGGTCTTTATTCCGAAGGTCGGCAAACGAGGTCATGAATCCGCGAAGGACTTTAGGCCTATTAGTCTGACATCTTTTGTTTTAAAGACACTAGAGCGCATCCTTGATACTCACATCAGAGTTTTACTAGAGGGTCGTCCTCTTGATGAATCGCAACATGCATACCTAAAAGGCAAGTCTACGGAGACTGCCCTGCATGAAGTAGTGCGTACAATAGAGAAGACGATTCACTACAAAGAATATACCCTGGCAACCTTCCTAGACGTGGAGGGTGCTTTTAATAATGTCCTAACTGAATCCATTCGCGAGTCACTTGTTCACTTTGGTGTAGAAAGTTTCATATCCAAATGGATTGTATCTATGCTCAGTGACAGAAGGATCCAAGCAACGTTAGGAAACACAATTTCTACTAAGCATGTTAGTAGGGGAACTCCCCAGGGTGGTGTTCTCTCCCCTCTTCTATGGCTCTTAGTCATGGACAAAATTCTCGTCAAGCTCAGAGGTAGTGGTGTAAAAACTGTAGCGTATGCTGACGATCTGGTTTTATTGGCATCAGGTAAGTTTACCACTGTGATTAGTGAAATCACTGAATTGGCTCTGAAAAGAGTTAGCAACTGGGCCACTAGTAGTGGACTAGGAGTTAATCAGAGTAAGACGGAACTGATGCTCTTTACTACCAGGACTAAAATACCTACATTCACCCTACCTCGACTTAACGGTCAAACTCTTTCTTTATCTTCCAAAGCTAAATACCTTGGAGTTATTCTCGACCCCAAATTGAATTGGAAGGTAAATATTGAAGAACGGGTTAAGAAAGCCTGTATAGCTTTCTATGCCTGCAGAAAGACCTTTGGTAAGAAGTGGGGCCTTCAGTCGAAGATGATTTTGTGGACGTACACTGCAGTGGTACGGCCAATTTTGTCTTACGGATCGATTGTTTGGTGGCCTGCACTTAGCAAGCAATATAACGTCGGAAAACTTAAAAGGGTTCAAAGAACGGCTAGCGTCGGCACTACGGGGGCTCTCAGATCATGCCCAACAGATGCCCTGAGCGTTATCCTGAACCTTTTACCACTCGACCTTCATATAAAATACCTAGCGGCATGCAGTGCTGTAAGACTTAAAGAATCTAACTGTTGGTTCTCCAAACCCTATGGTCATGGAAACATAACAAAAATGATTCCTCCGGATATTTTCTTATCGAACACCGACTACTGCGTACCTCCTCTTGGTCCAAGCGGGGATTTCAAAGCCATTTTTCCCACCAGAGAGGATTGGAAGAATGACGTTGTCACAAAGGATTTCGATTCGATAATCTACACTGATGGATCTAAGATGGAGTGCGGTGTTGGTTCAGGAATTTTTTCCGAGTCCTTTAACATCTCCAAGTCACTCAGACTACCAGACTTTGCGAGTGTATTTCAAGCCGAAATACTAGCAATCAAGGAGGCATGCAAGTTGCTCCAATCTAACCAAAACCAATTCAGAAATATAGCTATCTGCTCAGATAGCCAGGCGGCCATTAAGGCCATTAAATCATCTACATCAACCTCAGTACTTGTCCAGCAATGTCGGGACGAACTGGCGAGTCTGAACATTGACCTCCAGGTCACTCTCATCTGGGTTCCAGGTCACAAAGACATAGAGGGTAATGAACGGGCTGACGCTTTAGCTCGGCAAGGCTCGACCTTACATAGCTCACTAGCGGAAAAAGTTAATATTCCTCTTGGTGCTATGAAGAGAAAAATCTTCTCGATTTTTCTCAATGAATCCAACCGTAGGTGGAGCAGTCTCACAAACTGTGTCATATCAAGAAAGATATGGCCTACTTACAACAACTCACGCTCCAAAGATCTAATATGCAGACCCAGGCGCGACATAGCCAGGATCACAGAAATATGCACCGGGCACTGGCCCATAGGTGAACATGCAAGAAAGCTAGGCATCCCCTTCAACCCACACTGCCGTAGTTGTGGAGATCCACAAGAAAAAGAAACTGTGGTTCATTTTCTTTGCGATTGCCCCGCCTTAGCAAATTACAGGATGGCTTCCTTTGGGAAAGCCTTCCTCGATGACCCCAGCGAACTTTCGGAGAAGAAAATCAAAGATCTGATTATCTTTCTGAATGCGACAAAATGGCTTTAGTAATGCTCCGCTAAAGTATATAAAAGCCATTTTCTTCCGTACTTAATCCTTATTAGGTTGACACGAGTTTAATGGTATCAAAACGGCGCACCCCAGCGCTAATTGAGTCGCGGGCCCAGCTGGCTGGCGACTACCATCTCTACCTACCTACCTATCTACGTTCCAGTGAGACTCAAATTAATTATATATTTACTTTATTTGTCATTTAATTCAATATATATCATTTAAAAAAAACTCTCTCTAACTCGAATTTTTCTAAAACTCCCTCTAACTCGATCTAATTTTGATATCCCGTGAAAGTTCGACTTAGAGGGAGTCGACTGTATTATAATTTTTGTATAAGTTATCTTAAGATAAGAAGTTTTATCCGTTGTTGTTATTTTTTTAAATGCAAACGAATAATAAATGACGACAATTTATAATGTATAGATATGATGAAAATCAACCCATTTTTCAATCAAAAAAATCCATGGAAAATTTGAGAATTAGATACCTACTGAATGTACATTGTTACCGTTAATGTATATAATTCATGTATTCTATAGGAATAAATGCAACTTTGTACATTGTTTGAACAGTATATTCCTGCAGTAGAATACCTTAGAATTTTCTAGAACTCCTGACTTTATACCTTGCATATAACTTACATATACATGTGCATATATCTGTTATTTACATATGAACATTGAACATATCCATATACAAACATATATTTAATGTTAACCTCCGAAATCCGAATTGGCCAACATCCTAAGATTTATCAGCAAAATGTTTGAAACTCTGTTCTATAATTTCTGTATTTGCTTTTCATCTTGTCAAAAACGTTGTGTTTGATAAATTTGTACTCATTGTATATTTGCAACGTCATATCGAAATTTATCATATTTAATAGCCTGAAAATCCTTTTTCTTTCTTCTAAATCAAATTGTGTTTACATATATCGTTTACATATATCCGTATCAAGTCATGTTAACAGAAATACGCAGCGGTAAGCTTCCTGTCACTGGAGTTTTAACTATATTTCTGAAAAAGAAAAGAAGAGTGAGTATTTATTTGCGACTTATAGGTAGATACTATAAGCCAAGTTATGCATTCGGAAAAGGAAAAAAATCGAACTCGCGATTTTGATCAAAGTTGACATTGCGATGATAGCAAAGACTAAAAAAGTTTGTCTTGCAATTCTGTCTGTCTGTCTGTCTATCTGTTCGACTACAGCCTAAACGGCTCGGCAGATTTTTGTCAATCTTGGTAGATATCGTTTTTAAATGTTTCCCTCTACACGTTGTTTTTTTTTTTTAATACCAAAAATAACGGTACTTCTTTTTTCTCAAAAACTGTCTAACAGATTTTTTAAAAACAAATTCCGAAAATTTCATTTAGTTAAAGCTAGGTAATGGTTGAAAAAAAAATTCCAAAAAATGGTTATCTTTGGTACCCCTCCTGGAACCATTTTTTTATTTTTGATTTTCTCAAAAACGGTACAACCAATTTCGGCCATTTGCTTATGCTAAAGCTCCCCAAAACTTTGAATATTATTGTGTATTTTGGATTTAAAAAAAAATTAAAAATTTTTTTTGAAAACTCAATATTTCGAAAACCTCTGCTCGATTTTGTTTAAAGTTGATAAATGAAAGTTTATTAATATAAAGTAAAAAGTATATTAACATAATCTACAAGATTATATAGGCATAACGGATTTTAATAAGAAAATTTATGAGAAGCCTCTAAAAATTATCAAAAATATTGCATTTCAAGACTTTAAAAAGAAAATATTTTTTGAATTTTTGAAAAAAAAAATCAAATTTTCTTGGAAAAGTCAATAAAATCTTAAACACGGCTAATTTTTTTTAATCGATTTTTTACCAACACAATAATAAAAAATTTGAGTTGGCGTACCAAAATTTTTTTCTAAAAATTGTTTTAAAAATTTTGTACATAAAAGCTTATTTTTTAAGAAACAACTACAACGACTCATAATTTCAATTCTTGCATAAACCAATATTTACTTGAATCACATGGCACCTGTTATTTGCTTCAACTACTAAAGGAGTTGTTTTAGTCATTTAAAAAATTAATTTTATGCTTATGAACAGTTTTTCTCTAATAACATTCATTTCTAAGTTCTTAGTTTTTATATAAGAGCAAATTTGTGCGACCCAGTCGTGGATTTTATTTTAAAAAGAGTTGCAAATCGAAATTTAGGTATGTAGGTACATACATCTCTACACAAAATTACATATATTTAGAGGATAAAGAGAGAATGTTTCTAAATTGTGAACTGAACAATTGAATGACCTGTAAATTACATTAAGAATTTAGCTCCGAAGTCCACATGTAATCTTAAGAATTTATAAGTCAATTTTAGAATTATGCATTAAGATTGGTCGATTTTATTAGGTTGCAATTTTTGTATGATTAAAATTTGTCAGTTGGCATTTGACAGCAGTGAATAGTGATCGATAACAATGAACTACACAGCTGAAACGTGTTAAAATGTTAAGAAAGTTACGTTACTTTTTTTGTGGTTAATCATATGCCGAAAAAGTCAACCATCCTGCGTATAATTTTTAATTTAGAAAAATGCATACACTGGTTTCCCATACAAGTAAATCCAATACTGCAACGTCAGGAGATCCTGCAGGCCAGTGAACTGGTCCGATTCTTTCTATCCAACGATTACCGTACACTTTATCTAACCAATTTTTAACCTCTCGACCACAGTGGGAAATATGATGGAGCTAATTGCATTAGTGAAATGTCCAGTTTCAGTTTCAGCTTGGGAGGAGTTTGAAGAGCCGATTAATTTGTTTCCAACTACGCCTGCCTGCGTTAGGTCGTGAATTTGAAACTGCTCCCATTTCTCGAAGCCTTCGACATGTATTTCCAAATACTCGTAATTTAGGAAGTCGTCGGTTTGCATAAAGTTCTTGTTATCTTTGTCGTGCTCTAGTTGAGGTTCCATTGCACAGCCCCTAAACTAAAAAATTAATGTCTGCGTATTCTTGGTTTGTAAATTTAGACATTTCAAACAGCGTTTCTAGTCAACTGTTGCCTTGGTGTTTCAAAATTAAACTGATGAATTAATTTCGTTTTCTAATCTTTAGAAACATTTTTTTTAGGTAAATTTTTCAAATAAACCTTTATACCCCAAACCTAACTCTTTTTGAGAACTTTTGAAGAAACGGGAAGGAAAATGAGGGTTTTGACAAATACTCAAATAAACAAGCACCTCTTAAGAACTCTCAGGCTTTCCCATATATCAAAAGATCTATCGGGTTTTCCACAAACTTTTCGTTGAGTTTTATTTTTACGATTGTTACGTTCATTTAAAAACAATAGTAAACCAGTATACTAATTATGCATTTTCTGAAGAAAATTGAGCCCAAAGTCAAAAAATTAGCATGGGCAGAAAAAACGGAACATGCTAGAAACTGGATATCTCAAGAGCGAGATAGAGCATCAAATTTGTTCAAAGGTAATTTCTTCTAAAAATAAAGACCTAAATAAAGTTTCTATCGTTAGTATTAACAGCGCAGTTACCATTAACATGGAACAGGGTACAGTACACTCAACCACACTTTTATTTATCTTAAACTTGGCATGAAACAATCTACTGTATTGTATATTGTATGTATGAGTTTTGTATTGTTCACCCACTTGAAAAATAGAATTTAAAAATGCCCTAAAATATTATATACGAATTAAGGGACATCCTGTGTAACACATTAAAGTCGATTCCGATCTTTGCAATCTCGGTAATATCCACAATGGTATTTAAATTAATCAATGACATTTAAATCATGTTATGAATTTTTTAATTTTTATTAAAGTCTTGAAAATGGTTTGCGAGATAAATATTATATAATATTATATTATATGTATTTTTTATAACGGTTGAAACACTCTTCTTCGCTTCAGAAAAGTATCTGATTAGTTTTTATTTTACAATATCTATTTATAACAAACTATGTACATTCATTATTATCTTACAGTAAATACCTTATCTTATGGAACAGAAACGTTATCGCTTTGTCCCAACAAAAGGTCGGTGGTGTTATCTTTTATGACTATGAGTATTTTATGTTTTTACGAGTATCTGTGCGTATCTTCAGCTATGCGCTATCATAAGATTGTTTTTCTTTGAATAGTGGACTGTACATTTTATCTTATCTTGTGGTAGCGCGCAGCTGCGCACATCTGTTTAATCCCTGTTCATTTATGAACAACGGTTGTATATGGTAAGTAGGTACAGTTATTTTTGGATCTTAAAATAATATTAAGTAGTAGTCTAGGAAATTACAGTTATCTTCCAAGATTGAATTTTGGAGATCCAGGTGAGTTAAAAGAAGAATCAATCACTGAAAAGTAATGTTCTCTTCTACAACCAAAATATCTTCATCTCAAAAAAATAAAGTCTGCGCTTCAAATATTTTATTTATTGTTTATTTTAGAATTTCAAAACATTTTCAAGTTTGCTACCTTTATAAGCATTAGGAAGTTTTTCAGTTTTGGTGAACTTAAATCTCTAGTTCCGCTTTCCTCCTCTTTTATTTAATTTGTTTTGTTTTTTTTTTTCAAATTTTTACGTTTCATTTTAACTCTATGATCAGAAGCCGTAAGTTTATTTCTTTGGCTAGTTTTCAATTTTCAGACGCTACAAACTATTTCTTCGAACAAAAAACAAAAAGATTTCTTATACCTGAATTAAGATGCAGTCGAAGATGCAAGCAAGGCTAGTAGTAACAAAATGCACACAAAAATACATACATACATACAAGAAATACCTACATACTCAAAAATTAACTTCTAAAATATGTTAAAACTATCGGTATATTTCACTGCTTATACCTAGTTATTTTTTTTTTAAACTCACAGGTTTGATTAGTGTCAAGGTCAATTTCAATACCGAAATCAAAATAGTTTTTATTAAAACCTAACCCTTTATTGATCCCTCAGGATTATTATTAAGCCAGGAGGCTCACACGTCAAAAAGAAAAATTTTAGGCATCAGCGAGCAATAAGTACAAACCGAGAAAGCATCTCTGCATGTACATAATTGTGGATATTCCGAGATATTTATATAAACATACGAATTCTTTTTTAATGTCGTATTAAGGTGAGCTATTTCATTATATTAAATGAATTCAAACCGGTATCTCATCAAACACTCCTGAGATTTATATGTCTCTATCTGTTCTACACATGTATGTTTGAATCTGCTTTTATAATTTAGAATTATTGCAAGGACATGCACATAATTTTACGATATAATATTTTTTTATGATAAGCCCTCTTGATGTTTTTCAAATACAATTAAATGGATTAAATATTGTAGTAGTCATGTCGTTATATGATGAATTACATTCGACGGCTCAGCAATCATCTTATGGAGCTCATTTTTTTTCATTTTAAACAAAAAATAGTATTATGAGCAATTAAAGATACATGCATATGTACTATGTATACCTAGATAGATTAAAAAATCAGTAACCGAAAATGTAATTAAGAGAAATTCAATTAACAATATATGAGGTGCTACTTTGAATCAAACAATTTGTGTATTGTTATTTCGGCTTGTTAGTCAAAACTTGTTTATCAAAATATAAAACCGCTGGACCACACAGGGTACGGAAAAAATAATTAAGTTTTACTCTGTGTGCAACGATAAAAATAATAAAATGCAAAAGAACAGCACAAAAATTCAATTTCATGGTCCGTAAAAACGAATATTAGTAGGACTTCATTTCCAGATAAATTATATTTTGGGAACGAACATTCACGCTTTAACTAAAACGAATGCCCGCCTACCTCTTATGTCACGTTTGGTTATGGCACATTCATAATATAATACCTCTGAACAGTGAACATGGTACTAACGAACGTGTTCATATATACACACAAATGGGATGTATACTGTGTACCCTACTTACATACATATTGTGTTTTTTTCATAACGGTTTTGTTACTGTAGGAAAGAAATATAAGACCTTATATAAAGTATGAATGTATGTATATACAACTTTATAGTAAATATAAATTCTCATCTCATTGTATATGCAACATACATATATTTTGTATGAAAAATGTTGGTTTAAATCACCAAACTAAAACTGATGCGAAGTTATTATATCAAGGGATTTGCACCGGGTAATTGGTTTTTAAGGGATGGATGGGTTGTCAACGACAACGAGCGATTCAAACGTACTTAGCTACTTACCTATTTACAGATACTCCTGTAATTTATGTTAAAGATATTGACAACATTTTGTCTAACAAAACTAACAAGTTATTCGCCAAAAGCCTACAAGCCCTGAAACAGAAAAAAACAAAATATTTTTTGTCATTGCTCTCTTTCCATTAAAATACATTCTCGCTGATAGTTATTATACCTATTTAATAAAGGGGTCAGACATAGTTATCACTTAAAGTCATCATTGAACATTTTGCTATATACATGTATATTGTTTATTATCAAAAATTAATTCTGCCCATAATAACGTTATTCATAAAACAACTTTCAATATTTAAATAATAAGGAAGAAGGTCGATCAATGATCTTTTATATGAAGATTTTTTAATTGAGCGTTTCCTGTCTTTAATTTTAATAAAAGAAACTGTGAGTGAGATATCATTTAAAGAACACATGTATGCCATTATGTATGGAATATATAATTATTCAAATGTGTGTCAAGGCTTCGTTGGGTGGCGCGAATCTGAAACCCTTTATTTTCATAACTTTGCCACATAAATCAAGTTGAATTTGACCAATGGCTTTCATAATATGTTGACTAGTGGGTTGTTGTTTATTGACATAGACCTGTATCTTAAGAAAACCCCACAAGAAAAGTTTTGCGTGGTCAAATCGCACGATCTCGGTGGCCAATTCATATCTAGCATCACGTCAAAAAATATTGAAGAGAATTTTGTATGAATAACAAAACCAAACAAATGCAGTACAGTCAGCAAAGCATAATGTGCATAAATTACAAAGGAACATTTTTGAATGTGCTACCACCAAGGTAAAATGCTGGATTTATAGATAATCAATTAATGAAAAACAAATCATCAGACAATTTTTTAGAGTTGCTTAGTACACTCAGCTCATTTTAAATTAAAAAAAACTCATTCCAAACTATTTAGAGAATACCATGTACCAATCTTATCGAAGACATAACGGTTTCTATCTTTTCCAAGTGCTCAATTTATAAACTGTAGGGAAGCTGAAAGTTACGTTAAATTTGTGACGAATTTATAGTTCGATTTTATTTAATCACTAGCTGTTCGTGCCCGGTGGTGCTCGGGTGAATTTCATGTCCTTTTCTCCAGTGCTTAAAATGGGCATTGTCTGTCAGTCAGTAAGATCGTCGAGAAGGGATCCATCCAATAGAATCTTTGCTTGAATTATTGGAAATTGAAATAAAACAATCTTAGTACGATCATTAATATATTTTAACTGAAATAAATCGGATTTAATTCCTTTTACCAGTAGTTTCTTATGTGTTTATCGTTGCATTGTAAATACTAAACATTCATGTCCGATTGTTTCGTTTTCTGTCTGTTTGCGTTGCATGTACTGAGTGATATCAAGATTTTTCACTGTGTGTCATTTTTAAAAATAAAAAACCACGAACTGAAATCAAATAACTGCTTGTAACACACTAAATTGAAGAGCTTCAGAATGGACCAAAGGTCAATCAAATCTGTTTTGCAAAATTCCATTGTTCAATGTTACGGAAAGTGACGGCAGGATTGTCAAGCTAAACATTAACTTTTTGTTTGATATAAAATCATGTTGCAGCAGAACTCTCAAACTTATCATCACATTTTTTGTATTAAGAAATAATTGGTCCTGAAATGTTCATACAATTCTGAATAAATGGGCATCATTTTAGGAGTGAAAAAGTTGTTTATTAAGGTGTTAATAGTGTTAATAGTATCACAATTGAATCCCAAACACTGATTCCTTTTTAGTGACAATAGGTCGGGTATCCCTGTTTTAAAGTGTCAATATATGAAAATAATGCATTTGTGAAAGAGAATTTTCAAAAATACAAATCTTGTTTCCAAAACTTTCCTTCACACTATCACACTGTCACACTTTTTGAATATAATATATTTATCTGGACATTTCATCCATATATCGCATTGTGCGAGTGTATAAGATTGACAGAGCAATAGAGGAAAGGCGTGACAGAAAAATAGTACCGCACTATGACTCTGTTGAGCAGAGTTTTAACAAAAACAATCTTTATTTCATAATTCTGTTTCATTCTGTTACACTGTCAAACTTTCACAATATTACACTTTTAAGTCTTACTGTTACATACTTTCATACTATCATACTTATTTATTTATTTACAATATCCATCAAGTACATAAACTTTAATAGATTAAACAATAGGTTTATATAATAATAAAATTGAATAATTTAACAAATAATATGTCCTTAAAAATTATTAAAAATCAAATTCTTACATGTAAATCTTGTTATATTAAAATCGATTACGTCCTCATATTTATTATAATTTAACGAAGACATAGTAATAGGATCATTAAAACCATTGTTTGTTATTCGCGACGTAAACTGAGCGGCTTTAAATTGATTAAGCCACATCTAGCTTCATATGATGGTCTCATAGACCAATTAAATTTTCTAACCGCAAATTTAGTAAAACGTTTTTGGACTCTTTCAATGCGTAGACGAGCATTATCATAAAACGGACTCCA
Organism: Chrysotoxum bicinctum; assembly: GCA_911387755.1. Lineage (NCBI taxonomy): Eukaryota > Metazoa > Arthropoda > Insecta > Diptera > Syrphidae > Chrysotoxum > Chrysotoxum bicinctum. Next base: position 176,694 of record OU426989.1, read on the forward strand.
TACAACACAACAATACTCAAGAAAAGAACGTATTAAAGACACATAAAGGGACTTTAGAGTGTATGGATCTTTAAATTCATTTGCATTCCGAAATATGAAACCTAACATCGAGTTTGATTTAGATATTATATAATCATAATGGCATGTAAATTTCATAATGTTCATCGAATATAACGCCAAGGTCTTTTTGCCTAGACACTCTATTAAGAGACATGTTACAAATACTATACTCGAATAAAACAGGACATAAAACTCTGTATATAGTTAATACGGAACACTTCTTGACATTAAAATACAAACCATTGCAATCACACCAAACAGATATTTTATTTAAGTCATTCTGAAGGCATTGAGCATCGGATAAAGAGTTTATCTCTTTGTATATTTTGAGATCATCAGCATATAAAAGAACATTGGAATGCATAACATGATTTGGAAGGTCGTTTATGAACAAGAGGAACAAAAGCGGACCAAGGTGACTTCCTTGCGGAACACCAGAAAAATTTACTATTTCCTTAGAGATTTCCGATCCAATTTTGACATATTGCTTTCTTCCCGTAAGATAACTACCAAGCCATGAAAGCAAATTTGAATGGAAACCCAAAAACTCCAGTTTTTTTATAAGAACGTTATGTTGCACGCAGTCAAAAGCTTTAGAGAAATCAGTATATATCGAGTCGACTTGATATCTGTTTTCTAATGCACATAAACAAAAATTTGTATAGATAGTCAAGTTCGTCAAAGTTAACCTACCGCTTACAAATCCGTGTTGAAAATCAGAAATATTATTGCGAACTAAAGCATATAACTTTCTTTTAATAATAGCTTCAAAAATGTTTGGAATTATTTGAAGTTTTGCTATTGGCCTATAGTTACTTATTATTCTTTTCGAACCGGATTTATGTACAGGAGAAATGAAAGACCACTTCCATTTATCAAGGAATTCACCATAACTCAAGGACTTATTGAACAAAATAAATAGCGGGTTGATAAGACCGTTCTTACACAATTTCAAGAAAATAGGAGGAATATTATCTGGTGCAACATTAGTACTAGATTCTAGAGAAGACAATTCACAAAAAATTTCATTTTTAGTAATAAAAAGATGACCTAAGTCAGTTATGGTTTGACAAACAGGCAAAACTGAACAATCAATGTAACGGTTAACAAAATTAGACTGGAAAAATGAGGCAAACATATCACAGATAACATTTAAACTGTCGCCAACAACGCCATCCAACTCCATGTCAGAAGGTAAGCAAACAGATTTTTTTTTAGTGTTTATAAATGTCCAAAACGCTTTAGAATTTCGCTTGATTTTAGATTCAAGAGACCAAACATATTGACTATAAAGAAATTTTTTTAAGTGTTCGTATTCTTTTCGTATTTGATAGAAACTGCCCTGATATGAAGAATTTATTCTGCTCTTCTTATACATTTTTGTCATGGCACGTTTTAAATTAACTAACTGCTTATTAAACCACACAGGCCGATTTTGTTTTCTAAATACTCTTATTGGCACAAACCTAGAAAAGGCTGATTCAATCACATCACAGAAAACATCGTATGTACGATCAAGACTAGGTACAGACAGAATGTGTTCCCAGTCTATAGAAGATATAAAATTATTTAGAGACACGTAATCGGCTTTAGCAAAATCATATATGGCATTATTATAATTAGTTATAGTTAATTGATTTAAAATTCCAAAATTTAAACATAAATTAAGAGCTTTATGATGCACACTATTATTTAAAAGAGAAAAAGACGCTTCAGAAACAGAACATTCAATATCTTGATGAACGAAAACTAAATATAACATTCTACCAATAGAATTATAAATACAATTGATTTGTTGAAAATTCATAGCATACATAGAATCAGTTACAGTATATTCAACGTCTTTTGTAACGTTAAAAGGATAAATACATTTTTCTTCATCAGAATACAACCAATTGATACTCGGTAGATTAAAATCACCTAATACAACAATAAAAGAATTCGAATCTAAATTATTTGAAACTATTTGAATATTATTTATATGACTTTCATAAATATGAAATAATGAATTAGGTGGAATATATGACACAAAAAAATAAACATTTATTTTACTTGTATTAGAAATTGAAAATTCAACGCAAACACATAATTGTTCAATACAACCAGAAGCATACATTAGTGGAATTTCTCTGCTTTTCAAATAAGAACGTACAGCAAACAAAACTCCTCCTCCTCTGTTCAATCCAGTAGCAATAGCACATCGATCTTTCCTGAAGACATCGAAAGTTGAATCAAAAAGTTCGCAAGAGTTTATGTTATCACTAAGCCACGTTTCAGTCAAGGCAATCATGTTATAAGGACAATCAACAGCAGCAATAAAAAACTCAGATACTTTAGTTCTTAAACCTCCTGCATTGTGGTAATATATTGAGCAAGGGTCTTTAGACGACGGCAAAATATTCTTGCATGTAATAACTGGAGCAGATAGATTTAACGTTAATTTTTGACCTTTGAAGGCATTATGTCCTCGTTTTTTGAAAAGAAATTGAACAATCTTACACGAACACCAGATTGCCAAGCATTCGAATCCAGGAAAATATGCAATAGTTCCGCAGGAACACCAAGTTTAAAATTTCTTAATTCATTAACATTTGCATTTAATTTAATAAGTTTAATGCAGCATAATATAGACGCATCAATGCCAAACACAGATGATACATAAGTTATTATTTCATCACAGGTCGTCTCAGGTGTAAATGATGACAAATGAAGCCATTTACGTCTACGGAAGACATTTAAACTAGATAGATTATTGTTACTAGTCCCAACAATATATTTATTTAGTTGTTTAGGATTACGTTTGCAATTGGAATCTTGTGCATTTACATTTACAACAGAAGCATCATCAGCAACTTTATTAACATCAGCAGCACCATTATCAACATCGACATTGGCACCAACAGCAACACCCAGAACAGCTGCGACATCCAAATTTGCAACACCACTAGCCACATTGACATTATTGTTGTTGGATAAATCATAGCTGGTTGTCTTAAGAGATTCATCATCAACAACACATACAGCATGTGCATTTTTTTCATTTTGGTGAATATCAACCATCTCACTCGAACCATTAATGATAGATTTAGAATTTGAACGCAACTTATTCAGAGCAACTGATGAGCAAGACGCAACAACCTCCTCTTCCGTCTGCTGATCAACCACCAAGTGCGAGAGTTTCGAGGAAGAAGAGAGCAACTTATCAGGGAGTCAGTGTTGCCAGAAACACCGATTTATCGTATTTCTCCCGATTTCTAGACCTATTTCCGATACACCGATTTTTGATGTAAATAGTGCACTTTCTCCCGATTTTAAATTTAAAAATACGTTCAGATATTTTCTCCGCTCTTGAATGAACATAATTTATTATTTTACTAAACATATTAGCAGTGCCTAACTTACGGTTTTCTCTTTTTAAATTTAGTATGAAAACATATTCCTTGCAATTATTGTTAACGTCGTTGTCATTGTCTTTCTTCTTCTTCAAAATAGCTTTTTTGGCCTTTAGTTCACAAAAATTGGCGTTTCGTCCCGGCGATCTCACATGGACTCATCAGTTGACTGTGAGGACCTTGTCAATACGCAATTTTTATTGAATTCAGTTCATCTTACATCGATTTTTTGACAAAAATACAATGTGAACTATACCCAACCAAGATTAAATTTCTTCTTCTTCTTTATCTTGTTTGATTTGGTGTGGGGCGATGCGTGTTGGTAGTTAAGGTCTTGTTAATATTTTCAATTACACTAATAATATAAATTTAGATCCATTTTTTGTATCTTTTAGCGAAATGTTAAAATCAGACTGTACCTACAATATAATAAGCAATGATAATTTGTACCTCGGGAGCGACCTTAAGTTACAATTGGACAAAAATCTTATTTCAAGCTCTGAAGTTGAACGATTTAAAAACAGCTGTATAAGCGTTTGCGTTGAACTTTGCAAGCAAATAATTACATAGGTTTGATTTTAAAAATAAAAAATTTCAGGCTTTGACCTTATTAAAACCAAAACAAACTGTAAATAAACAAATTGATCCACTAAGTAATCTTTTTAACTTATTTCCTAATATTATTCATTATTCTGATATGCAGCGAATCGATTGTGAATACAGAGAAATAAGTAATCTTGACTTTAAAAGCTTAATATATGAAAGCTTTGATACTATTAAAATTGAAATATTTTGGAAAATTGTTTGTTCAATCAAAAGGGGCAATCAAAGTTTGGCCTTTCCATTGATGGCTTACTTTATTTCATCGATATTAACATTATTAAACTCTTCAACTAATGTTGAGAGAACTTTTTCTCAAATAAATTAATGAAGGAATTTTTTATTTTAAATAAGTAAAATTATTTCAAATTCCAATTCCCCGATTTCCCCGATTTCTAATGTGGAAATCTCCCGATTTCCAAAAATATCTTATGGCAACACTGCAGGGAGTTTTTGTTTTAAATGTTTAGGTGTAGTAGGTGTATTTTTTTGTTATCTAATTTAGATATGAAATAACTTGGGAGGGCGAGGGAGTTGTTTTGGTACTGCTAATAGAGAGGCGTTTATGTGCAGGTGCAGGAGACAAATGCAAATTTTTTGTTGTTGTTGTTTGCATTTTCTTCTTTAAGGGCACATTTGCTTTTTGAAGTCGTTGACCTTTGGTAGAAACTCGCACCTCTCTACTGACATCTAAATTCGATTTATTTGTTGTTTTTTTATTAGAAGTGACATTCGTATGAGAAATGGGCTTTATGGAATTAGAACAATTTAGAAACGTAGCACAATCAGAAAGTTTGTTTATAAAGCCAGGTAAATCAATGTTTAAGCAATTGTCACATTTCCAAAAAATGATTGAACTGGATTTAATAGTTTTAAATTCAGATTCACTTAGCAAAGAGCATAATGCATGGAATCGGACACCGCATACACCGCACAAGACAGTTTCACTGCTGTTTAGCAAATCGGCACACTTTCCGCAATTAATACTCATCGTTGGTATATACACACCCAACTAACATACTCTCCAGAGCTTAGCTCTTTAAGTCTGAAAAAAACTCTCATACAACTCTTTTACATCCCATTGCTATACTAAAGTATTAATATCTTGCTATGAAACTCAACTGGATGTCATAACACTTTTATTTTAAGAGTTAAACACTTTTCCAGCTTAAAAGAACTTAAATCTTATAGCAAAACTATTTTCTCTTCTTGTAGTTAGATTATAAAAACTTATAGTCTTATAAGAATCCCTTTCTGAAAACTGAGCTCTAAATACGTCCAACTAATCCCATAACAAGTCATATTTAAGAGTAAAGTTATTTGTATACCACTTTGAAAATTCTAAAAGAATTTGAGTTTAAATCTTCCTATATCAAGAAACAATTTGGAGTTCAAAGAATATAAGCTTTGCAGTAAGATCCTAATAAGATCCTTAATGCAACAAGCACAACTATTCACAAACTTCAGTTTTCTGATGTCAGCATTCTCCTCTCACTCGCACGTAAGTACACATAATTCATAAAGAAGCGTCTAAGATCCTATAGAAAGAATAAAGATGTTACTAGAAGAGTTAGTGTCGCGTCAGCAGCAGCCATATTCCTATACACAAGCAAAGTAGTTGCCTGTACATTTGAGGGTTACCATAACTTAAAAAATTATGATCTCGATAAAATAACTTGGCTGTAGCACTGACTTAAAATTTATTAGGTGGCATTTTCAAGTTTACATTTAGCATTGTTGTGATTACATAGAAAGTATAAAATATATTGTGTAACTTTTTTTCAATTTAAACTAAATACATTAACATCTTGGGATTTTATTCCTACTACTATCTTTTCATTCAAAATTAACAAAAAAAAATGTATTCTTTATGTTGCATTACACGAGTAGTAATTTTTTGTGACAAGAGTAATAGTAGAAAATTACAGAGAATATGAGATTTTATTGCTCTTGTAAATGCAGCATAAGACTCAGTGTGTATAATTTGGAATATTTTATATTAAATTTGACCTTTCCTGTTTCCTATTTGCTCTCACAAGCAAATGACCCATGACCTAAATAAAAACAAAACAAATTTCAAAGTTAATTTTGATTTTATTTGCTTACGAAAGAAATATATGGTAACCCTATTTCCGATAAAAGTTATAAATAAATTTTTTTAAATATGCATTATTTTGAAGGCGCTTTGTGTTTTTTCGAAGTAAAATGTTAGAATTAGTAGATACAATTTCAACCGCATTTACATTTCGGTTCCCATATGTGCAAAATAATAAATATCATGCATCGCCATTATAATATAATAGTTGATAGACTTACAAAATAAATACTTCAAGCGTAACAGTTTGTTGGCATAGCAAATCATGTATACACACAAACTTAAAAAGTATTTTGTTTCATTCTTTATTAAGTTAACAAATATTCTGTTCTCTTTTTATCACCTCTTATTGGAAGAGACGCTTTCTCATAATAGGATTTTGCCGATCTCTATTAGAGCCTTAGAAGTGCCATTTTAATATAAACGTGCATCTGTCATCCCATAAAGAAACTTCTGTTGCTACTATGAGTAGGAAGAGCCTCTCATAACTAGGCCATTTAAGGCTTTTAACAGTTTTAAAAGAATCTCGTAGTATTCTTTAAGATTACTTTTAGCTCCTCTTAACTAATCTAGTTGAACTCTTGGAGCATCTTATGAGATAAAAAATGTTACTTGGGCAGGGGGCTTACAGGAATGCAACTTGTGATTCAAACAAAAGACAGACTCTGACTACCTTTTTACTCCGTCACACTTTCAAACTTAAGATATGAACTTAAAACCTGAAGACACAGATTAGTTAGTAAGCTCAGGTTCCAAAAAACAGTATTTGATAGATTTTCAAGCAGTTCTTTGTATAAATTATAAGTAACACTAGGTTACCAAGTCAACCTGGCGCTCCCGTCTATAGACGTCTGCAAAGCAGCATATGATAGCATACAGCTTCCGAATCTCTATATGTCGGTAGCCGGTCAGGATCCTGATAAAACTGATTTATAAATATTGTGTGATATTGGTAAAAAAACGCTATTCACTGTGAACTACTTATTCCTTACTGTACGTAGGCTTTCGGGAATGATATGCGGAAGATATCGACATCATTCAAGCGAAACATATTAGTCTTAACGTAAACGAGAACAATTTTCAAAATTCTCTACAAACAATCAAACATGAATCCACCAAAGAACTTCACTTCTCACCCGTAAGACCACACTCTATAAAACCCTATTATTATTAGACCTACTTTACGAATGGCACCAAACGCTGGACAATATACAAATCGAAAGAGCTGCTCCTGCGCTCTATCGAAGGAAAAATTCCTTAACAGCTATGGTATTTGGTAATTAAAGGAGAATATACAACCGCCTACTCTATGGGCTGTACCAGTGAATGTAGTCCCGGACTGAGGTATATAGGTATATTTATACATGGAGTAACAATTGAATGCTTTTTAATTAGGTTTTAATTTAAAAAAATTAATAATGATTTCAACTGAACTGTTCTGGAGAGAATAAAAAGATGTCTTAGTTTTTTATTTAGGGAATAGAGCTTATGAAGGGACATTTTTAGAGTGCGAAAAACTTACATCGACATTAATTCCCGAAACTGGAAATACTAAAGTGGGCGGCAACTCTTTCGGAACATATCTGTAAAATTCTTCCGTTTCAAAGTACCAACGCACTGAATACAAAGCAGCCTGAAAATATATAAAACAAAAGTCAACTATGATTTTTAAATGCAGAACTATTGAGTCTTATCTCAGTTTCAATCCGCGTTCTTATAAGTTTTTATAAGACATTATAAGAGATTTGAAATAAAGATTTCAGATAAAGATGTTTTGTATAATACCACTAAATAATAACTCTAATATTATGTACCTGCTCTAAGTCATACTGACATGATAAAGTTGCAGCATTCCCCATTATGACAGCTTCCGGCACAAATATTTTCAAGTCCTTCAAACAGAGAGCTAATAAAAAAGAAGAATTTTAGCATTATTTATTCAAAATATTTTTTGATTAAGATTTAAATAAACAAGTAGCAGACTCTGATTGCTTTGCATCTGCATTTTAAATAAGTATTAATGAACATCGATGTGAAATCCTTTTACGTAATGGATATTTAATAAGATTGTTAATGTACGAAAAGGTATGCAATAGGTTAAAAGAGAATCCTTGACCGCTTTTAGAAGGACAAGAATATGATGCAAAAAATATAATTTTTGGTGTGAATCAAAACACGGTTAAATAAGAAACTTTAAGTTCTTATTAACTTTCACCTTGCTCTATCTTTTTAGAGACATACGAATTGGATAATAAAAAATTAATATTCCCATACTCTAACTAATCTAACAGCTATAACAGTAATAGATCAAATGAATTCCTTATGCAAATAATGTATATATGTCTACGCTAAAGTTATAGGGTTTTCTTGCAATCAATTAGTATAAAAAGTATATACATACATATTAAATACAAATAATTACAAAATCGAACTTCAGATTTAGATCAAATATTACGATGTTAATGTTAGACAAGATGAAAAGCGTCGATTCTGCTAATCTGTCTGCCTGTAAGTCTCCATAAATTATGAACCATTTTTGAAGTTAGATTTAAAATTGAATGGATAATTAGTTAATAAATGTTAAATAAAATCGCTAAAGGCGGGTGAGTAACTAAATTCTCGAAAAACCGATAAATTTCTCATTTTTAATGGTGAATTTACGATTAATGAAGTGTGATTCAACCTATCCTGAGTTCTATTAATGTTCTTACTATGCATACATGTACATATACATACATAAAAGCGTGTGCGTGTTTGACAAAGCTATGATTTTTACTTGCATTTGTTCGAACTATTGCCGCGCACCGTGAACATTTTCATATTATTTTTTTTTTTCGAAGGAATACTACTCGTAGACTGATTTATAATATCTAGATGACACTTTACATTCACTTTTCCATATACCTTTGGTATGGTAGCTGCCAGGATTAGTCTGGAAAATTAAGAGGACAGAAAAATAAACATTTCAAAGAGAAAAGAGTTGTTAAGTTTGAATATAAAGATAGTAAGATTTTAAATTAATTATAGGTAATTGAAGCAATTTATTTCTCGTGATGTAAAATCGAACTATCGGATATTGATTTATAATTCTAGCGGTGAATAAAGTTTATTTAGTGGTTAAGCGTTTATCACCGCAAATAAACTGAGCTTAACAAATATACAATACGCTTTTTACATACTAATAGTTTTTATATCCAATCCTTTATGGGCTTTCAAAAAACAAGCCTAATTAAATGGTGGGCCATCTAGTGTTTTCTTTTTAAATCATAGGTTATTTTGACACTTGCAGCTGTTTCCCGCTCGAAATATTGACAGAAATTCAGTATCATGTATCCGCTTTAGACTTGAACAACGTTGGGAAATATTGAAAACTTATTTCCAAAGTGAGTGCTGTGTAGTCCAAACAGGGCGATTTTTGATTTGAAGATGCACGATCATCCGTTTCGTTATTGCTTCGCAGCTTGAGAAGCTGAATTGGACAACGATTTTGGACGAAAAATCATATTTTCTGACGAGGCGTATTTTCATTTCTTCGTGGTTAACAAACAAAATTGCCATATCTGAGGCTCGAAAAACCCGCACGTTATTGGCCAAAAGCCAATGCATCTACAGAGCGTGACAGTTTAGTGCGGATTGTGGAGTTGTGGCATCATTGGACCATTTTTCTTCGAAAATCAGGCTGGGAAAAATGTTTCGGTCAACGGTGGACGTTACAGAGCCATGTTAACCGACTTTTTTTACTGAAATTGAAGACATACATTTGGATGGCCTCTGTTTTATGGAGTCTGGTGAGCCATGTCACACAGCCCATGCCGCAGTCGATCTTCTGCGCACCAAATTCCCAAATGGTGCTATCATCTGCCTTGGCAATGTCAATTGGCCGCCTTGAAGCTGCGATTTGACCCCTTTGGACTTTTTTGTGGGGAACCATCAACGACCGATGTTATGCCAACAATTCGGAAACGATTCAAGCACTTAAAAAACCATCAACAAGGATTTGGAAAATTGGAGAGACAGAATGTGCTACAGCGAAGCGAGCCGAGACAGCCATTTGAACGACGTTGTGTTCCATAGTTAATAGGAATTAATTTTGTTCATTTTATTGCATTCTTAAAGAGAAACTTCTATTTGGCTCACCCTTTATATAATGCTAATGTGATGTGGATAGTCAAAACTCCTTAAGTGCGCGCACATTATAAAAAAACAATACTCATTTACTAGAATGTCTTTCCTTCAGACGTTTCTTTAAATCTTTAAATGCAGCTCCAAATGTTGATGACTGAATATTGAAGATTTAAACCTATCATCTTCGAAGATGATTAAGCTTTCTGATATCCCTGGATTCTATTGGAACTAGTGTAATGCTATAGATGACAACTAAAAAGTACTTTATTTTTATTTTGATCATTCACAAACACAATATTACACAGTGACAGTCTGTTGTATTACCAACTAAAGGACGTCTACTAACCTAATAAATTAGACTATAACCAAACGTCGTATAAGAAAAAGTCAGAACATTTTTATTATTATTTATGAATCACTTGATTTTTTATGTTCACAGCCTAAATTTGACTTCCTTTATATACTGCCACGATTTTCGTACATACATAGTCTTATTTTAAATTAAAATATTTACATACAAATGTACATATATCTGTTCATACCCAATGACTAGCAAAAGTATACCTCCTGATCATTATGTTTATAACTAACTATAAGCCAACATTCTCGTTTGTAAATTAAAATTGTATTTCTATTGAATAGAATAAATACTTCATTAAGGTCCTATAGAGCTGTCTACTTTATTTTGTCTTTTTCAATATTATATTATTTTTTCATAAAAATAATTAATTCAGCACAATACCCCTGTATTTCAAAGCCCTCGGACTGATGTTGGGACTCTTCAAATTGACAATCGAATTGAATTATTATATTGTGTAAAATTTAATTACAGTAAAAATTTTAATTTATGACAGAGAGTAAGTTTTGTCCTTTGGTTGCAACATGAAAACTGTTCATTGCAAAATGCAGCGTGCATGCAAAATTTTACGACCTATACAGATACAAAAACTCTCCGTATGCAAGCTTTTATGTGGTACATTGGTTTCAATTTAAAATTGCAAATCCTGAACAAAAGGAAAGCTGCTGTTGCCGTTCTGTTCCTGAACAAATTCGGTAAATCATTAATTAACTTACCATCGCGCTTGCGATGTACACGCACGAATATGATATCATTATCCCACCTGGCACAGATGTGTTTTTTTTATTCATTCCTCAATGGCATTTTTATTGCAAATCGATAGTACACATTGTACAAGTCACAATCACAATCTCAATTAAGTTATATTGTAAAGAAAATTGTAAGCACTGGTGTGCAAATTACTTCTGTTATAGCAACGAATAAACGAATAAGGACAATGCAGAAAGTGGTATCAAAAATTAAAATAAATTAATTCGTTTTCTCTGTGTTGGTCAATGTATATTGATTAACATCATGTTCAATATGCTTGGGAGGGGTAGTCGATTCGTCCTTCAAGGACTTAAGATTGTAAGCATCCCAATATTATACATAATGCACACTTCACCCACTTAGAACACCATTTCCAATCCTTTTACTGCAGAAACATTAATTTTAATAGTCTTTTACAATATTGAACACTGGAGATTGGGACTTTATCATACAGATATATGTATATGACGCACAAAACACATAAGTTTCGGTATGCTCGTATCCCTGAAGTCGAAGAAAATAATCATCGTCATATAAGGTGATTTAGCCACATGAATAAAAAAAAACTCTCATCAACAGCAGTTAATCTTAAAAATATAAAAAGCAGTGGTACTTTCATTTGTGAGATATTCCAAGAGTATATCTTGCCGTGAACAAGAAATTTAAAAAATCAGGAAATTTTGTACTTTTTTGATCCCCCATACCATGCAAGTCTTATACCTTTTATTTCGATTTTAAATTGTAAAGTTGTAATTAGTAGATACAACCTTTTCAAGATTGATTGAATTTTAAAAATATGCTCAAATGGGTAGCTAGTTATAGGAACGATATAAGAAGGGTTCCTTGCAAGATCTTTTGAACAGTTATTTTCTTACTTTTAAACATATAGTAATGGGCGCAAAATTTTAAAATATATTATTAAACTAATACAACTTGACAATTTGCTAATTTTAAAGCAGTTTACCAAAATTAAATAATATGGTTTACTATGAATCATAAATACTCGTACGATTAATCTTACACCATAAATAAATTATCCACTTTCGAACAGCTTTCAAATAAAGAAAAATGTGTTCTGAGTGTTATGAATTTTTGAAAGAGACTGGTGTTTAAGTGAATTTTCCAGGATTTTCAAAGAAAGAAACTATTGACTTGAATACTTATACAATAAATGAGTTTCTTAATTACGATGAGTGCAGATTATTTCAATACTAATAAATAATAACTGTTATCCTTTCATAACTCTTCAATACGTTCATTTATGACTTTGTTTTTTTTCTGTACGCTTTCTTATTTTTCATGTCAAAAAACGATGGTTGTTTCAATAACTCAGTTGATACTCTATACGTGCTTTACAATCCCAACTCAAAATCAAACAAAATAATTCAATATTCCATACTAGTTCGATATAAAATTGCCAACTTAAATATTAGGCAATATTTTCGTATACAAATTATTGTGGAAGAGCGAAAAACACTGGTCTGCAGGTCAGACCACCGACCGTGGGCTCAGGGAGATAGTCATCTTTGGTGAAGAATGTCCATCCTCGCATGCCCTGTGTGGTTGGGACCACATGTCGTTGGTATCCATATCGGAGCGGTGCCGTGAAATAAGGCCAAGTGAAATAAGGCCAACTTTCAAAAATTGGCCTTATTGCACTTTGATAAAGTGAAATAAGGCCAATTTTTAGCAGTTGGTCTTATTTCACTTTGACAAAGTGAAATAAGGCCAAATGATTTTGAGAAATAAGACCAAATTAGTCTTATTTCACTTTTTGAAAGCGTAATAAGAGCAACTGAATGTGGTGCCGTGACATTAGGCCAAGTGACAAAAGACCAAATTTGAATACTTGGCCAATTTAGCCCTATGTCACTTTTAACAATTATATCTGGCAGAAGTAAGTATTTGAAAAAATTACAAAAAAACTATACGTTTGAGTGTAAACTTATATTTATAAGTATTATTTATTCGTATAATACATAATTGTTTATCGGGGGCCGACATTCTGGGTTTTCTTGGGCAACAGTACCCGCTCACGCAACTCCGTTGCTCCGCTTAGGGTATGTTCAGTCGCCAGGCAGGCGCCTGTAGCAACAGTTTTGTATTTTACATTAATTGGAGTAAACAACTAACAGTTATGTACTGTTGCCAAAGAAAAACTGTTGCTACAGGCGCCTGCCTGGCGACATACCTTAGAGTTGCGTGAGCGACATAACGCCAAGTCCTAAAATTTGGCTTTATGTCGCTTTCGTAAAGTGACATAAGGCCAAATTTTTTTATGAAATAAATATAAAAATGCAGTTCGGCCTTTTTTCGCTTTGTCAAAGTGCAATAAAACCAACTGTTGAAAGGGAAATAACACCAATTTGGCCTTACTTCACTTTGTATAAGTGCAATAAGACCAATTGTTTAAAGTTGGCCTAATTTTACTTTATAAAAGTGCAATAAGGCCAATTTTTGAAAGTTGGTCTTATTTCACTTGGCCTTATTTCACGGCACCTCATTGAGCTTAGACCACAAGAGCATGCTCCAACATAGACCAATGAATATTCATAAAATAAGTTGACGGTTGATAAACATTTGTTTATACTTTTAACGGTACTTCATATATGTACGTGCCAAGTTTAAAGATTTTCGATACAATTTTACCGAGATTTTGACTAAAAGACTTGAAAACTATATGCATTTTGTATGAGCAAATTCAAATACTCTGTGGCTAATGTTAACTTTAACGATTTCAATGAAATCTTACACAGAAATAATACTGGGAGATTTAAGATGTTCCACGTCGCATTGGTTTTATTTGACCTCCATTTTCTGATAACAATGCCAATTGTTCCAATTTGTCAATGTCTATTTATTGAACTTTTACAAGAGAGTTAGATGCTACAAAATTAAGTATACCACATGTCCCTTTGAAAAATAATAAAATAAAGAAGATATACAAATCATATGTAGTTTTTATTTCAATTAAGTGATAAGTTAATTACAAATTGGTTTTGAGCTCGGAAGCCAATCTATATGTAATAAAATTCAATATCTCGGAAGCTCTTTGCCGGATCGAAGATTCAATGTTCCTGTAGGTATTTTTTCTTGTTCTTTAGTGTCAGCAGTGCTTTTATCTTTTATGATATCTCCTTTATTACGGCGGTATCGCCTTCCTTTATGGTTCTTTACAATCAGGAATCTTGGCATCTCAGTAACCTCTACAACCTTACCTTTTTCCCATTCACCATCTGGAATTTTTTTGAAGTAAACTGGTATTTTTTCTGCAATCTTTTGAATTCTCATATCATAATAAGCTTTCATCTTATCCAGAACCGGCTGTCAATGAAGCCCTTCGCCTATCAAAGCTGGTTTAAGTTGCAACTTATGCATTGGAAGTCGTGTCCTAAGTTTTCTTGACATCAACAACTGCGATGGAGAGTAACTCAGTTGTGAAGTAGTTCGAAGATTAAGAAGCCCAAGATAAGGATCTTCATTGGTTTCCAAACATTTGGTCAGCATTTTTTTAACAGTTTGTATAGTTCTTTCCACCAAGCCGTTGGATTTTCGGTAGTACGGGCTACGAGTGACATGATCAAACATCCATTCATTAGCAAATTTCTTAAATTCTGATGAGTTGAATGGTGCACCATTTTCAGACATCACTTCTGATGGTAAACCATGCCTTGCAAAAATTGACTTTAAATGCTTAAAAATTTCAAATGCTTTTGTTTACCTTAGTTTAATGACTTTGATAAATTTAGAATAATAATCTACCAATAGAAGATACATATCTCTTTTCCATTCATAAAAAGATCTATGCCCACTTTAATTTTTTAAGGTTTGGCAATTCGTGTGGCAATAAAAGCTCTTTAATGTTTCTATTTTGGTATTTTTTGTCTAATTCGACAAATTAGGAATAAATGACCCAAAAGAGGTCACCGCACCTAAGAACCTTTGAAGTTCCTGCAACGAAGTTGGAGACTTCATACTAGTATACAAAATCGCTTCGACTTTTTGACTCACAGTACTCAGTACTCTAACCGAATTCGTTAAAAATGTGAACAAGGAATTTTATTTCGGTTAACCCGAACCTACTTTCTTTATTTAGCCTCAATCCAACTTCTATACGCTCTAAAATCTGAACTAATTTTCTGTTATGGTCTTGTCATAAACCAAAATATCATCTATATAAATGATAACATCTAGATCTATAAAGATTTCTGTCATGACTCGGTCAAAGATTTCCTGTGCTACACCATATGGCACTCTTAGAAATTTATATCTTCCAACAGCGGTATTAAAAGTGCACAGATCAGAACGTGCTTGCTTCGTCTAGTTTCAACATCCAATAGCCTTTACTAGCATCAAGAGTGGAATAATATTTTGAACCTGACAGCTTAGATTTAAAAAGCTCTATATTAGGAATGTTCCAGATTAGTTCCAAAATTGTGAAAATTCCATACACGCGAAAACTTTAAAAATTCTTTAAAAAATACTAATATTTTTAATTTAAGAGTAACAGGTGCCGTGAATTAAGGTAGAGAGAAATAAGGTAGAATCGACTTTATTTCCATTTTATATTGGAATTAATGTCGAATTCTACCATTTTCTACATTCGACTTTATTTCCAAAAATAAAAAAAAATGGTAATAATGTCAACAGTTCAATTTATTACCAGCAGTATTCTATTATTTTTATATTATTTCCAACGAAACAAAAAATTATAAGTACATACAAGATTTCAATCAAACAATCAAAAAGGTCACATAAATAAGTAAATATTCATGAATTTCACAAAATGAAAAAAAAAAAATAAACACAGGAACATAATAATTTAATTTTCAACTTTAAATAATATAGAAAGACGTAGAAATTTTGGAAGATAATAATAATTAGGTAATATAATTTAAATATGTACGACTACATTCAAATGTTTTTTACTTGCGATATAGGTACTATAGGGCAAGTTCTGCATTTGGAAAAAAAATCGAACTCGAGATTTTGATCAAAGTTGACATTACGATGATAGCGAAGACGAAAAAAGTGGGTCTGACAATTCCGTCTGTCTGTCTGTATGTCTGTATGTCTGTATGTCTGTATGTCTGTACCTCGAACTACAGCCTAAACTACCGGACGTATTTTCTTCAAACTCGGTAGTTAAGGGTCTTCGGTGATTCCCTAGAGGAAAAATTGAAATTTTTTTTTTAGCTCCAAAACTAAGGGTACCCCCCATACACCCGTAATGCAAAATCTTATTTATCTCGAAAACGGCTCTAACGATTTTGATAAAAAAAAATTAAGTGTGATATTATGGACATGGACTATATTTTGGTGAAAAAAAAATTTGGGGGGAAATGTTATTAGGGGTACCTGTCATAGAACGGTTTTTTTGATTTTCGAATTTCTCACCAACGGCTCTAACGATTTTAACAAAAATTTTTGTGCAGGAGCTGCTTTGCATTTTAAAAAATATAAACTAAAAATTTTTTCGAAAAAATAGTTTTTGGATTTTTAAAAAAATAATACAATTTTTTTTTTGAAAATTCAATATATTGAAAACCGATACAAGATTAAATTTTTAAATTACGTTTTAAAATGTATTTAATTAAATACTAACAATTTGCATATCAATTTTTTTTATAAAAATTTTAAGGAAAATTTAGTACACAAAAAACATGTTTCAGTGTGTCTGTATGTCTGTACCTCTCACTACAGCCTAAACCCTTGGACCTATTTCTTTCAATCTCGGTAGTTAAGGGTCTTCGGTGATTCCCTAGAGGAAAAATTGAAATTTTTTTTTAGCTCCAAAACTAAGGGTACCCCCCATACACCCGTAATGCAAAATCTTATTTATCTCGAAAACGGCTCTAACGATTTTGATAAAAAAAATTAAGTGTGATATTATGGACATGGACTATATTTTGGTGAAAAAAAAATTTGGGGGGAAATGTTATTAGGGGTACCTGTCATAGAACGGTTTTTTTGATTTTCGAATTTCTCACCAACGGCTCTAACGATTTTAACCATGCAGGAGCTGCTTTGCATTTAAAAAAATATAAATTAAAAAATTTTTCGAAAAAATAGTTTTTGGATTTTTAAAAAAATAATACAATTTTTTTTTTGAAAATTCAATATCTTGAAAACCGATACTTGATTAAATTTTTAAATTACGTTTTAAAATGTATTTAATTAAATACTAACAATTTGCATATCAATTTTTTTTATAAAAATTTTAAGGAAAATTTAGTACACAAAAAACATGTTTCAGTGTGTCTGTATGTCTGTACCTCTCACTACAGCCTAAACCCTTGGACCTATTTCTTTCAAACTCGGTAGTTAAGGGTTTTCGGTGATTCCCTAGAGGAAAAATTGAAATTTTTTTTTTTTGCTCCAAAACTAAGGGTACCCCCCATACACCCGTAATGCAAAATCTTATTTATCTCGAAAACGGCTCTAACGATTTTGATAAAAAAAATTAAGTGTGATATTATGGACATGGACTACATTTTGGTCAAAAAAAATTTTGGGGCAAAATGTTATTAGGGGTACCTGCCATAGACCCGTTTTTTTGATTTTCGACTTTCTCATTAACGGCTCTAAGGATTTTAACCCAAAATTTTTAGCAGGAGTCCCCTTAAGTTTAAAATAATATTGTATATAAAAATATTCGAAAAAATATTTATTGGGTTTTTTTAAAAAAAAAAAAAAAGTTTTAAGGTTTATTTGCATAAATTCATACTTTTCCGGAAACCAGACGGCAATTTTATGCATTTGAACATTATTATCTCATTAAATCCATGTTTTATATTTATAAAATGTATCTTAAATTCCAAAGTACTTTTACATAAGAGCAAGTTCGTGCGATCCAGTCGTGCATTTTATTTATATTGTCTTAATCAATTGATTAAATAACGGTTTCTTTCTGGGTAAGCTGGTTAAAGAAGTTTGGGAAATAAAGTCGAAATTCGGTGTGCACGGGACGGCGCGTGATGGCGCGGGGTGACGCGAATTGGCGCGAGGCGGCGGCGTGCACCTTGCATTGTTACCAATTACATTTCTATCTTATTACTATTTCTTTTGTCAGACAATATTTCTGCTTTATTACCATTTTGATGTTCGACATAATTATTAATTTTTTTCGACGTTATTACTCATTGTTACGGAAATAAAGTCGACTATGAAAAAAGGTAAAATTCGACATTATTTCCAATATACTCGTAAAATGGAAATAAATTCGATTCTACCTTATTTCTCTCTACCTTAATTCACGGCACCAGAGTAACAAATACTTGACTGTACATAATTCGTGAAGACTAAAAAAAGAAAAAAATAGAAATATCAATTGTTTTGAACAAAAAATTAAATTGATATTCGAGTCGTGTCAGTGACTTCAAAGATGTTATTTTTCGATGTAGCTTCCATGTTGTATTTTTAGTATGTAAAATTACTAGACAAATTAAAAGAACTTTTTATATTATAGATCGGTCAAATATTAAGCTTATTGTTACTATGTATCCCGAATTTACAGTTAAAATGTTGGAATTAACTAAATCGCAACTCTGTTATTCTATAGCAAGTACAAATAAATGAAGTTTCGTAAACTCCTTTGAATATTAATTTTGTATACCTATAATATATTATATTAAAAGTTTTTGCGAGCAATGGCAGTGGAGTAATACAACTTTTCAAATATTAGCAATTTATGGAACAACTTTTAACATATGTAATTTAAATGCTGAAGTTTCAAAACACCACCGTGGTATTATTGCTTTCGCTTTTGCCTCTTTCGTTTTACATTCGCCCTATTTTCGAAATCGAAAGCCAACGTGAAATAACATTTTGTTGATTATTTTCTTTTAAATAAATTTTATCTTTTGTTTCGTTCAATGCAAATACAAATGCTTCTTTTGAGAGCCGAAAAATTTTAGTTAACCTATTGTTTTATAAAATAAAGCAAATTTAACAGATAATAAACAAAAACACACTCACTCAAAGTAAAGAAGATCAAGATAATTGTCTCGAAATTCAAGAATTCTTTTTTTTTTTACATGTTTGGGATATAATGTACAAGCCAAATTATATAGTTTTTTAATTTAAATATTGATTTTATTCCAAAGTTGATGAACCTTGCACAAAAAGTTTGTTTAAAAAATAAATATTCAGCTGTTAATTATCTGGAAATCTTGGAAGTATAATTTACGACTCGCTTCGAATTCAATAACTGATCAAATTGAGGCGAGTCGAAAGGGAGATATCGAATTCAAAGCGATTCGGAAGCACGCAATGTGGCTTGGAACGTAGACTCCATCTGTGAGATTTCTACTACAATGATCTTAGTGATCTTCTGCTGACAGCCACGTCAATCAAGGCTAACCTTAATATGCGGAGAATATTACGTGGCCTTTTTTGGTGAATCATATGGTGAGCAACTCAATCATCAATCATTCAGCGTAATATTTTTTATTTTGAAAATTTTCATTCAAGTAAGTTATTTGATAAAAATAAAACTTGGCGACAATTAGGCCAACGTACGCCAGAAAATATTGATGCAGTAAATAGAGTGCTGCTAAATGTCCGGGTACCTCTCATCAAAGCCGTGCACTGGGAATGGGAATGTATCTGCTTAAAATTATCAAAAAAAGATTTTCATTTATACCCATAACAATTCAATTGAAACAACAATTGCCGGAAAATGACTAATGTTAGGGAACATTTAATCGATCATTAAAATATAATTTATAAAATTGCATTTCATTTAAAAGTTATTGGAAAAAACATTGAGCTGTAATTAAAAACGCACCCTGTACCTACAAAAATAAAACAATCTTTTCTGGTTTTAGCTACATATATAAAAAATAAATAAATACTAATAATTTAACTATACAATAAATGTCGGCTAAAGAAGCAGAAGCTTGGGCATCATTTAAGAAGAAAAGGTGGTAACTGCAAACATGTAATACTGGATCAAACAAAATAAAATGCACGACTGGATCGCACGAACTTGCTCTTATGTAAAAGTACTTTGGAATTTAAGATATATTTTATAAATATAAAACATGGATTTAATGAGATAATAATGTTCAAATGCATAAAATTGCCGTCTGGTTTCCGGAAAAGTATGAATTTATGCAAATAAACCTTAAAAAATCGTTTTATTATTAAATAAATTTTTTATATAAGAAATTTCTCTAAAATTTTTCAAGAAAAAAATGTGGGATGCGAATTTTAAGTATTTAATAATATTGGTTTTAGGAAATAATTTTAAAAAATAATCGTTCATAGGTTTTGAAGATATTGATTTAAAATTTTTTTTTTTTGTTTTAAAAACCCAATAAATATTTTTTCGAATATTTTTATATACAATATTATTTTAAACTTAAGGGGACTCCTGCTAAAAATTTTGGGTTAAAATCCTTAGAGCCGTTAATGAGAAAGTCGAAAATCAAAAAAACGGGTCTATGGCAGGTACCCCTAATAACATTTTGCCCCAAAATTTTTTTTGACCAAAATGTAGTCCATGTCCATAATATCACACTTAATTTTTTTTATCAAAATCGTTAGAGCCGTTTTCGAGATAAATACGATTTTGCATTCCGGGTGTATGGGGGGTACCCTTAGTTTTAGAGCTAAAAAAAAAATTTCAATTTTTCCTCTAGGGAATCACCGAAGACCCTTAACTACCGAGATTGAAAGAAATAGGTCCAAGGGTTTAGGCTGTAGTGAGAGGTACAGACATACAGACACACTGAAACATGTTTTTTGTGTACTAAATTTTCCTTAAAATTTTTATAAAAAAAATTGATATGCAAATTGTTAGTATTTAATTAAATACATTTTAAAACGTAATTTAAAAATTTTATCTTGTATCGGTTTTCAAGATATTGAATTTTCAAAAAAAAAATTGTATTATTTTTTTAAAAATCCAAAAACTATTTTTTCGAAAAAATTTTTAGTTTATATTTTTTAAAATGCAAAGCAGCTCCTGCATAAAAATTTTGGTTAAAATCGTTTGAGCCGTTGGTGAGAAATTCGAAAATCAAAAAAACCCTTCTATGACAGGTACCCCTAATAACATTTCCCCCCAAATTTTTTTTTTCACCAAAATATAGTCCATGTCCATAATATCACACTTAATTTTTTTTATCAAAATCGTTAAAGCCGTTTTCGAGATAAATAAGATTTTGCATTCCGGGTGTATGGGGGGTACCCTTATTTTTGGAGCTAAAAAAAAAATTTCAATTTTTCCTCTAGGGAATCACCGAAGACCCTTAACTACCGAGATTGAAAGAAATAGGTCCAAGGGTTTAGGCTGTAGTGAGAGGTACAGACATACAGACACACTGAAACATGTTTTTTGTGTACTAAATTTTCCTTAAAATTTTTATAAAAAAAATTGATATGCAAATTGTTAGTATTTAATTAAATACATTTTAAAACGTAATTTAAAAATTTTATCTTGTATCGGTTTTCAAGATATTGAATTTTCAAAAAAAAAATTGTATTATTTTTTTAAAAATCCAAAAACTATTTTTTCGAAAAAATTTTTAGTTTATATTTTTTAAAATGCAAAGCAGCTCCTGCATAAAAATTTTGGTTAAAATCGTTTGAGCCGTTGGTGAGAAATTCGAAAATCAAAAAAACCCTTCTATGACAGGTACCCCTAATAACATTTCCCCCCAAATTTTTTTTTCACCAAAATATAGTCCATGTCCATAATATCACACTTAATTTTTTTTATCAAAATCGTTAGAGCCGTTTTCGAGATAAATAAGATTTTGCATTCCGGGTGTATGGGGGGTAACCTTAGTTTTGGAGCTAAAAAAAAATTTCAATTTTTCCTCTAGGGAATCACCGAAGACCCTTAACTACCGAGATTGAAAGAAATAGGTCCAAGGGTTTAGGCTGTAGTTCGAGGTACAGACATACAGACATACAGACATACAGACATACAGACATACAGACATACAGACATACAGACATACAGACATACAGACAGACAGACGGAATTGTCAGACCCACTTTTTTCGTCTTCGCTATCATCGTAATGTCAACTTTGATCAAAATCTCGAGTTCGATTTTTTTTCCAAATGCAGAACTTGCCCTATAGTACCTATATCGCAAGTAAAAAACAACATTATAAGAAATACATTTCTTCGTTTACACCTGAGTTTATTTAATGAAAATCTAGAATAATGTTTTTCTACGTGATTATTGTTAGATTTTTGTAGGTGACAAACTTAAGATCGAAACGGGTAAAATTAACTTTTGCATGAACTTTCAAAAGGGACTTAGGATTTGTCAAAAAAACATTAGATCAAGTTTTACCTGTCCGCCTTAAGCGTATGTATATTTTAAAATATTTCTTTACTTTCAAACTCACCATTTAAGCATATATCTGAGAAAATAATCCATGTTAGAGCCATCAGATTAAACCACTCATAATAACATTTTCTTTTTCTTGCCATCGAAGTCTTGGATTTGTCTGTAAAATAAAGTCAAAATGTTATAAAAATGTTTTCTTTGAATTTTAAAAAAATATGTAAGGTTCAAAAAATTATTATTTGTGTAGAATATCCCAGTTTCAAAACTTATAAACGAGGAACGTCATACATATATAAAAACTGAATGTTTCTGTTTCCGTTTTAATATAATGTTTGCAAAGCTAATTAAACAGTTTCGATGTTCTTCAAATACTGATGAAAAAATCATCCCGACATCATCTTCATTTAGTGATAAACTTCCAACGTTAATGATTACAATTTTAATCTTGGTTGGATATAGTTCACATTGGATTTTTGTCAAAAAATCGATGTAAAATGAACTGAATTTAACAAAAATTGCGTATTGACAAGGTCCTCACAGTCAACTGATGAGTTCATGTGAGATCACCCGGACGAAACGCCAATTTTTGTGGACTAAAGGCCAAAAAAGCTATTTTGAATCGATAATACCTATGTGCATATGTTTTATTTTTCGCAAAATATTGCTCTTGTTTAATTGTAACTTGTATGCTTCTCGTCAAAAGGCTTTGCCACAATTCCTTTTTATAAAATTAATTTAGAAGGGTACAACTCTTGTTATATATGTATATGATTTATCAAACAAAAATCTCACGCAGGGAGAAATTTTCTTCTTTTTTTTATTTTAACCCTTTCAGCAAAAAATAATGTGTATCTTCCTTTCCGCTGCCCTTTCATAAACTAATAAATTCTCACTAGAGCTAATGTAAGTTATCACCCGCCTCCAATTAGCGAATGAACATTTTCGTGCATATTATTTTGGGCTGGCTGTGTAAACTTTCCTGTGAAAAAGATTAAAAATATCTAGCTTTAAGATGGACGTGTTTATGTTCAGATCGTGTATACCTACTTTACTTATAACATAAAACCTTTACCAACTCATCGAGGAAAAAAAGACCAAATGGAGGGAGGACGAAGAATATAAACCTTCATATTATTATCGTCTCTTTTTGCTGTTCCTTTTAATTTAATTAAAGTCATATAATATAAAATATTGCTTTTTCGTGAAAACATTTTCCTCCCCTTTTCCGGTATCTTTTGGCTTGGAGTACTATACACACAACAAAGGCCCCAGCAAATAACATTTAGTTCCGAGAATCCACATTTCCCGTCATCGTAGATGTACCGAATTTCGTATCAGTCGTTAAAACTGAGTGTGCCAAGATTTCATTAGCTTAATACAGTAACAACTAATAATTTATTGTATATACGAGTATCTATTGCATCTGCAGCAATATTGGAATTGAATGCTGCATTTCAGATAAATAAATGCTCAACAAAAAATATACAAATTTTACACGACCGCAAAACGGAATTGAAATATCGAATAACCTAGTCTTAACTCAAGAGAAAATTTAATGAGAGACCAGGTGAAAAATTATTGATTTCTTTATTAAGATTTCGATGACGCAATATTTGAATTAAAAACAACACAGTAAGCATCTAGATATCGATTTAAAACTACCACAGACTGTTTTCGAAAGCACATACCAAAATAAGAGCAGGGCAATTAATCTAAAAGAAAACTCCATGCGATATACATATGTACATATATGTATATCCACAATAATCTGAAATCGCAAACAAAGGAGAGAAAAATTCGAAAGACTGGAGTCGTGCTACTTTCTTTCTTATAGGTACCTACTCGCATGGAATTGAGAAAATGGGAAACCTTAACCTTAGCCAACCCTTAATCAACTTATCCCCCAACCCACCCTGCTATGAACGATATAGCCTGTAAGGAACATAAAACACTTGGCGCCAGATTAAGATTTAGGATGTCCCTGATTTTGTGGTTATCCACGAAGAGAAACTTACATATATACCTATGTATAAAATGTCCAGTTCCTTTATGGAATTCCATTTCGATTTCATCTAAGTGCTACTTGTACGAGAATTTTTAAATCCTCGATAACACCGCGATTCTAAATTTTGTCTGTATGTGAGCGAAAAATCTTTTCCAATGTTAATCCAATGAATAAAACATTTTTTTCAAGGAGGAAAAAATACAATCAAGTTTGCTGCATTCCTTCGAAGTTTTTATAGCTCGTTCGGGAGTTAAAATGTAGGTAAGAGCTGAAATGAGCTTATTCCCGAATATACATTTTTATGTTAACGCGTACAATATTAATCGTTTATAAAAGTATACTTTTAGCTTTTTATTATTATAACTTATGAGAGCTAAGCATATCATATTTTTACTTGCTACTAAAATGTACACTTGTACACGTATTATTTATGGAAAGTTATGCATTCGTAAAAAAAGTAGAACTCGAGATTTTGACTTGAGATTTCGATGACAGAGAAGACGAAAAAAGTGGGTCAAACAACTCAGTCTGTTGGACTACAGGCTATATAGCTCGGCCGATTTTCTTTAATCTGCTTGGTACATACCAAGCATTTTTAAATTTCTATCCCGACACGTTTTTTTTTCTTAAGACCAAAAGTAACTGCGCCTGCCATACGCATTATTTTCGTAATTTTATAAAATATTGTCTTTCTCAAAAATTGTTCCACAGATTTAAAAAAAAAATTACAAAATTTCATTTAAACCGATTTTGATAATTTTTGTATATTCAAGGTCCATACAGAAACTGAACAGTATTGTGTAATCAAATTTTCAAAAAAAAACACTTAACAGTTAAAAGTTTTTCATAATATTCTACAAAATGTGAGAAAAAAAATTTATTTTATTTTACCACCATACAAATGTTAAAAAGAAGTGTTTCGAAAATTGTATTTTACTCAAAAAAGGTACCTAGAATTTTCATAATTTTTTTTCTCGATTTACTTTGACGTTCTATAATTCAATACAAACAATTTTGCAATTAAGATATTACTGATTTTAATGAGCGGGAAGCTTCTAAAAACAAAGCTTAATTTTTTCTTTAATTTTTTTAAAAAACAAAATCAATTTTTTTCGAATTCGTTATCTCAAAAGCGACTTGATATTTTTTTTTTTTTGAATTTAGTTTTTGTTCCTACAATAATAAAAACTTTAAGGACGCGGGCGTACTAAACTTTTTTTTAAAAATGATTTAAAAATATTGTATATAAAAGCTTATTTTTAAATAAACCGCTCATAATTTTTGTTCTTTTATAAACTAATATTTGCTTGAGAAATCACCTGGATTCCAATTTTTAGCTCCAACTACTAAAGAATTTGTTTTGAAAATGAAAATGAATTTTATGGTTATGAACATTTACCTCTAGTAACTTTCATTTTTTTTTTAGTTTAAGATTTTTAGTCTTTTACATAAGTGCGTTCGTGCGATGCAGTGGTGTATTTTATATATTTTTGGATACATAAGCTCAAGTGTAGCCCTTAAAGAAAAACTATGTACGTCTGGATTGCATGAGCTTGAGGCTCAAGGTCTAATCTGACACACAGACCAACTGACGAAAACCTATTAAAAAAAATCGAACTCGAGATTTCGATCAAAGTTGACATTACGATGATAGCGAAGACGAATAAAGTGGGTCCGGCAATTTCGTCTGTTTGTCTGTATGTCTGTACCTCGAACTACAGCCTAAACCACTAGACATATGTTCTTCAATCCCGGTAGCTAAGGGTCTTCGGTGATTCCCTAGAGGAGAATTTGAATTTTTTTTTAACTCCAAAACTAACGGTACCTCCATACACCCGTAATGCATAATCTTTTTTATATCGAAAACGGCTCTAACGATTTTGATAAAAAACAAAATATGTGTGATATTATGAACATGGACTACATTTTTGTAAAAAAGAATTTCGGGGCAAAATGTTATTAATGGTACCTGTCATAGAACCGTTTTTTTTTTATTTTCGACTTTCTTATAAACGGCTCTAACGATTTTAACCCAAACTTCTTACCAGGAGCCCTCTTAAGTTTAAAATAATAATGTGTATAAAAATATTCGAAAAGAAGTTTTCTTTTGTTTTTAAAAAAAATCCAATTTATTTTTTGAAAAATCAATATCTTGAAAACACGTGAACAATTATTTTTTGAAATTATTTCCTAAAATATATATTACTTAGCACTACACTTACTACAGGGTCACACTTTATTGGGTACCTGGTCACGTTGGTGTTCTTGGAAACGAAAAGGCAGATTCCCTAGCAAAATTAGGAGCTTCAACTCCCCTAACGGGGCCTGAACCCTATTGCGGAATAGGTGAAAATGTCATCAAAACCAGAATTAAACAAGAAGAGGAGGCAAACAGAATCAATAACTGGAATGAACTCCCTAGGCTGAGACAGGCGAAACTACTGCTGGGAAACTACAACCGGCAACGTTTCGAAAACTGTATCAACTTAAGTAGGAATAACCTAAGAATAATAACAGGTATTCTAACAGGACACTGTAAACTTAGAAGACACCTCAATCTACTTGGTGTGGTAAGCAGTGCCACTTGCAGATTCTGCAACATGCATGAGGAAACTCCGGAACACATACTGGGAAAATGTTGTCCAATCATGCACCAAAGGAAAACCCATCTGGGACGGTACCAGGTGGAAGAGAGCAACCTACCCTCTCTAAAAGTGCCCCAAATACTAAAATTCCTTAGGGCAATAGGTTTGGAGGAAGAACTATAGGATGAGCTAGCTCATCATTATAAGAGGGGGCACAATAGATCTACAGGTCGCAGTGCAATTAATCCCCAATACAATTCATTCATTCATTCATAGCACTTAAAATTGGCATCCCAAATTTTGTTCTAGAAAAATTTTAAGGAAATTTGTCATATATAAAATTACTTTAAAAAACAATTTTTGAACTTTATTTGCGCAAATTCATAGTTTTCCGGAAATCAGACCGCAATTACATGCATTTGAACATTTTCATCTCATTAAATCCATGTTTTATATTTATAAAATGTATTTTAAATTCCAAAGTACTTTTATATAAGCGCAAATTCGTGCGATCCAGTCGTGCATTTTATTTTACATGAAGCCAATACTTTCAAGTAATAATTATTTTTCGAAAACCGTTCCCTTGATTTCGATTAGATTTAGATTTAGATTCAGATTTTTATTCATTACAATAATACTCAGTAAGATACAATATCTTATTAATAGCAAATATCAGTATCGTAGTACTAAACATTTATGTACATCATTTTGGTAGCTAAAATGATTATTTGTACAAAAAACTGGCGTTCATGAAATGAAAAAAAAACATGAAAAAAAAACGAATTGGTATTAGGTTGCAAGATCTATTAGATCGCAGGACATTAATATGTTGATATAAATATTCAGGTTGAAGAAATTGTAAAATGTTATGAAGGAGGATTAATGTTCTCACTTTAAAAAGATTATCTGGAGTAATTCCATACATTGATTTCGAAAAATTGGAAATGTGGTTGTATTTTCTTATTCCATAGACATATCGAGCAATGATATTGAACGCTACATTAAGTCACCGTTTGTGCTCGTAGTCACAGTTACTGAAAATCTCGCTACCGAAAAGCAATCCTGGAGCAATCAACGGGTTAACTAACATTAAACGAGTTTTCAGCGATGTTAAGTGTTGAGATGACCAAAGAATGCGCAGACCACAGTAAGTTTTGCCTAACGTAAGTCTTATATGGGTGTTCCAGTTAAGTGTTGTATCAAACGTTATTCCCAGATTTTTTGTGGAATCAACGAACTGAACGATAGTATTGTTAAGATAGATTTCTGAGAAATTAGAAGTATCAGTTATTTTCTTGAAATAACTAAGCATTTTGTTTTGTTAGGATTTAAACAGAGCTTATTCTTAAGAGACCAGAATACAATTTTATCCAAATCCTCATTAATTTCATGCACGCCATTTTCAGCCATTCCAAAAGGAAAATTGTTATAAATTTGAACGTTATCTGCATACACATCCATGAAAGAGTTTAGTAAACAAGAAGGAAGATCATTTATATATATGTATATAAAAAAACAAAGGACATAATAAAGAACCCTGAGGAACACCTCTATGCAAGGGAAGGAAAGAAGACATTTAATTGTTCGTACAGCTTGAGATCGATTAGTTAAATAGGAAAACATCAATTTAGCCGACTGCGATGAGAAGTTAAATTGATCTATAAGTTTCTTACAAAGTATGTTAAAATTGACAGTATCAAAGGCATCCGAAAAATCTAACAGTTTAAGAATTGTTAGTCTTAGCTTGGCTAATGTTGTCTTATTGATTAAAGCTGTTGTACAACTATGTTTCGATAGAAAGGCTGACTTTCGTTAGATATCATTTTATTGTTGTTTTAAAAAACTCGTATTTAGTTAGTAACGAGAGAAAGAGTAAAATAGCTATTGGTCGAAAGTCCTCACAATTACGATTTTTATGGATAGGTATAATTTAAGCTTGTTTCTAAATAGATGGAAAAGTACTAGTCGTAAGAATAGTATTAAATATATGAGTTATACATTTTGTTACAAAAAGGTAATATAGCTTTCAAAAAAATCGGATTAATGCCATCAAGGCATCAATACCAACTACGCTAGACTAAATTGCTAAAATGCTTTCCAAAACATCGACTTCATCAACCCCTGAAAAGCAAAAATCAGATGGTCAGTCGCTCGGTCTTTCAATAAACAGATTTATTAGAATGTAAATGGAATATAAAGAAGTGAAATTTTTGTTGAGATCATCACAATTCATTTCTATGAGTTTGCTGTTCATTTGCTTTACCACTCCAATATCTTTAAATTTCTTCCATAGTATTTGTTTGGAAAATGGAAGGGTTTAATTTAGGTGCATAAAACCTTTTTTTGGTTTCACGTATTATATAGGTACCTATGTTACTTTATTTCTTAATATATTAGGCGTGTTTTTTTTGCAAGTCCATATAGAATTGTAAAAAAAAACGACATCGGGACTAAGCGCTTTACATGCAAATGCAACAACTACTTAAATCTATACAGATTTAGCTAAGACCAGATAATTTTCGAGAGTTAATCTAAGACCCGATAAAAATGGTGATGCCAAAATAGTATTATCTATATGTTATCGATAATTTGCTCAGAGACGTCAAAAGTTACGTTTTTGGATGCTGTTGATGCTAGTCGTCAATACAGCTGACAAATGTCAGTGTACACAGTGCTATATGGAAAAAAGCTCCTAAATCCCGATGTCGTTTTTTTTACAATTCTATATGGACTTGCAAAAAAAACACACCTATTATACACATTGTGCAGTTTGTCAAGCCTGCATAATTTTCAGCCTTTATATGCTAGTTTACGTTCCCTTATTAAAGACTTGATATTGTAACTGAACCAAGACCGATCTTGCGCTCGAAATTGCTTTGTACTTAGTAGGACATTTGGTTGAAAAGATAATTAATATTGGTCTGAAGAAACGTTAGTTGTTAATCCACAGATGGCATACCGTAAAATTAAGTCGTGATGAGAAAACCAGAAGAAGAAATTTGGTCATAAAAAGCACTTTGTTTGAATGACTAACGAAAAACATATTAAGCAAGGTACTGCTATATTTGCTAAAGTGAGTAGGTGTAAAAGTGTTAACTGGAAATAAATTTATCGACCTCATCCTATCCGTCAGTTCAGGGCTTCTCAGTATATTATAATTAAAATCTCTGGCAACAAAAACTAAAGGTAAGACAAAGGACAACTCGTCTAGTACTAATTTCAACTTTATTTTATTATCGTAGCACTTTATTTCAATAAATAAGTATTCAACTTCAACCTGGAGCAGACCTGCGCAATAACCTACTATGTAAGCACTGCGTTTAAAAACTGCAACACCACCACCACGACCACTTCTTTCACAAAGAAACACATTATACCCTGCCACATAACAAATGGAATCACTAGAAAACCATGTTTCAGAAACACAGACCATCAATTTTAGAATTTTCAAACAAAAACCGAAATTCATCCAACTTAGAATTCAGGTTCTGGGTATTGACATGACAAATATTCAATCCAGTGTGCTGCTTTCCTAAAACTCGTATCAAAGAAAAAGAAGGCGTACAATCATGATTGCATTTGATTGACTCTCCAATACGGCCATTAGGATCAATCAAAATAAATAAAATAGAATACTTTGGAATTTTAAATACATTTTATAAATATAAAACAAGGATTTAATGAGATAATATATTTAAAAGTATGAATCAAAAATGGTTTTATTATTAAAGTAATTTTTGTATGTACATGTACATAAAAGAAATTTCCTTAAAATTTTTCAAGATAATAGTACACCTAATTTTTCATCATCATCATGATTATCGGCTCGACAACCGGGTTCTGGCCTCTTTCAACAAGTCTCTTCACCTATCCCGGTCTCTAGCCGACGCCATCCAGTTGCGCACCCCAAGTCTTCGGGCGTCCTGGTCTACGCCATCTCTCCAGCGCAAGCATGGTCTACCACGCTGTCGTCTACCATAGAATGTACCACAAAGAACTCTCTGAGCAGGTTCCTCTTCGCCGTAACGTCTCCGGAATCGTCCTTCCTCACATATGGGGCCAACATTTCTCCTTAAGACTTTTCTCTCGAACGCAGCTAAGAGGTCGGAGTGCCTTTTGCTAAGCACCCAAGTCTCGGGTCCATATGTGAGTATTGACAGGACCATGGTCCTGTACAGCAGCAGTTTTGAAGTTATGGTGAGATTTCTGGATTTGAAGAGCTTTGACAGACTATAGTAGGCTCTGTTGGATTTGAGAAGCCGCCCGCGTATTTCTTCTTCTTCTATATTGTTATCGACTGCTACTATTGACCCAAGGTATTTAAAGGATTGCACCACTTCAAATTCGTGCTCCGCTACCTTGATTGTTTAACTGTTACTCTTGCATTCGACGCCACCATGTACTTTGTTTTACCTTCACTAATGTGCAGCCCCAGATTTTGTGCCGCCTGCTCGATCTGGATGAAGGAATTGTGTACAGCTTGTTCGGTTCTTCCGATGATGTCGATGTCGTCTGCGTAAGCCAGTAACTGGCTGGACCTGTTGACGATGGTCCCTCTTGTTGCCGTGCCAGAGTCACGGATTGCTTTCTCTAACGCCAGGCCAAACCGTCCCCTTGTCGGAGTCCATTAAAGATGTTGATTGGTCTGGATAGCTAATTTTACTTGGCTTGTTACATTGGTCATGGTCAACCTACAAAGTCGTGTCAATTTATTTGATATGCCGAATTCTCTCATGGCTTTGTAAAGTTCTACCCTGGCTATGCTATTATAGGCGGCTTAAAGTCTATAAATAGATGATATGTTGGGATGTTAAATTCTAGACATTTTTCCATCGCCTGCCTAAGAGTAAAGATCTGATCAGTTGTTGATTTGCCTGGAATGAAACCACACTGATATTGCCCGATGACGGTTTCAGCGTATGGGGTTATCCGGTCTTGTAAGGATAGAGGAGAGTATCTTGTAGGCGGTACTCAACAACGTGATACCTCTATAATTGCTGCACGTTGTGATATCTCCCTTCTTATGTATGGGGCATATTAAACCTTTTCGCCAGTCTTCTGGCACTTCTTCCTACTCCCATACGTGTACTATAATGTCATGAATTACTTGACGTAAGGCTGGCCCGCCGTGATGGAATAATTCGGCTGGTATGCCATCGGCTCCCGGGGCTTTGTTCTGTTTAAGCCGGTCTATAGCCTTCTCAACCTCCCTCTTCTATGCTTGGTTGCGGCAACATAGGGTATTCTTCTTGAAGTCTGCAGTAAGCTGACCATTTAGCAATTCATTAAAGTATACTTCCCATCGCTCCAGTATGCTTTCAGGATCGGTGATCAGATTTCCCTCTCCGTCCTTGCAGTATGTGCAGCGTGGTGTGCACTGCGTCATGTTTCGGACGGATTGGTAGAACTTCCGCGCCTGGTGCGGACCTCGCTCTCGGCTGTTTTCTATTTCACAGATTAGGTTCTCCTCCCAGGCTGATTTTTTTTGTCTGTGAAGCCGTTTTTCTGTTCTTCTGAGCTCTTTATATTCCTCTTCGCGTGCCCGCGTTCTATGAGATTGTTGCATTGCTCGGTACGCAACATTCTTACGTTCAGTCGCTAGCTTGCATTCATCATCAAACCAGTCGTTCCGATTTTTACGACTGCTGCCTAAGATGGAGTTGGCAGTAATAATGACAGTATTTTTAAGACGTGTCCACTTCTCATTTACGCCCAGCATACTGGCTTTAGGACTTACTCTCCCTAAATCAAGTGTGTCAAGGTGTTACTGGTGTTTTCATTGCGCAGGGCAGCCGTGTTGATTCGAACCTGATCGGCGGATACAATGCGTCTTCGCAAGGCAATCCGCCCTCGGAAAACCATACCAACAAGATAGTGATCCGAGTCCATATTGGCACCTCGGTACGTTCGTACCGTCATCGAGTTCGAGTAGTGGCGACGGTCTATCAACACGTGGTCTATTTGGTTACGAGTGACTCCATCAGGTGATACCCAGGTGGCTTTGTAGATATCTTTACGCGGGAACCTGGTACTCGCAACGACCATGTTTTTCAATGCTGCCAATTCTAAGACTCGAAGTCCATTGTCATTAGTGTTCTCATGCAAACTATGAGTGCCTGCGTAATGCCTGAATACTGGCTTCCGACCTATTTTTGCGTTCAAATCCCCAAGGATGATTTTAACATCATACCTTGGATAGGCATTGAGGGCCCTCTCGACTTGTTCGTAGTAAGTCTCTTTTTCTTCGTCTGAGGACTCCTCCGTAGGTCCGTGAACGTTAATGAGGCTGATGTTCGTAAATTTGCCTCGCACGCGAAGGGTGCATAGCCTTTCGCTTATAGCGTTAAAGCCGATGATAGTAGACTTCATTTTTTCGCTGACTAGGAAGCCTACTCCGAGCACATGGTGTTTTGTATGTATGTAATGTAATATATATACGTCATATTATTTCTTTTGTAAAACACCATTCCCTGTCCATATGATTTCTTGGAGAGCTGTTATGTCAGCTTTATACTTTTACAGTGCATCGGCTAGCTGCTGAGCAACTCGAGCTCTATAGAGCGATCGTACGTTCCATAAGAAAATTCGTAAATCGTTTTTCCGTTTTCTTTGCGTGGGTTGTCGTCGTGTGATCAGTCCGTTTCCGAGGCTTGTTGTCGGTCTCGTAATTCTTTTAGTTTTACGGGACAGTGAATTAACCTGTCGCCAATCTGAGGAACCAGCCTGATCATATTAGCCAAACCTCTTTTAAAAGGCTTGTTTCCAGCGGCCGCCGCCGCGGAGAGGCTAAGATCACACTTCCACCAGTCCCGAATAGTTACGGCACGTGCATGTTTTCGTATGCTACATGTTGTTCCCTCTATTCGTCTGATGGCTGACCGAACTACTGTAAACAATTAGATGAAGCAAATGAATGTATTGATACAGACCTCTATTCTGCATTTGGAAAAAAAATCGAACTCGAGATTTAGATCAAAGTTGACATTACGATGATAGCGAAGACGAAAAAAGTGGGTCCGGTAATTCCGTCTCTCTGTCTGTCTGTACCTTGATCTACAGCCTAAATTACTGGAGGTATAGTGCCTATATCGCAAGTAAAAATAATATTAATGAAAATAAACGTAATTTGTATGTAAGTTCTTCTTCGGATTGTATCTGTTGCCATCATCATGGCAATATAATTCAGGCTATCAGTGTCCTCCACTAGAAGAGCTTTGTTGTTGGGGTGCTTTCTTACATAAACAAAACCTCTTATAGTAAAAGTCGAGAACAGTTTACCACCTTTTTTCAATTTTAATGAACTTTGCAAAAGTGATCGGTTTTTAGTTATCAGGAATTAATGAATAAAAACAGTGCTATCAGAGAATTGTCCAAGGTCGCGGAGGTGCAGAGGTTTTTTTGTTTTTGTGCGGTGATTGGCGAAGTAAATGGCTATTATCGCGAGGTAAAAGTGTAGTGTAGGATTTAGTGTAGTTTTCATTCTAAGACGGAAAAAATCTGGAATAATAATCGACTTGATACATACACTGTGGCACAAGTGATAGATCATTAATTTTAAATTTTCCTCTCCAAGTAAGGGGAAACCATGAACAAAAGCATCACTAACTGTTTCCATGTATTGATACCGTTCGTTCTAATCAATGCGTGTAATTATTTTTTCAAGTTCCTCATCGTGTTTTTTGAGTAACAGGTTTTCGTCTTTAATGACGTCAATTTAGATTAGTTTACCCTCATGTTGTTTTATTCTGCTATTAACGTCAATAATAAATTGATATTTTGAGTGTTGATAAGTCGGAGTCTATTTTCGCCGTCATTCTCTCTTCGAAATCACTTTGTTTGCGAGTATCTTCATCGGATTGTGACATTTCGGGAGTTTATTTACTAAAGAGCAATTAGTTGGCGAAAACGGTGTTAATGTATTGTTTACCAAAAAAAACTGCTCATGTATTACTGGAGATGATGATGATGATAACACTTTTTTGTTCCGTTTCAAAGAAATGAATATAATTCAAATAAGTATATTATAACGAGTTGGTGTTTGTGGGATTTGTTGAAGTTTGTTGCAGCAGTGCGGTAGGTAAGGGAGCGAGGGTACTTTTGCAACTGCTCTCATAAAATTAAGAGAAGAATATTCCGTTTCGCAAACTTACGAGTGTATGTAGGTAAAAATAAGTAAATGAGAGAAGTTGTCTGTATATGCTCAAGATAGTTTTGATCATATATAATTTAAAAGTTCAATTCCACGACAAAAAAGGCTAACTTTATAATTTAAACACAGGAATAATATCTAACCTGTGGTGACTTTAGGCAATATTAGTAGGTATTTATGGCACTATTTTAGCGAGAATTGAAAAACTTGGCACGTTCAAATTAACGCCTGAAATCTCGGAATTATATTACCACTAGATCAAACACGTCTACTCAGAACAACATTACTTTGACAACACGATCAAAAATGTACTATGTATGTACACGAATGGGTTACTTTTTATATAGCTACTGGTTTATTGGTAGGGAGAGAAGCAAATTAAATTTAATCGACGAACTGATCTTGTATTTAAGAACTTGGAATTTTAAAGAAGTTCTACATAGAAGTATTAACACCATAGGAAAAAAATGTTCAGACCTATTAAATGCATTTTCAAAATGTCTAAGATAACTCATTTAGTAGTTTGAAATAAAAAGGCTATGGCATCTGATTTTTTCACCAAGTAAGAATACATCAAAATATGTATAAAACTATAAAAAATCAGCAAACATTTCTATTGCAGGTAAAGTCAATAATATAGTCAGTAATTCTACAAATTTATCAAATTGTAGAAATTAACCATTTCGGTAAAAATACGATTTTCGAAAAGCATTTTTAACTTACCGTTGTTTTCAGATAAAATAAAATATCGAAAACAAAATAAATGGTTCTAATCGCGTTACCATTACTAACCATTTATTGGAATTTTTTTCTCTATTTTTTATTAAATGAAATTTTTTGAATTCCTTTAAAAAATATTTGTGGAACAGTTTTTGAGAAAGAAAAAAATTTTATGACATATACCGTTATTTTGGTCTAAAAAAATAAATGTGGGGTAAATAATTTACAAACGCTATCTACAAAGTTTAAAGAAAATCGGCCCACATATTTAGGCTGTAGTCGAACAGACAGACAAAATGAAGAGGCCAACTGTTTTCGTCTTGCCAAACATTGTAATGTAAATTCCATGCCTGCCATTTAGTATTATAGCACATTATAATATAGTATAATATTGTATAGTGTGGCATGTAAAAATTTATTGGAGGTATCATTATCTTGTGTGATCCAAAACCGCTAATTACCAAGCTTAAAGAAAATCCAAAATCGCTACTTACAAAGCTTAAAGAAAATTGACCAAGTCGTTAGACTGTACGCGTACTAGGACAGAATAGCGGGCCTCACTTTTTTCGTCTTCGTAATGTTTTGATTAATCAAAATCTCTAGTAAGATTTTTTTCGAATGCGTTAGTTTTCATACATTTACTAATACATATATCGTAAGGTAATAATCAGTGCTAAGAAAGTTTTTTTGAAAAGTCACTACATGACTGAATTCGTATTCTGGTATCATTCTATTAGTTAAAAATTCAATTAAAAAAAAAAAGTTTTATTGAACTGAAAATTTTTCCAATGTAATAAAATGTTTGTACACACATTCCTCGATGAGGAATTTAAGAAAATAGTTATTCCACAGTCCAGATCTTTTAAAAAGGCAAAAAGAGTTTACAAAACTGAATTGATACCGTAGCCAACCATTCAAAAAATTCATTCAATGGGTTGATGAACACGTGTTTCAACGAACTTAATCTAACTTAAGGTACCAACAGAGGAAAGATACTCAAAATTGTTAGCAGACAAATTTTTCAAGAAATGTTATTCAAAATAAAATTTTAACCACCTTCTTCAATCCGAAAAATCGGTTGATGCTCTACTCCCACTCTATCAACAACAATTTTTTAACATTTATCTTATATGTATTGATGCATCAAAATAAAAAATATATTTCTCTAAGAAAACAATGAATATTTCTTTAAGCCCAAAAGCATTTTTCCTAATTTTATTTTTTATGAAATGTAAATTAGGCATATACGGATATGTATACTATGTATGTAAATATATACACATTATATATACTTGAACAATAGCAATTATTTGTTTAAATAAAAGTAACAGTCGGAAGAAAACTCAAAGCAATTTGAAATCCTTTGAATCATTACTTGAGCTTCCGGTTTCTGTTTCCAAAGTTATTCAAACGTTTCGTTTGACAATACCAATCATTTTGCCAATTCAAACCACCCCTTGTCTCCTTTATAAATGAGAGGCACAAAGCAACTGAGAATAACCATAACCACGTAGACTGCACACAACGGTTCGATTGAGCCGATAGCGAATTTCACATTTTTCTCATCTTTGTTTTCAATTACAGGGTATTCTATTTGTAGCAATTTATTCAAAAAAATTTATAGAAAACTTATAAAAATTTAAATAAAATTTTATTTAAGATCATATAGATATTTACATACCTGTATGCGTTGGTAATATAAGTTAATTAATGGACCTTTAAAAAAGAAAACATGCCAAAACGTTTGTTTTGTTATTTTTTTTTATAAAAAAAATACTAATGTCTAAATATTCAGTTCGAAAATCAAAAATCCAAATGAACCGAAATTTCGTGTGTTATTATTTTAGCCTGTATCAAGCATGTGAACTTGAAACATTTGTAGTTACGAAAATACTAGAGCTAAGAAAGGCATGCGTAGATATAGTGCATCTAAGAAACAAATCTCATAAATTGATAGGGCATCTTAAATTGGACATACTCGTAGATAAAATGATGAGCACATCTTAGAATGAATAAGAATAAATTCAAAGAATCTTCACAGTGGGGCTAAATAAATAATTTCTTTTCAAACCTTTTTTCAATTAGGTATCACCCTATTCCTAAAGAATTTGTTTTATTATCCGTTTTGTTTCAATTCTTATTGATTAGAGCCAAAAAAATATAGTATGCATAATTGAATAGCCCTCAAGTGACGCACTTCCATTCGGGTAATAATATAAGCAGAGAATTCTGGACAATTATGGAAGAAATATATATAAAAGTCTTTGCCCACCAATACCTTAGCATTGTTCATTTGAATGGTACCATTTCTTAATTTGCAGATGTCATTTGAATATTTTATGAAGGCAGTCTTATGAATATATTCTTATCATAAGACGAAGGGATTTAAAAGAGATTTAAAAAATGGGAAAAACAATACAATAGAAGAGAGCGCCTTTCCCCGGAGAATCCAAAAAGAAGTTAAGTTTATTTTCCAAGTTAGGAAAGAAGTTGTAGTTTATTATAAAATATAGGCTTTCAACTCTAATGAAATATTAATATAAAGACCTATAATTACCCAATTACCGTATATCCCAATCCCATTTTTACAATAGGTCTCAAGGAAGGCTTTTGGTTAAATTAAACTGACTAGCCTTTCGCCTTGTGTCGAAATTCGACAGAAAATGAAATCTAAGAAACCCATGCAGCTTAAAAAATTGTAATTTTACAGATACTTATTAGAATCCAATAGTGCTTTAAGTGGGGAATAGAAGTCACCTTAAAACATCATCTTTATTACACAAGCTCTTTATATAGGGGTTATATTAATTAATTTTGAATATGATATTAGTGTATTGAAAACAAATAAATTATGCGAGAGGCTTGTAGCAACTTTATTATTTGTGTCTCTACAATTCTCCTGTAAATTGCTAACTAACTCAAAATGAATACCTTCTCCATTGATTAGTAGTTTGTTTTATTTTGGTAGATATGGCAGACCGTATTTGAGTGAGAGATATTTGTCATTTCAATAAATGTGCTAGCGTCCCCAATTTCAGTTTTGAATCAAAGTTGATGGGAATATAGTTCTATTTCTCGCCACAAAGTATTATTTCTTTGAATTTTGTTCACCTTATAAAATGCATTTTCTGAGCTAAGCTAAAAACTAGTTTTAACTTTTCACACTTGAAATAATTTATCTTATTTTCCATTGCTCTATATGCAAAAGGTGACCATAATTTGTTCCTTTGAAAGCAGTGCGCTTCCACTTTTTAAACGGAATGGAACAAATTAAATTTGTATTGTTTATGAAGTATCGAAATCAAATCAAAGAATTATTCTATTTGTCTACTCAGTCTTTGATGGATCCAAATTTGTGAGATCTTATATTTTTGCAATGGAAGAATGTTTTATGTTTATTTAATAATAATTTTAAAATAAATTTAATACATAGAATACAAAATATAATCAGTATATTGTCCTTTTCTATAGTTTTCAGATGTAGAAATATAGGTATTCAAATATTAACTTTGGTTGTTATATCCAAATGAAGCGCCCGCATTTTGTGACTACTGTGTCTTAATAACAAATGCATGTTCCACTACCAACTCCTGAACTTTTTTCTAAGTTGTCATTTATTAAGTTCAATCATTCAAGCATTTCTAGTATTATTTACTAATCAAACTATCATCACGCATGAAAAATACTCGTAATGTTATGTATGAGGAATCTACCCACTGATCCGTTTACTTATTGAAAAGGATCATCTATTCCCTAATATTTATAAGAATTAAGGTTTGTTCCTTCAGGAATGTTTGTAGTGTGTTAAATTCAGCTTTACAATTCATTCCTA
Source organism: Chrysotoxum bicinctum (assembly GCA_911387755.1). Classification (NCBI taxonomy): domain Eukaryota; kingdom Metazoa; phylum Arthropoda; class Insecta; order Diptera; family Syrphidae; genus Chrysotoxum; species Chrysotoxum bicinctum. The sequence continues at coordinate 216,675 of OU426989.1, forward strand.
TCAGTCAGTCATTTAGACGCTAATATAAGCTCCTAGATGGATATTGTTGTTTGTTTGGAACTACTAACACAAACAAATATTTTCTTTTATGAATCAATACAATATACTCGTAGTTAGACGTCTTGTTTTTGGGACTTTTTGAACATTTTTTAATATCAATTGCTAATTTGTTAAACCATCAGGAGGTTTGTTTATACGTAAATAATATATGAGACAATCATGCTTATTTTGACATTCTCATGAATAGTCTATTCGTTAGAATGATTCTATTCCTTCGAATGAACTTTCTTAATTTTGAGATTCGAACGAATAACATTCATTTGCGAAAGATAACATAAAATGAACTTCAAAAAAGATTCATTTTCATTATCAGCTCTTTGACATTTACTATATTTCTATTTGAATTAGTATGACCGTTTTACATTTTTTTTTTGTTTCTAAACATTTTATCATCATCATCATCGGCTCGACAACCGGGTTCCGGTCCTGGCCTCTTTCAACAAGTCTCTCCACCTATCCCGGTCTCTAGCCGACGCCATCCAGTTGCGCACCCCAAGGCTTCGGGCGTCCTGGTCTACGCCATCTCTCCAGCGCAAGCATGGTCTACCACGCTGTCGTCTACCATAGAATGTACCACAAAGAACTTTCCGAGCAGGTTCCTCTTCGCTCATGCGAGCTAGGTGCCCTGCCCACCGGAGTCTACCGAGCTTAATTTTTGTCACGATATCTGCTTCAAGGTAGATTGCGTACAGTTCATGATTGTACCGTCTCCGGAATCGTCCTTCCTCACATACGGGGCCAACAATTCTCCTTAAGACTTTTCTCTCGAACGCAGCTAAGAGGTCGGAGTGCCTTTTGCTAAGCACCCAAGTCTCGGATCCATATGTGAGTACTGGCAGGACCATGGTCCTGTACAGCAGCAGTTTTGAAGTTATGGTGAGATTTCTGGATTTGAAGAGCTTTGACAGACTATAGTAGGCTCTGTTGGATTTGAGAAGCCGCCCGCGTATTTCTTCTTCTATATTGTTATCGGCTGCTACTATTGACCCACGGTATTTAAAGGATTGCACCACTTCAAATTCGTGCTCCGCTACCTTGATTGTTTGACCAACTGTTCCTCTCGCATTCGACGCCACCATGTACTTTGTTTTACCTTCACTAATGTGCAGCCCCAGATTTTGTGCCGCCTGCTCGATCTGGATGAAGGAATCGTGTACAGCTTATATTTTTATAGATGTTGGATAAATAATCAAGAAACAAAATAAATAATACACTTTTTCATTAAAAAGTAAAGTTTAACCATAAAGAACTACATATTCATTACATTTTTTGTGTCAATTCAGCTGTTTTAAAATTATTCTTAAAAAAATAAGTTGTTCATGACGCGTTCTAAATTTTTATTTTTTTTCGTATACACTTGGTAAAATATCAAAAACAAAAGAGAAGTGTTTGTGAAATGTCAAAAGTCAAAACCAAAAAGTGAAATCTTTGTTTAGTTGTAATTGTTTTGTTTATTGTTTAATAATTTAAATTTCTTTGATAAAAACATAAAATAATAAATAAAAAATAAAAATATGGTATTTGTGTTCTTTATAAATGAAGATGGTGTTGAAGAAGTGCAGAGGAGAAGGATAGTGGATGCTTTCCGTATCAACGCGGGTGTTAAAAAAAAACCCTTTGCTAACTTCGGGTTTTCGTCCACTATTTTGATAAACTTTTCCTTTGTTCGCGGTTTGTCCAGTTGGAATGCGAGCTTTAAACATAAAACAACAAAAAAATTAATAAAAGTAATTTATTTTCCATGAAATAATTAAAAACTTACATGTTTTGTTGCTTACTCGACAGAAAAATTCAAACGACACAAAAATGACATTTAATTCTATTCTTTCGAATGTCAAAATTGAATTAGCTTTCGCAAATGAATGAACTTTCTATGGATTGGGTGAACTTTCGATTTGTTCGATTAACATTCTAATCGCCGAGTCTCAAAATTAAGTTTCAACGAATTCGACTCACTTTCGAACGAAAGAGAATGTCAAAATAAGCACCAATATGAGGATATAATTCCAACATCAACATTTTACCTTATGATTTTCTACGATGCCACTGTATAAGTGTATAGTGCAGGTATCCAACCAAGCCATGTAATTTAATTTCTCCCAGAAATGTTTGTACTTCGTGTCAGCTACATGATGGAATTCCTTATGACATTATGCTCTGTATCAAGCGTCGATAGTTTGTACACATTGTGCATGAATAATATTTTTGGTAATAATTATTTGATTAACAATGATCAATAAGGGAAACATGCACGTTAATCGAAGATTTTATCAAAGCGAAATAGTTTTACGTTCTTTGGAGACAGTGGAACTTGTTATTGTTTTTGTATCAAAAAAAAGGTCGAGTTTTTAAACAAAGCTACCATTGAGATGAAATAGAGTTTCATCCTTTTGTTTGTCTGTGCTTCTGTGTATTCAGGTGTACATCGAGCTTAAGCGTTGGACTAAATACGAATTGTAGATAAAGGTCAACTAGAAGGAATTTGGACTTATGAAAATTCCAAACATTTGTCTAAACATTTTGACTAATTATAGGAGTTTCAAGTTTTTGCCCACAACGGAAACAAGCCTTTTTGAAGTTTTTTGATAAAAATTTCCTTGAACTTTGAGTTATTTCCGTACATCTCGATGATTGCTTCCTAATAGTTTAAATAGTATTCCATTTAAATATTTTACAAATGATGCGCTTGGTAGGTACGTTCTTCGCTCGCTATTGAGAGAAAATATTGAAATGGAGTTTGCTGAACTAAACACTACAAAAATGGAGTCTGAAGATCCGGTCGGCTCTATTGAAATAACTTTATAATAGCCTACACGAGTAATTCGTGTTAGCACAAAAATATGCAATGTTAACTGATATTCTCTTCGCAGTCTGTGCAGCATTTGTATGGTTTCATTTACATACAAATGCTCCTTAAATCTTAAAAAAAAGAGGCTGGGTGGGAGCCACACTGATAACTTCCCATTTGTGGTCTTGAAAACTTTATATTTAGTTTTTTTCAAATAAACAAATTTTCAGCGAAACAAACTTTAGCTGTAAAATTCAAACAAACATTATTTTAAGATTGAAAAGCATTTTAAGCATTTTAAGCAGTAGATGGAAGATCGAAGTAGATGGTTTCATAGTGTAATTGTTGTTGCGGGTTTTCCGGATTGAAAGGCTGTGATCTGCACTGGATTTACAATGACTCTTGTTTTAAAAATTGATGCTGCTTGTGGCATACTATAAAATTAGGAAATTTGCTTTGTTTTGTTGATGATGAGAATACTTAGTCGCTCATTTTATGTTTTTTTTACAGAAAATGTGTTTAACTAATTTTAAACTTTTCTATTTAAAATGTTAAATTTCCTGTAATAATTACGAAGGTTGGTAGGTACATATTATACATTTATACTGAATTATAGATTTCCGTGTTATTTAATATATCTGTGTTCCTACACCTAAGAAAACCTTGAGTAGAATTTTACATCTTTTTCATGGACAAAAAGATAAAAACATATTGTGACGTTTTACCATAGCTATTAATGGAATTTGAATATGTGGGACCTGGGTACAACTGAACAACTTTATTCATATGTACAGTACATACATTCTTCTAAAAACTAAGTTGATAATAAAATTATAAAATTATATATTATATTATAGAAATTACTTTATTATTTCGGTTCCAAACATTTTAATTTGAAAAAAATTTAAGAACGAAATATTCAAATATAAAAGATATGGATTGGTTATTGATGGAAGGGTATACTTACAAAATATATCAGCTCTAAAACTAGATATATGTCAAGTATAAACCATTTGTTAGAAATTGTATTATGCATAAAATTAAATAATGGCAAAGTCAATATCATTGCTCGTTCTCAAGATATTCTAGTCGAAAAACAAATATTACCACTTTTTAGTAGATTTTTTTTATATTTTTGTTAAAACTGTCAATTCGATACTTGTCAAAAATTAACCATATGTTAATAATTGTATTATGTCGATACCTTCCCGTAAGAATGTACTAAGCGACACTTTTTTTCGAAAATGACTTTTTCATGAGGAAATATACTATATGTTAAGGGCCACGTTTTGGCCTGGGTTTCACCAACCTATTATGCATGAAAAGGAAACTAGAGTACAAATAAAAAAAAATTATCAACTGCCATGTTTTCTCATTAAAATATGGTACCAGAACGTACGGACGTACGAACGTACGTACACACACACACTCAGACATCTCTCTAAAAATGATTGATATAGCCTCTAGGGACCTTGAAACGTCGAGAAATGTCAAAAATTCCAATTTGACAAATCGGACCGATTACAATAACTCCCTATGGGAAGTTAATAATAATCAATTTTTAGTACATTCGACCTTTTCATATTTTCTTGGCACCCAAGTGTAAGGTGGTCGTGCTATAGAGTCATGCATTTAATTTACTTTAACCAAACTAAAAGTCTTTTGACTTTGCACTTTTAAATTATTCATTTCACATGACCGACACAATGTCATAAGAGCAAGTCATCGATTAATAATGTTTTAAATCTCTTATATTAATCATTTTAATTTCAGAAATATAATTTCAATGATTTCATACTTTTAATACAGTATTATATGTATATATTATATGTACAAATTTGGTATCTAGCGACTTTGAAAAATATAAAATAAAAGTACATTACCAAGAAATACACCAAAATTATCATTCTAGGAATGTTAAATATGACAAGGCAAAAAATCAATATCTAAGCCACCATACAAAATCCGCCAACTAGTAAGATCTCTTAAGATAAAATTCCTCTACAAAATCCAGGAGTTTATTCTATGCCATGTAATTATCGCTCATCATATATACGTGAGACAAAACAACCAATTTCCACAAGACTACGGGAACATTCTAAGGCCATACAAAGAATTAAGTAACAAAATCGGCAATATGTGATCGTTTAGCTTATAATGAGGATCACTTTATACACTTCGAACAAGCTAAATCAATTTTATCGGAATGTTAATAGATTGGCGCGAGAGGAAATCATAATAAAAATGCAGACAAACTTCAATAAAGATCAAAGTTTTAAGCTCTCTATAACATGGGATCCTTTGATAGGCAGATTAAAGCTTAATAAAATCCAGTCTAAAAATAACAACAAAAAAAACAATACACAACGATTTATTTTCCGGCGATGGTATTCTGTTTTTAGCTTCAACTAAACAGGAGTTCTTTAAGCTATTGAAAAAAATTGTGAATATTTCTATCTAATAACATTCATTTTTTTAAATTCTTAGTCTATTTCATAAGAGCAAATTCATTGTGAATGCAATATTATTCCAAGTTTAAAGGAGTTCCTGTATACAAATTTCGATTGAAGTCGGTATAGCCGCTAGTGAGGAAGTGGAAAATCAAAATTTAGAATAGCACATATACATATTTTCTTTAATAAAAATCGTTAGCGCAGTTTTCGAGATAAATAAAATTTTCCCATGAGTAAAGCTATTTTTGGCGTTAATAAAATGGAATAATATGAACTTCCTGAGAACCAAACTTGAAGAAACGTCACAGGCTGTAGGTAGAAGTACTCGCATAGAGAGACAGGCAGATAGACAGAATTGCGTTACCCAATTTGTTAATCTTCTCTATCATAATGTCAAGTTTTAATGAAATCTCTAGTTCCATTTTTACAAATTTAAAACTTGGTCTGTATTTGTATGCATAGTACCTAAATATATCGAAAGTAAATAATATTCTTGATTTGATTTTTTAAAACATCCAGAGAAAAGACCGAAAATATATTATTACATAAGAACATTATGTACATGCGTATGCTCGAAGAATCGAAATACTAAGAGAGTCAAATCTAATCTGCATAATATGTACGAGTAGCTGTAGCACACAAGAATGACAGAAAAAGGATCAATCAATTATTGTGATGATATCAAATGAGCATAAATTTACTCGTATCAAAGACTTCTACATGTTCAAATGTTAGAATTGAAATAATTTTTCTTGTGCATTTTTTATAATGTTACCAATTAATCAACGCGAACGTGATTCCTACTTGTTATAACACGAGTAAGGAAATTAACGCGGTTTGTGGGAAAATTTAATATGTACATACATATGTATGTAGATTGTAGATACATTATACAACGCAAGTTCACAATATTATGACAAAAAGGTCTAGGAAAAATTGTAGAAAGGAAACATTAAGATTTACTCAACAAAATTAACATTATTGAACAGTAAAATTACTATCAAATATTAAAAATATTTAAACAACTTAGCACATCATAAAGTTATAATTGATTAAGGAAATTGTTAACATATGCAGAAATACCCAATACTCGTGATTGAATAATTTCATTCCCCTTAATAATGTTTTTTTTTAGTCTTTTAAGGCTTTGAAATTATTTTCATTTGCCTTTTTAGCTTCAAGGCAAGAGCTACAAGCAAACGAAATGGCTGAAATAAAGTGAAGTTTAAAATAAAAACTGCAGATTTGTAATCAAATACCCTAAATTTAATAGCTTGTTTTCTTTACTAACTTTTATTAAAACTAAAATAAACCTTCTAAAGCTTGGAAATACATAACTTTAAAAAAAAATCATTATAATCCCTTTTTGAGGTATCGATTTTCTTGTTTTCATTTATATACAAAGGTTTTTAAACTTTTTAGAAGCTTCTGTTTTAAAAAATTTAATTTAAGTCCATTTTGTTTATAGTGAGAAAGTCAAAAAATTAAAAAAAAAAAAAAAACAATTTCTACATCTCATTGATGCTATATTCTGAGTTTCAGGCTATCGTCGAACGGACAGACAAACAGACATACCTACTCTTTTTTGTCTTCACTATCATCGTAATGTCAATATCGAGTTCGATTTTTCTTACGAAATATGATGAAATGGGAAGGGGAGCACGAGTATTTTAACGAACAATAAAATGCAAACTTTAGTCCATTACAAATTATTGAAATGTAAAAACATAGTTTGACCATACTCTTTTACTTACATAATATATGCAGGTATTATAGAAGAAGGTTTGAATTCGCCACAAAATCAAACTCTTAAATTAAATCAAACCATTTAAAAACGAACTTGAAGCTAAAATTTTTATGATTATTCTGGAAGAGATACAGGCTTTTAAAGGTTTTGTTTTCGGTGTAGTGAATTATGGACTGTGAGCATCATACCTATAAAATAAAAAGTATAATATACCATAATAAATGGATTTCATAAAATGCTAATATGACTAAAAGGCTTTTAAATTCGTCGCCGGCCCACAAGACGGTCTGGTTTAGATCCGGAAAAGTGCAAAATGTATATTTATTGAGGATGAATTTATTAGAAGCTATGAACATGGTATCGTGCTCACATGCATACGAGTATTATTTCACCACCGTTTTCCTGTTTTCATAGCCTATGCATTCATAAAGCAAATCTTAAATAAAGCCACTGCTATAAAATCAGTTTATAAAAATTATGTCGCATTTGTTTATATACATAGCTTAGGGAAAGATATACATATAGCGTGATAAAACAGCAAGCCACATCACCTCACTAGGATCTCAGTATATCTATTACATATCCTCAGGATACTACAGATCTTTTTACATCCCCGACATATTTTGAAATATAATTTTCGTTTCGTTTTTGGTTAATTTTAATTTGATACATTAAAAACTAATTACAGTCTATTCTCTCCTTACGGACACATCTCATTACACGTCTAACAACCGGCCGGAATTCGAAGAATGGACATAAATACACAATTTTTCATGCAAACAATTTTTCCGTTACTAAATTCTCCGGAAGCGGACATTAATTTTCGAAACCGCAATAAAATTTCGCTCTCATTTTCACGAAGACAACACATCTATGGGAATCGTTTTTGCATTGTTTTCATCCTTTTGTTCCTTCCAAGAAAAAGGACGATTTGTGACCTGTAGGGTAAAAGTACCTAAGCCCAGTAAACAGCAGTTAGACTTTGACAACTTAAGATTAATCAAAATATATTTTTTATCTATTTATAAAAATATACAGAAAGTTAAAGTCCCCCAGAAAATACAACTCAATCACATTTATCCAACTCCAAAACATTAGGTTTCCCAGGATATATCCTTTTTTGTTTAGTTTCTAAGAAAAAAATTAGTGTGAGTATGAATTCAAGTAAATATAATTAAAAAATATAATTCATGATAAATAAATATAATATTCAAATTCACTTATTCTTCACAACTGAATTCATTCAATTCCAATTTGTAGTCAATTTTTAACGACTTCAACTTCCTCAACTACTAAAAATTATGATTACTTTTTTATTCTTTTTAACGGGCAATGAGCCAATAAGAAACCAAAGTCCTAGTCTAGTGCCAAATATGCACATAGCATAAAATTAAGTCGTTAACGAAGAGGAACCCTCTAGATCAAATGATTTACGCCAACAGTAAGATTTGTCTTCCTGTGTGTTTTATTTATTTTATTAAGAAATGCTTAAACATACATTAAGGAAAAGTGATTTAAATTGAACCAGAAATCAATTGTTTTATTTTTGAGTAGATACACAATCATTTGTCAATACATGTATCATGATGTTTGTCGAAATATTAAAACGCATGGGACCCATCCTCATAACTTACTATTATATCTAGATCTATATATTACTCGTATATTTGCGATGTTGCGAGTCAATAATGATTGGTATAATTCCATTTGTTAATCAAATAACTGCGGAAGCAACCCTATGGCCAGTGTTATTCACCAGTAGGCAACTTTGAAGCAAAGATGTTTAAATTTTCGCAGAGTAAAGTAGTATATATCTTTTTCTTAAAATAGTTTGAGCTTAAAAAAAACAGAACGCCGCGTCTAATTTCTGGAGGTATATAAGCAATTTTATTCATGTATTATTTTTTTATATACAAAATGTCCATATTACCGATGACTTTAAGTATTTAAAAATAAATTCTGACTTTAAAGTTTATTTATTATATTAATACTGATTGTAATAATGATTGTACAATATTTAAATACGATTTTTATAAGGCCGATTATAATAACATTAATAGGTATTTAAGTAATATTGATTGGAATTTGTTACTCTGTCATGATGATTTGTCTCTCAATTATAAATGTTTTCTTGATGTTATATATGAAGTTTTTTCAAAGTACTCGTATGTACCGATTAAAAGAATAAGAAAAAGTGGTAAGCCTCCTTGGTTCTGTAAAAGTATATCGCGCCTAAAAAATGCAATGGTAAAGATGCTTAATAAAAGTAAGATTCAATTAAGCTTTCGTGAAGAGTATTGTCGCTTACGTCGGGAATATGAATTTTTGAAGAAATTCTTAAATACTCAGTACATGTGATCTATAGAATCTAAAATTAAATCTAATTCGAAGTGTTTTTGGCAACACATTAATTCTAAAAGAAAATCTTTCGGGATTCCTTCTACCATGACTTATGGTGACATTATCTAAGATGATCCACAGCAAATTTGTTCTTCATTTGCTAAATTTTTTCAATCTAACTTCAAAACCAGTTCTGATGTTTCAGAAACTGATTATATGCTTCCTAGGATCATAGATATGGGAAATATTTTTCTCTCTGATGATGAGATTTTGTTAGAACTAAATAACCTAGAAAATAATGTAACGTTACCTCCAGATAATATCCCTTCTTTATTCTTAAAAAATTGTAAGCTTAATCTTGTAAAACCTCTTAACAAGGTTTTTAATTCATCGTTTGAAAGAGGACAGTTTTTAGATTGCTGGAAATGTTCATATATCACTCCGATTCATAAATCTGGCTCTAAGCAGTGTAATGAAAATTATAGACCTATCGCGAAACTTCAAGTCATTCCCAAGATTTTTGAGGCTCTTATAAAAGACAAAATTTATCATGCCGTAAATAAGCATTTCTCACCTTTCCAACATAGTTTTATGAAAGGAAGATCAGCAGCAACAAATCTAACACTTTTTACAAACTTTTGCGTTAGCACAATGGAAAAAGGAGGTCAAATTGACGTCATTTATACAGACTTTGCAAAAGCCTTTGATAGAGTGAACCACAAAATACTTATTAAAAAGCTAGGTTATATCGGATTCAATGGCCCCTTACTCAATTGGAATTGATGATGTTAAGATTTTCAAAAGGGTTGAATAAATTGATGATTGCAAAAACCTTTAGAGCGACTTAGACAATTTTTATAAATGGTGTGGTCGTAATGATCTATCTCTAAATATCAATAAATGTTGCCAACTCTCTTTTACAAGATCTCTCCTTCCATTAATTTTTTCTTATAAGTTAGAAACAAGCCAACTACAAAAAATATATAACCATAAGGATCTAGGAGTAATTTTTGATTCCAAGTTGGATTTTAGAATGCATGTGGACTTCATTATTTCTAGGGCTAACTCTATGTTAGGCTTTTTAATTAGAAATTCTAAAGACTTTCGCTGTCCATACACATTGAAAAATCTTTTTGTTAGCTTAGTACGGCCAATATTGGAATATTCTAGTGTTGTGTGGTGTCCTTTTTATAAAAATGCTTCGAATAGAATTGAGAAGATTCAGAAAAGATTCACAAAATATACTCTTCGTAATTGGACAGTTCCATTACCACAATATAAATCGCGTTGTCTTTTACTAGACTTGAAAACCTTGGAAACAAGACGAGTTTATTTCTTGATATCTTTCGCCAGAGATATTGTCATTGGACATATTTGTTGCCCTTCTTTACATCTATTATTTAGAACGCATAACCCTTCACGCTCTCTAAGGCCAAGAGTTAACCACTTTTTTGATATTCCTCATCATTCTACAAATTATGGCTGTAATGAACCTGTCACAAGGTGCTGTTAATTTTTTAATAAATATGCAAATGTTATAAATGTTATTGAACTTGAATGTTCTAAGGAAACTTTTAAATTCAAAATATTAAATATTATATCATTCGATTTTTAGATTAAGAAATTTTGTTTTACATATTACATATACAATACCTACTTATTTATCAATATTTTATTTATGTTCATTGTTATTATGCTTAGTTCAAGTCTACGAAAGTTTATACTTATAGACAATAAATAAATAAATAAATAAATTCATTTAAAAACATAACTAAAAACATAATTAACTCGTTTTTACAACATTGAATTTTAAAAAATTATTGTATTATTTTTTTTTTTTCAATTTCTCCTTAGGGTTTTACCAAAGAATAATTTGTTCGGCACTTTAAAACAGTAATATCTCGAAAACGCTTCTCTAGAAATAAAATTATTAAAATTTTTTTTCAACGGCCCAAAGTTAGACTACACTTAGAAACACTTGGCTGCCTACAAAAAGTTGAAAATGCGTGGATAATGTTTAAATCACTCAATTCCAATACTACTGACTTTTAAATAAAAAAAGAAGTAGGTACATATATGTAGATAGTATAGAGTGCAGCAACTCAAACTTGTTGTGCGTCACTTTCAAGCGGTTTTGAAAAGATCAATTGTCAACAGTCACCCTTTACTCTTGAATAATTTTTCCCAAAATATGTATCCATATAAATTAGACGGTATTCATATCGGAATAAGTCGAATAAAATCACTACATTTTTCAATCTCTATTACCTTGGAATAGTCAGGAAATAATATTATATGATTAATGGTTATTGCACGAATATAAGAGAAAAATATTTCCTTTTGGCTTCGACTTGCAATTTCTTTGACTACTCAATTCAGCAATTAAAACACCATCATCAATCCTCTTTTAGTCCACAATGTTAACAACATAGAATATTATGTGTGTTTCGTATATAGGTACACATCAATATGGGCTATAAGTAGGGGTCAACTGTGCTCAAAGGTAGGTGTGAGTGAAAGTTTTTCTTTAATGTTTACTCATTGTCAAGTTATTATTCTGCCGCTGTCGTTGTCGTGTCCTTAATATACTTACTACCTAACCTGTGGCTATTTAGGAATTTGAAACACGTATTTGTAAGGTAAACTTTCTAAACAAAATATAATATCACATTTTCTTCCCTGAAGTTTCAGCAAAAGCAATTGCGCTTAAGACATCTCACTATATACCTAACCTATTACCTACACAGTAATTTGATGTCATTCTTCAAGGATTCAAGTTAAGAATCCTCTGAATTATATGCTTTTAAATCCTTGTGAGTAATACTTTCAACGATATGTAATCAAAATTCATGAGCCCAATGGAAAATTTAAAGAAAAACTTTTTTAATAGTGCTCTACTTTTCATAATGAATTATGACAGGGCGGAGCAAGTTAACAAGCAGAGAAATAAAGCTGCGGAAAAGAACTACCTCCCGACTGCATTCGTTAAGGAAAATCTCTCTGCACAAAGCTATTTTTCTCTCACACTATTCCTTTATTTATGTTAGATATATACCTTCATAGAATATATACACATTTTTTTCCTAAATGCAAAAGAAATATTTGCAAAGTTTGAGCCAAGAGAAAAAAAACTATAAAGCTAGAAAAATTTAAAAGTTTCTTAAAAGTTAGGAACGGGGTTCCTTAAACTTTCCAAATGCCACTTTATCCTTGAGTCTTCCAAGTGTCTACAACGAATATGCATTCCCCTGTTTCTTGTTATTATTTTCTTTAAATTTCCCATAAAATGTTAAGCTTGTATGCTATACTCGTATCTTTGCTAAAGGATTTATATTATTATTTTTCTTTCTCAAGAATCAGTACCAACACACTTGAACCGTTCAATCTTTAAGTGGTATTGGCTTATTTCGTTGCTACCTTATTAAATTTATATGCGATATCCTGAAGATAAGGCACGAGTACAAATTTCGCAGCTGGCTTTAGTTGTGGGTAAGATATGAGGATTGTGTTGAGTGTTACTACAACAATGTGTGACATAATAGTCTTTTCTGAAGGTAAACGCTGTTAGTTGTGTTTCAATTTTTCACCGCTAGCGTAAACAACACAATAAATTGTTAAATCAGATGACACTTATTCTCCACACGGAAATTGCGACGACTAAACTTTGAATTTTATTGACCACCAAGTTCCGCCAGGAAAGGAATGCTTGTGCACAATTTTGGCATCAACAACTACCAGGAAGTATAAGTTTTATAAAGTATCCGTTTTTCTTGCAAAATATTTCATGCTATATGCACAATATGTACATCGTCCTCTCATACTTGTTGATTTAAATATGGTGCTGTTCTTTATCTCCACTACTCTGCAACGTTGCCATAATTATATTTTTAGCTCACCTTTTTTAGTGTGTTTATTCTAATTAAGAGGCAGCATATCCTTTCAAACGTAAGTCCTTGCCTGCATTGCAAAAACAGTTTGAAGAATATGAATAATGGTTTTGTTTGCCAACAACAACATGGATAAAGTCAAAAGGAAAAGAAAGTACCTACACAATTGGGCCCTTCATAATAATATATGTGCCCTACACAAATTCTTTCTAAGGACGGAGCAAAATAAAATTTAATTGTTTGCAGTGAGTGCAAAAAAATTAACCTTATTTTAGTGAGGTCACTCAACAGAAATCCAAGGCATCAAAACATTCAGAATGTAGGTAGCTATTTCTTTTTTAACTTTTTGGATTATGTTTCTCATTAGATATAAAGTATGCTATGTTTGCTTGATTATTTTAGTTTAATAAGCATAAGAAGGCGGATGTGAGTGAAATAAGAAAATAATTATGTATGTACATTAAAAATAAAAATACCTTTAGTAATAATTATTTATTTTTATCAATTGATGAATTTAAAATGTTCAAAGGTGCATTCAAGACTTCAATATTCATTTTTTTTCTTCAAATTTTAAGATAGTGTAAAATTTTGACCTGCATCGCTAATAATAGTCAATTGGCCGTTATCAAAATTTTCAATGTTATAATCTTTACTACGTAAATTTACCTGGCTATTTTCAAACCAAATCGGAATAATTGAAATTTGGTATGCATGTTACAACTCAATTGATATTGATAAATCTGCATTTCCGATTATCAAATCTGTTTATTGAGAATGATGTAGATATATGTACATATATGTAAACATTTTCAAAATATATGAATTTTTACAGAATACCATGTGTTTCTGTAAATTTGGTTCCCATACGTTTACGCTGGTTTTCACATTTTTGAGAGATTTTCATCCTCATTATTCAAAATTTGACAGTTTGTGTGCAAAAAGTAGAGGATCTTGTCTTATATTTGACCATAAAATTGGTTATATTTTCTTGAGAGCTCTGAGTTCTCAGGATTCTAAGCTCGACAACTTTTGTTTTTGGATTTAGTTCCAAATTTCAACCGAATTCACTTAAATTTAATAAATTTAAAGCCAAAAAGATGAAATGATAGATGATATGCTAAATTTCATTTATAATTATCAAGAGGTTTTCAGCTGAGGAAAATATGCTTATGTCAGCTATTCAATGACACCCATTTTAATCAAACGTTTGTTGAGCATCTAAGTATACGACACAAACACAAATACATCTTCACACTTTCGTTTACGTATGTATATATGTACATATAAAGGGTTTTCAAATAGGGATTTTCGAGCTTTGACAGGTGATTGCGGTCATATTTTTGAAGCTACATCAAATTGGATTAATTTAATATATCAACACAAAGAGTCATATGTATGTGCAGATGATTAAATTTTTTTTTTTATGAAACTAAGTCTTCTGTTCAAGCAACATTTCACCCACTTCGCCCATTTTGCGGTTGTCATAATCTCGCCCATTTCTGGTTGAATGGGTTCGTTAAGAAGCAAAATTGTCGAATTTGCGAAGGCCCAAAGGAGATCCATGAACTGCAACGTCCGTCCGTCCATAATTTTTAAGATGATAACCAATTTCTTTTGGTCCGAATTGGATGATATGGACACCGACGAGATGCATTTTCAACAGGACGGTGGCGGCGTTACGAGCCATAAAGCCAGTGCCACAATGAAGATCATGCGATTCCACCCAGTTAGACTTCTTCTTGTGGAGTTTTCTTAAGTTAAAGGTCTATGGCAATAAACCAGACGCCGTCAATGTCCTGAAAGCCAACATAATCAATGCGATTGGTCAAATTTAGCCTGATTTATACGCCAGCGTTATTGTTGCGCTTTTGGATGCGCGCCATCCAGCAAAGGTGCGATGGGACATTTGAATGATGATATATTGCATACATATAATGACATACATGGGAATTTTAACAAAATATAATATTTCAATAACATCTTTCTCACAGTTTTTTTAACTTCCCATAGGGAGTTATTGTAATCGGTCCGATTTGTCAAATTGGAATTTTTGACATTTCTCGACGTTTCAAGGTCCCTAGAGGCTATATCAATCATTTTTAGAGAGATGTCTGAGTGTGTGTGTGTACGTACGTTCGTACGTTCGTACGTTCGTACGTTCGTACGTTCGTACGTTCGTACGTGCGTACGTTCGTACGTCCGTACGTTCTGGTACCATTTTTCGTCGTCGATATCTCAACAACGAGTAAAGATATCGACTTCAAATAAATTTTGTTTAATAGATAATAACTTCGAAAGAGGCTGAAAGAGCGTTTATTAAAATTCAGTGATTAGTTTTTTCACTATAACGGTTTAAAAAAAAAGTAAAAATTTTGGTTAGTTTCAAATATCTCACGAAAAAATAATGCTATTGATTTCAAATAAAATTTAATGTGCTCATTATAAAGTCATACAGATTTGGTATGAATTTGGAAAAAAATGAACATACCTTTATTTTTTTTAATAAAAAAAACTGAAAAAAAAATTTCATAACCCAGATATTCTAAGAACGGAAAACAATTTGAAACTCAAAATAATTTTATTTTACGAAAAATAATGTGTTTGACAACTGGTGAAAATTTCAAAAAAAATCAGTTTACAGTTTTTTTACAAAAAATAAAAAACTATATAAAATTCTATTAAATATTGGTAAAAATTGTATTTCGATTCAAATTTCTCGAGAACTAGTAGTGATATTGACTTCTAATTTAGTTTATTTTATACATAGTATAATTTTGTACAATTGGTAAAATGTTGACAAATATTGAATTAATAGTTTTTTTTTTAAATAAGAAAATATTAAAAATTCTAGTGAAAACTAGTTAAAATTATTGTATTTCAAGTCGAATTTCTTGGGAATGAACACCGATAGAGCCTTCTAAAGTATGTTGTTTTATACATCTATACCTTCACGTAAGAATGTATACTAAGCGACATTTCTAAAATTGTTCAGAGAACGAAAAAAATGAAGAAAGTTCTAGTTGAATCATAGTGTGCTAAGAGACAATTTTGGTTAAACTAAGTGACATCTAACAAAATTTTTTGTTGCTCACGACAATGAGATCTTTATTAGATAATGTCGCTTAGCATAATTTTTTTTGTGGATAATACAAATTTCAGGGAGCAACATTATTTTAATGAGAAAACATGGCAGTTGATAAATTTTTTTATTCGTACCTTTTCATGCATAATAGGTTGGCGAAACCCAGGCCAAAACGTGGCCCTTAACATATAGTATGTTTCCTCATCAAAAAGTCATTTTCGAAAAAAGTGTCGCTTAGTACATTCTTACGGGAAGGTATCGACATAATACAATTATTAACATATGATTAAATTCTGACAAGTACCGAATTGACAGTTTTAACAAAAATATTTCGTTTTAAATTTTTTTTCAATTAAAATGTTTGGAACCGAAATAATAAAGTAATTTCTATAATATAATACATAATTTTATAATTTTATTATCAACTTAGTTTTTAGAAGAATGTATGTACTGCACATACGTATATGAATAAGGTTGTTCAGTTGTACCCAAGTCCCACATATTCAAATTCCATTAATAGCTATGGTAAAATTGAAGAAAACGTCACAATATGTTTTTATCTTTTTGTCAATGAAAAAGATGTAAAATTCTACTCAAGGTTTTCTTAGGTGTAAGAACACAGATATATTAAAAAACACGGAAATCTATAATTCAGTATTTAATATGTACCTACCAACCTTCGTAATTATTACAAGAAATTTAACATTTTAAATAGAAAAGTTTAAAATTAGTTAAACACATTTTCTGTAAAAAAACATAAAATGAGCGACTAAGTATCCTCATCATCAACAAAACAAAGCAAATTTCCTAATATCATAGTATGCCATAAACATGATCGATTTTTAAAACAGGAATCATTGTATATCCAGTGCAGATCACAGCCTTTCAATCCGGCAAAACCGCAACAACAATAATTACACTATGAAACCATCTACTTCGATCGTCCACCTACTGCTCTATGATCGAAGTATGTATACAAAACAAATACCAATTACCACGACAGTACAGATACAGCTCAAGTTTGTTTCGCTGAAAATTTGGTTATTTGAAAAAAACTAAATATAAAGTTTTCAAGACCACAAATGGGAAGTTATCAGTGTGGGTCGCACCCAGCCTCTTTTTTCACAGTGTTTATTCGTTGTTGTTGTTGAATCATACTAAATTACATAGTGGAACTGGAACGGTACCTACAGTATTTTATTCCATATTCACGTTAATTCTCGTAAACGTGAACTTTTAAAATTTAAAAAAAAAATATATATTTATTTTTGTTCGCTAATAAGAATTGATGATATATATAGATACCATACATATTATTTTCAATACCTATCGTATTTGGTGAAAATAGCCCTCTTATAATTTAATCTAAAAAATAGCTATTCGTTGATTCTTTCATCCACAATAAATAGTTGCTGATATCGAAATATTTCGAAAATTTAAAAAAAAAAAAACACAATACTCTAAAATTGTTTATTTCAGATTCATCAAAATTTCATTTAAACTTTTACTATTGAAATTCAAGAACTAGGATTATGTTGAAAGTCCTTATAATCTGACTTTAATAAAAATAAATAAATTACTCAGTTTAACGTAATATGTAGCTAATATATCTTATCAGAAAAGTCGTTAAGACAAGAAAATGGTTTAAGAATGAGAAAGTAAAACGCCCAGGATACTTTAATTTATTAAATTTAAATTTGAGTAGATATGTTTGTATGTACATATGTAGACACGCAATCCATCTTCATCAAATTAAGTTAGTGAAACATCCCACTAAGCAAGTTGGTAGGTTCTTACTATATGCTATTTAGCAATTTATAAAAACAGTTAAAAATACCCGAGCAAAGAATTTTAATGCATACACACGCAAATACATACAAATAAATACTATAATGTTCTGTTCGTACTCATAAAACCAAATCCATGGCAATCCTAAATCTTACTCTTGCCATAAAAAAAAACTTAAATTATGCTATAAAAAGTGACAGTGGACCGCACAAGATCCTAGCGCGAGCACGTTACATATCGCATAAAGATTCCCCTCAACGTAAACACTATTTCAAGTCTGTCAAACTTGAGCAGTTAAAGTGGAAAACTTTAATTGAAAAATCAAAAGTGGGATGTCTTAAAATGAAAATTAAGACAATGTATAAAGTTAGAAATTTAATTTATTCAAAGAATTGGGCTTTTACGTTTCTTAGGTGAACAACATTATGTATGTATATGTAAAAAGGAAAAAATTATATTATGTATCACAACGTATAACTGATGGATAGTTTAAATGGCTTTTTATACATAGATGCCAATTAGAAATGTTTGCTAATGTACATTTAAAAAAAGAGGATGGGTGCAAACCCACACTGATAACTTCCCATTTGTGGTAAAAAAATAAAAACATATTGTGACTTTTTCTTCAATTTTACCATAGCTATTAATGGAATTTGAATATGTGGGACTTGGGTACAACTGAACAACCTTATTCATATACGTATGTACAGTACATACATACATTCTTCTAAAAACTAAGTTGATAATAAAATTATAAAATTATGTATTATATTATAGAAATTACTTTATTATTTCGGTTCCAAACATTTTAATTGAAAAAAAATTAAAAACGAAATATTCAAATATAAAAGATATGGTTTTAGTAGATTTTTTTTATATTTTTGTTAAAACTGTTAATTCGATACTTGTCAAAATTTAACCATATGTTAATAATTGTATTATGTCGATACCTTCCCGTAAGAATGTACTAATCGACACTTTTTTCGAAAATGACTTTTTGATGAGGAAATATACTATTTATGTTAAGGGCCACGTTTTGGCCTGGGTTTCGCCAACCTATTATGCATGAAAAGGAGACTAGAGTACAAATAAAAAAATTTATCAACTGCCATGTTTTCTCATTAAAATAATGTTGCCCCCTGAAATTTGTATTATCTGCCAAAAAAAATTATGCTAAGCGACATTAATAAAGATCTCATTGTCGTGAGCAACAAAAAATTTTGTTAGATGTCACTTAGTTTAACCAAAATTGTCTCTTAGCACACTATAATTCAACTAGAACTTTCTTCGTTTTTTTCGTTTCCTGAACAATTCTAGAAATGTCGCTTAGGATACATTCTTACGGGAAGGTATCGATGTATAAAATAACATACTTTAGAAGGCACTATCGGTGTTCATTCCCAAGAAATTCGACTTGAAATACAATTTTAACTAGTTTTCACTAGAATTTTTAATAGTTTTTTTATTTAAAAAAAAAACTATTAATTCAATATTTGTCAACATTTTACCAATTATACAAAATTATACTATTTATAAAATAAACTAAATTAGAAGTCAATATCACTACTAGTTCTCGAGAAATTTGAGTCGAAAAACAATTTTTACCAATTTTCAATAGAATTTTATATAGTTTTTTTATTTTTTGTAAAAAAACTATAAACTGATTTTTTTTGAAATTTTCACCAGTTGTCACACATTATTTTTCGTAAAATAAAATTATTTTGAGTTTCAAATTGTTTTCCGTTCTTAGAATATCTGGGTTATGAAATTTTTTTTTTTCAGTTTTTTTTTATTTAAAAAAATAACGATATGTTCATTTCTTTCCAAATTCATACCAAATCTGTATGATCTTATAATGAGTACATTAAATTTTATTTGAAGTGAATAGCATTATTTTTTTGTGAGATATTTGAATCTAACCAAAATTTTTACTTTTTTTTTTAAACCGTTATAGTGAAAAAACTACTGACTGAATTTTAATAAATGCCCTTTCAGCCTCTTTCGAAGTTATTATCTATTAAACAAAATTTATTTGAAGCCGATATCTTTACTCGTTCTTGAGATATCGACGACGAAAAATGGTACCAGAACGTACGGACGTACGAACGTACGTACACACACACACACAGACATCTCTCTAAAAATGATTGATATAGCCTCTAGGCACCTTGAAACGTCGAGAAATGTCAAAAATTCCAATTTGACAAATCGGACCGATTACAATAACTCCCTATGGGAAGTTAATAAATATATTTGGTGATGCAACAACTCTTAGACAAAATAAAATGCACGACTGGGTCGCACGAACTTGCTCTCATGTAATAGGCTAGGAATTTTAAAAACGAATGTTACAAACATGAATTTAAGCAAGAACAAAAATTATAAGTCGTTGTAGTGGTTTCTTAAAAAAATAAGCTTTTATGTACAAAATTCTTAAAATATTTTCAAGAAAAAAATTTGGTACTCCAACCTTAAGTTTTTATTATGGTTCGAATAAAACTTAAATTTTCAAAAAAAATATTGAGCCCTTTTTAAAATATCGAATTTTCCAATAAAAAAATGATTTTTTATTTCAAAAATTCATAAAATACTTTTTTTTAAGTTTTGAAATGCAATGTTTTTTAAACTTTTTAAAAGCATCTCTATAAAAAATTTGATTAAGATCCGTTATGTCGATAATGAGTAATTCAAAATTTGAAAAAATAGTTTTATGGTAGGTACAAGCTGTAATATGTTAATTTCCAATTTTTTTTATTATGCTAAAGATCGTAAGAATAAATTGAAAGAAAAAATTTTGTATCAAAATTCTAGGCACCGTTTTCGAGAAAAATACGATTTTTGAAAACCATTTTTTAACATTTGTATGGTGGGTACCTTAATTTTTAGGTAAATTGAATTTTTTTCTCACATTTTGTAGATTATATTGAGAACTTTCATTTATCAAGTTTAAAAAAAATCTAGCATGGGGCTTTCGAAATATTGAGTTTTAAAAAAAAAAAAATTGATTTTTTTTTTAAATCCAAAACATTTTTTTTGAAAATTTGAATACACAATCCTATTTAAGTTTTTCGAAAACAAAAAAAAAGGTTCTTTTGGGGGTACCCTCAATAAAAATTTTTCGGAAAATTTTTTTCAACCATTACCTTAGTTTTAACTAAATATTTTTTTTTTGTATTTTTATTTTTCAAATCTGTCGATCAGTTTTTAAGAAAAAAAAAATATTTATAAAATTTCGAAAAAAAATCGTATGGACCGTTATTTTTGGTCGTAAAAAAAAACGTGTGGGGGGAAAAAATTAAAAATGATATCTACCAAGTTCAAAGAAAATCGGCCGTTTAGGCTGTAGTCGAACCGACAGACAGACAGAATTGCGAGACCCACTTTTTTAGTCTTCGCTATCATCGTAATGTCAACTTTGATCAAAATCTCGAGTTCGATTTTTTTACGAATACATAACTTGTCTTATAGTACCTACAAGTCGAAAGTAAAAATTTTAAATTTCAAGATTTTAATATGCAATACTGGTTAAGTTTTTAAGGTACTTCTATCCAAAAAAATTAAATGGAGATCAGGCCAAATTCACTAAAATATTCTAAGCGAAACGGTAGTAAGCAAGATATAATTAATTAAAAGTGAAAAGCAAGCTACTTTAACTACAAAGCGGAACGAAAAAATAAGTAATTTTACCACACTAATGACTGAAGCAACAGCTTGGCTTTTAACTAAATATGGCTCATATAGCTTATATGTACATCGCTCAGAAGAAAATTTACATGTAAGCAAGTTGTAAATATGTGATATAAAAACTATTCTAAAAATGTCAAAATTAGAAACATAAATTGGGTTTAACTGTACAAACTGTTGCCATAAAGAGCATACGCATAAATTAAGAGATAAATATTTTTATACAAATGCAACGGTAAATGAACAAAACATCGTCCCCAACGTGTAGCAGGTGAGATTCTTTAGGTTGTTGCAGATATCTAATGTAGTTTTGTGGGTGCGTCCATATGTTGTTCGTGGTTTAGCATTGCAGCTTAATTTTCAATTTTCTTGCACCTGAAAAAGTATTACGTGAAGAGAAAAGGAAATTTTAAGGTTGGTGGTTTTGTAGTCTTTTTAGTTTTGTCTTATTTCGGGTTGTATGACATAGTAAAATGAAGGGCTCTAGCAGATGCAACATATATTTTTCCTAATCTAATTTACATTTGCTCCTTGTGGATGGCTATGAAAAAACATTTTATGCTTTTTGAGAAATTTGTTCCAAATTTTGGTAGGATCCCGTACATTTGGAAGTACATATGTATTTTATATGTATTATATACCTATACATATACATAATATACGTATCATGGTTCACGCATAAGAATAACCGAATTCGCTGTGAGGAAGAGATTGGCCTCAACGCTCATACGAGCGAGTCGCATTCCCGATAGGTACTTCTGTATCAATTATTGAAAGCACCATCGTCATTGGTAAAACCTTATATTTACCAGTTTTTATTACGATTTGGAAAGGGTGCAAAAGTAACACATACTCATTATACCTTCCTAGCTGTATGTAGTATTTTTGCCGATTTAAATGTAACATGAACTTATTCTTAATGGGCAGAAATTTAACATCCCCACTTTAACAGCAATGCACACAAAATTTGAAAACATTTTTTTCTTTTCCATGCTTTCAACGCCCTTCGAAAAGTATGAACAAAAAAGTCTTACATTCTCTCCAAGTGCACAGGCTATTACTTTGACCGTCATGTCTAAGATTCAAATATCAAAGTTTTAATCAATATTTGCACAGCAAGCTTGTTTTGTTTAAAGTTTAAAAATAAAACATGCTTCATTCGACGTTTTTGTTTTTTACAGGAAAATGCCTTCAAATATATTTTTAGAAAATTTCTTTGTATTATTACGTATCCTTAAATTATTTTTATAAAATATGTACTCTGTGACATGATAAATAGATTTATACAAAACTCCTAAGCAAATATATCAATATAATCGGTTAGAGGTGCTTTAGAAAATGTTCTCTTGTACAATAGAAAAAAAACTTATGTTCATTATGTACATACATATAAGTATTTAAATGGCTTAAGGGCTAATATTAGAATTTAGACTACAAGAATTTGAAAAAGACTAACAAGATCAAATCTAAATATGTGCTTATTTCTCATAGTGACTTAATATTTGTTACTATCCATTCTGTATTTCAATTGCCTTCCCACTGTGCTTATACGGGACGTACAATTATTGTTCCATACTTCTTTTTACTTGCGACTTATATGTAGGTACTGTAAGGCAAGTTATGCATTCTGAAAAAAAAATCGAACTCGAGATTTTGATCAAAGTTGACATTACGATGATAGCGAAGACTAAAAAAATGGGTCTCGCAATTCTGTCTTTCTATTCGACTACAGCCTAAACGGCTCGGCCGATTTTCTTTTAATTTTTTTTTTTCTCAAAAACTGTTCAACAGATTTAAAAAATTAAAATTCAAAAAAAAATTCATTCAGTTAAAGCTATGTAATGGTTGAAAAAAAATCCGAAAATGGTTATTGAGGGTACCCCCCACGGAACCATTTGTTTGTTTTTGATTTTCTGAAAACCGGTACCACCGATTTTGATCATTTTTCTTGTGCTAAGGCTCACAAAAAATTTGAAAAGTATTATGTATTCAAATTTTCAAAAAAAATTTGTTTGAATCAAAACTCAACATTTCGAAAACCCTACGTCAGATTTTTTTTTAAACTTGACATATAAAAGTTTCTTAATATAATCTACAAGATGTGAGAAAAAAAATTTATTTTACTCAAAAATAGAGGTACGTACCATACAAATGTTAAAAATTGGTTTTCAAAAATCGTATATTTCTCGAAAACAGCGTTTAGAATTTTGATACATTTTTTTCTTTCAATTAATTTTTATGATCCTTAATTTAATAAAAAAAATTAAATTAAGAACAGCCTGTACCTACCATTGAACCATGTTTTCTTATTTTGAATTTCTCATTATCAACTTAGCGGATTTTAATGAAATTTTCTATTGAGATGCTTCTAAAAGTTTAAAAAACATTGCTTTTCAAGACTTTAAAAAAATATTTTTTGAATTTAAAAAAAAAGTCATTTTTTTGTAAAATTCGATATTTCAAAAACGGCTCAATATTTTTTTGGAAATTCAATTTTCATCCGTACAATAATAAAAACTCAAAAAAATTTTGTATATAAAAACTTATTTTTTTTAAAGAAACCACTACAACGACTTATAATTTTTGTTCTTGCATAAATTCATATTTGCATAGCATTCTGTTTTTATCTCTTACTACTTAAAGAGTTTTAAAAATTAATTTTATGCTTATGAACAGTTTTCTCTAGCAACATTAATTTTCGAAGTTCCTAGCATAATACATAGGAGCAAGTTCGTGAGACCCAGTCGTACATTTTATTTATTTCCGTATTTAATATTAATAATTTTTTTTATTAAAATATATTATGTATATGTAATTTGGTTAGTTTGCATTTCATATAACTGAGAAGTTTAGTATATGAAATGTATCGGAAAGAAACAATTTTTTATTTTAATACAAACGAACTCTTCAACTTTTTCAATATCAAAATGTCACTCCAACTTCGAATGTGGTGTTCGAAATCTTAAGAGTGCTTATTCGAATTTTCAGTCGCAATAATCTTCCTAAAAGTCTACATGCCCGTAAAATAGTGGAAAATTCAAGTTTGTATATCGAAACACCAATCAGCTTATTCCACTTCCATAGAAAGTGAGAATGTCCAGATTTTGGCTAATTTTGAATAAAAAATTTGTAGTACCTACACTTTCACACGATCAAACTTGTTTTCTTTTACATATTCATTTTCTTACTGAATCGACAAAGTTTATCGATTTTTTCCCATGAATTATGAAATTTGTAATCTGTGTTTGGCTGAATATACGACTATATCGGGCGGAATGATACATTTTTTTTGTTTCAATAAACATACATATGTACATCAATAAGTTTTGTTATCATATGTAATTAGGATAGGAATTGAACGCACCAGGATTCATATGAATGCGAAGTTATCGTCTAGAACAAGCACAGTGCTCATATTTCGAATCAATTCGAAAGTAGTTTTCAATGCAATGTATTAAGTGGTAATGGTAATATTTATTCATGAGTTTAGCTCTGCCATTTTTGGAATATTGCTAGGAAGTTTGGTTTCCATTTTACGAGAATAGTATGTCTAGAATCGAAAGAATACCCAGAAGATTCACTTGCTTTTGCTATGAAATCTCAATTGTAAGGATGCCTTACCAGATTATTTGTCAAAATGTTCTCTAATTATTATGAAGACACTTGAATCCCGAAGGTTTTTTCAATATTGATTATTTGTAAAAGATATTTTTGACATTCGAGTGGATTCTAGTGAACTTTATTCTTCTGTTTCGTTTAATGTTCTTGAAAGGTGGTTAAGAAAGTGTAATAATTTGTTTTATATTCCCGCACAGAAGACAAACTACGCGCTTAATTAGGCCACCTTTGAATGCAAAGAGATAAATTGAAAGCAAAGAAAAGATTAAACTAATGTATGCATAATTAAACATCATTTTGTTTTTAATACAAAAATTCAGATATTACTCGTATGTATGTATCATGTATGAAAACACACAGGATCAAATGTTAGTACTTTCACTGATTCTCCAATAAGCTCTGTTCTACTTAAGTTTATTAGTACTTGATTAAACATAGCAATAAGCTTGAAATTCAATGTATTCAATGCAGCAGTGCATTTTATCCTTCTGTACAGTGGACATGTTTGCGGTAGCCAAAGGTTTTAAAACATCGAATACCTGCTTCGTTTGTTTCTCCGCTAAATTTTGTACTTGCCACTCGGCTATTATGGACCACCAGCTTTTCTCGCCTTACACAAATGCAATCGAGGAGACGATTGGTTGCGATTGTGCGTGACCTGCTTATACTTAACTCAGTATAGTTTGAGTAGTTAGGAGTAGCGCGTCAAGAAGTTGTTCGGATTAAAAGAAGATCCAAGGCA
Source organism: Chrysotoxum bicinctum (assembly GCA_911387755.1). NCBI lineage: Eukaryota > Metazoa > Arthropoda > Insecta > Diptera > Syrphidae > Chrysotoxum > Chrysotoxum bicinctum. The sequence goes on from OU426989.1 coordinate 242,864, forward strand.
TTGATTATTTTTTTTTCGTAGGTGTTTCTCCTTTTTTCTATAGTTAAAAATATAGTTTGTTCTCCTTTTATTTTTTAAATATAAGAAGTCAATATTTGTTTTAAGGTTTTTATTTGTAAGACTATTGTAAAGAGTCTCATTTTGTAATAAAATTGCTTTTTTTCCAAACATTATGTTGCGAGTAATATGGACCACGGAAGGAAAGAAGTATATGGACTAGTGGTCCACATATAAGAAGTTTCGGATCTGGATGAGGATGAATGAGCGACCATTGATGATTTGGATATATGTGAATTGTTTGGCAAGGCATATGTCAGAGTCCAAACTGGATAAACAGCCGTCAATGAATTGAAGACCAGGTGGTCCATATTACCCTCCACTTTTTTTTGTTGCGTTTTAGAGTTACTTAATTTTTTTTTTTTTATTTTTTTACTAAGGGAATTTATTTTTTTTTTGTTGCTACTTTTTTAATCAGAATTAACTGATGTATTTTTTTTTTAATATCTTTAAAAAAAACTTACACCGTTTGTGTTTTATTAACAAAAATATGATTGGTGGTCCATATTAACCGACTTTACTCTATTACCCCAAGTACATATCATGTATCACTTAGAATCGAGTCTTCCAACAATGTTCATTACGTCTCTAAAATTAAATGCCGATTATTTAGCAAGAGTAGTTAGAATGAATGATTCCAGAATACTAAGCTGATTTTGCAGTACGCAATAAGGATAAAAACTCTTTTTATAAAAGATTGGACTAAATTAGAGACGGATTGCGGTGTTACGTTAAAATTTAGCGAAAGTATTGCGGATCAGTGGAAAACGCATTTCTATGAGGTTATCAGGTTAACATATATGAAAATGAAAGGTACGAATTCATAGAAAGAGCTCGTGAGTATGAAGAATGGCAGTTCTATCCAAATATTAATTATAACCTTAATTTAAGCAACTACTTGAATAGCAGCTATTTCGATTTTATGATTGGAATCATTTTTAGAAATAATAATATTTCCTGAATTAAAAAAAAAATAACACATTTTTTTAACAAACTCGATATCTCTAAGACTGGTCAATGATTTTTTACTTGCGATCTAGGTACTATAAGGCAAATTGTGTATTTTGGAAAATCGAACTCGAGATTTTGATTAAAGTTCAATTTAGAATGTACATATGTATGTACCTCAACCTAAAGCCTAAGCCGCTAAAGCGATTTTCTTCAAACTTGGTATTTAGGGTTCTTAGGTAATTCCCTAGAGGAGAAATTAAGTTTTTCAGCTCCAAAACTAACGGTACCTGCCAAACAGCCGTTATTCAAAATCTTATTAATCTCCAAACGATTTTAACGATTTTGATAAACAATTATTTATTCTTTTATGGGCATGGAATACATTTTGGTCAAACAAGTTTTAAGAAAAATGTAACTAACGGTACCTGTCATAGAACCGTTTTTCTTCGACTTCCTCATTGAGGGCTCTTACGATTTTGACAAAAATACTGTACAAGAGCTCCTTTGAATTTAAAATAATATTATGTATTTGTATATTATGCGTAAGAATATTTTTTGGGTTTATAAAAAAAAATATTTTTTTTTTGAAAAATCAATATCTTAAAAACGTTTAAGCGATTAGTGTTTAAAATTATTTTTCTAAATCTTTAATATTAAATACTTAAAATTGGCATACCAGTTTTTTTTTTTCTAAAGAAATTTCTTATAAAAAAATTAATTTAATAATAAACGATTTTTAAACTTGTTTGCACAATTTCATACTTTTATAGAAATCAGAGAGCAATTTCATTCATTTGACCATTTTGTTCTAATAAAATCCATGCAGGGGCGAACGCAGGTGGGGGTTTTGGGGGTTCAAACCCCCTCCGAAATATGCGAAATAAAAAATAAGGATTCATTTTCTTAAAGAAAAAAAAAACAAAGTGTTATTTTTGTGCCATAAATTCTTCTATATCTCTTGATAAAAAATTTCCATAATTCAAATATTATTAACGTACGGCCCAAGAATAGGAGTTCCTGGAAATAAAAATTGAGAAAAAAAATTTGAAGTTTTGGTCAATACCTGTACTTACTTAAACAGGGATATTAAATAAATTATAAAGTAGGGACAAAAGTAAACAACTTTATTTGTATTATCTTCATACCCCAATTTCTTTAAATGTCAAGTAAAGTATGCAATAAGTAACTATAAGTAATTAAATAAGAAACAGCAATATTGCCCCCATTATGTCCCCGTGTCACAAGGAAATCGTTTTGAATTATCCCCCCACAGGCTTTTTTCTTTTTTTTTAGACCAAAAATAACGGTACCTACGATTTTTTCGAAATTTTATAAATATTATTTTTTTTTCAAAAACTGTCCCACAGAAATAAAAAAAAATTCATAAAAAGTTTAATCTAGGCAGTGGTTAAAAAAACAGTTATTTTTTGGAAGCCTCAAAATGTTTGTACCTAAAAATAAAGGTACCCACCATACAAATATAAAAAAATTGTTTTCGAAAATCGTATTTTTTTTAAACAGCTTGGAAATTTTTTTTTATTTCGATTAATTTTTACGATCTATAATTTAATAAAAAAAAATTTTAAAATTAAGATGTAACCGACTGTACCTAAAATGAATCGTTTTTTTCGAATTTTTAATTTCTCTATAGGCAGAACGGATTTGAATGAAATTTTTAGGGAAAAGCTTCTAAAAAGTTTAAAAAACATTGCGTTTCAAAATTCGTTATCTCAAGGCTCAATATTTTTTTTGGAAATTTATTTTTTATTCGTAAAGATACATAATACTACAAGTTGGCGTACCAAAATTTTTTCTTAAAAATGTTTTAAGAATTTTGATGATATATTATATGAACCAAATAATGGCCCGTAGTAAAAGTCTATGTCCAAAAATTAATAAAAAAGAATATTTTCAACTTTTGGTAACATTATTCAAATTTGCCAAATGCATATCATTTTTATCGATTAGCTATATGAAATTGTTCCAAAAGTCCCTATCCCTAAGAACCAATATTGTTTAGTTATAACTTATAACATATTTATGTTAATAACAATACAGATTATGTAATTAGCAAGTACCTACAATAAGGTAATAAAATAATATATTTATAAAAATTTGATATTTTTTTCCAAAACCCCCTCCGAAATTATTTTCTGCGTCCGCCCCTGAACCCATGCTTTTATATTTATAAACATTTTATTTAAATTGAGATTTTTCTTTTATGATTTTCATTCGGACAGTAGTAAAAAAATTAAATATGTTTTCAAATGTTTATAAATAACAACTTTTTTTTTAAATATCGCTTTACCGATTTAAAGTTTTTGTTCTTACATACAAAGATTCATTTTGTCTAAGGAAATCACATGCATTAGTTTTTTAAGCTCAAATATCTAAGGGATTTGAATTAGCCATTTAAAAAAATATTTCTAAAATTTTTCCCTTATAACATGCATTTTTTTAAATTTTCTTGAATATAAGAGCTAGTTCATGCGACCCAGTCGGGCATTTTATTTTGTTTATCGATTTATGTTGGATAAAGTAGGTATACTACATAATAATAAAAGATAGCGATACATATTTATCTTTAAAATATAATTCTTTAAAAAGTATTTCAAATTCAGTGCTCTTAAAATTAATCAGATATTTTATAGAAAATAAACTATGATGGGTTGACATTATGTGCATCATGTTATGTAGAGATGCTTGATTGAGACAGCCGTCAGAAATTCTTGAAGTTCTGGATGCCACAATTGTATGCCAATAGTCGAAATACTGCATTCTTTCTCAAGTGCGGAAATCTACGACAGCAACAGTAGTCGGGGTGAAGATGACAAAATCTTAAAAAAATTTCAATTAAGTTTTTGAATGCATTTGTATTTCTAGTATTTAATTAAATTATTTATGGTGTTTTTGTTTATATTTAACCTGACTGTGAATTAATTTTATATTCTTTAAATTAATTAAAAAATGCATGTAAATAACGTGAGCTGCTAATAAAATAAAATGCAAGACTGGTTCGCACGAACTTGCTCTTATGTAAAAGACTAAGAATTTTTCATGGGTACCCATGTTGTTAGGTAAAATAATTTTTTTTTTCATATCTTGTAGATTATATTAAGAATCTTTTATTTATTTAGTTTAAACAAAATCGAGCGTGGGGTTTTCAAAATATTGAGTTTTGAAAAAAAAAATTATAATTTTTATATATTATACTATTCAATCTTTTGAGAAGCTTGAGCATAAAAAAATATCAAAATCGGGTGAACCGTTATTGAGAAAATCAAAAACATAAAATGGTTCCATGGGGGATACTATTAATTAATTAAGCTTTAACTAAATGAAATTTTTTGAACTTTTTTTTTAATCTGTCGAACAGTTTTTGAGAAAAAAAATATAATATAAAATTTCGAAAAAAATCGTATGGCAGGTACCGTTATTTTTGGTCTTACAAAAAAATTTAAAAAAAATCTTTGGGGGGAAAAAATTCCAAATCAAATACTATCTACCAAGTTTAAATAAAATCGGACGAGCCGTTTAGGCTGTGGTCGAAAAGACAGACAGATGAACAGAATTGCGAGACCCACTTTTTTGGTCTTCGCTATTATCTTAAAGTCAACTTTGATCAAAATCTCGAGTTCGATTTTTGTATAAATGCATAACTTGTCTTATAGTACCTATAAGTCGCAGATTAAAATATGGAAACAAAATACCTACATGTTGTTTTTTCTGTAAAAAGTAGGATTCAAAATTCTTGTAGCACGCAAGTTTTTTTTCATCTGGCAACCCTTATGTTATCTATACTGTAGGGTTGTGTTATCTTTTATATTGGTATGTACAAATTGAACATCTTTGACATTAATCAACCGATTGACTTGACTTGACTTTAGACATATTTTTGAAACGCTATTTGAGTACGATTTCACCTTGGCAACATTTTGAAAGGTGATTTGCATTTCTTTTTTTTTTTGTAATTTTTAATGTTGGCGTATAAAAGGAGTTCTGATAACCCTTATATATAGATAAGAATTCAAAAGAAGATAAGAGGAGACGCACAAGTTTCGCATTCGTATTGTACGGCTAAAGAAAGAATCTCTGTACTCAACAGTACATCCGAAATCGGGCTCATGGGTATAAATTGACTCAGAAGAATATTTACAAAAGACCGTCTACGTCACTTCGAACACAGTCACATGTGAACATAAAAGATGGCGCAGTACATATGTACTTCAAAATATTTGTATGTATATAATTCTAGCCCAAGATAAATGATTATATAATATGAATAATTTACAAAAGAAGAAAAACGTATCATTATACGCATGATATGGTATATTAAAGTTCAGAGTTGAAACAAAACAAATTGATTGCTTGAAATATCGAAATAATATTGAAGGAAAACAAATAAACAACTTAATATATTAATCCATCCTTTCGTTCAATAGCAATATAAAACTGTATTTGGGTTTGTGTGTTGTGTAGAATTTGTCAACACCATGGCATCCTGTACATGTGCTTTGCTCGATTCTATTATCAATCATAATGCCGAAGCTGATACTATGTGCCGGTGCGTATCCTTTGAGATGGAGAAAGGGATCACTTCATCAATTTAACAACCATGAAGAGAAACTTTTACTACCCCAGTAAAATCCGAACAAAAGACTTTATCCAAAGGCCTCCGTTTGCAATTTTCATTATTTTATTAGGTCATTACATTTCGGCAACTACCAACTCCAATACTGTATTATCTTATGTCTCTTTTTTGCATCTCTGTCTGCCGCAATAACATCAAACAAAGGAACCCTCTTTTGAGAAAACAATTTGGCAAATAATAAGGGTGGTTAGGGTGGCTGCTTAGTTGTCCATGGCATTTTAGTATTTTTCCCACAATTTCATCATAGATAGGAGAGTATTTTTACTGTTTACCACATAAATGGTCAAGTATGTTTGTCTGTAGATTTTGATTGTAGTTAATTTGGAGGCAAGATTGTAGAGGTCAATGTTATTTTTTATTCCCTCTTTTTTCCATGGGTACGAGCGTGTAGGTACTCAGCATAGAGGGTATATTTATCGTCCTTTTTAATACCAATATAAGAGGCTGGTTTATCTTTTAAAATTTCCTATATTTAAGAATAAAGTTTCCTTATCTTTCATGTTTCTTTTATAATTCAAATATACATAAACGGACATTTTTGATAATAATTTGGGTTCTTGTTAGATATTTATAATATTTAGAAAAATAAACCTTGTACAAAACATTTCTTATTTTTTATAAACACAAAGTATAAGTATAGGTTTATTATATATGTAAGTGTTATTTTGTAGGGCAGCTGATAAAAACGAAAGACGTGAATGGTTGCTTCTTGGAAGCACATGGAAGTATCAGTCTTCAAATGAATAGAATGATATAAAACAGTATTTATGCATCACAATATTAAATATGAGAAGTACGTAAGTAGTCTGACACAAAAATAGAGAGCTTTAATATTTTGGTTACTTTATAAAATTTAAAAATGATAAAATTATCATGTGCCTTCCTTTGGAAGCAGAGACAAACCAAAAAATTAAATTGATACTAAAACTGAAACTGAAGTAACTGGCCGTATTAGAAATACAAAAAATTCTTTCTATTCAGTCATAAATTCTGGTTTATACGCCTTTGTTAAATGTATATTCGGAAGGGAAGCCTTCGTTATAATCCAGATCATAAAATAACCACACGTTGCCGCACCAGATTTACAATTTTTTTTCCTAAGAAGGGTGTTTTTGTATGAAAGCTAATATCAGTTTCAGTAGTGGTTTAGTCCTAATACATATTCGTATTCATACATATATGTATGTATGCATAGCATAGGAAGTTCAGGACTGTAAATGAACTGCGGACATATTTCGAAGCTGGATAAGTTTTATTGCGATAAGAAATTATCGTGGAGAATTTACTCTGTGTGTACTACCTATTTTACATAGTTCAATGAATTTATGTGTCTAATTGTTTTGATCGTATTGCTTCTTTGTTATTACGGGACGAAAATTTGGTAGCTGTTGAAATATGTTTGGGGTGTTATTATGATTCTTAAACCATAAGAAATTTAAGGTGATATGCACGATTACTTGGTTTCATGTTCGAGTGACTCAGAACTTAAAAACATCGCTTTTATAAGAGAAAAATGTTCTAAAGTATCAAGATAATTTTGATGATTTATAAAACAACTCCCTTAATAGACTGAGCTAAAAAAAAATAGATGCCATCCGATTTAAAACAATTTAAAATCGATATAAAATCTGTTGATATGGAAAATGGATAAAAAAGATTATATTATAGCATTAAAAATGAACAAAAACCTGTCGGGAGAGAGACAAACTAAGGCTTGGTAAATTTGAAGAAAATAAGTTCATCCATTTAGGCAGTATCCGAACAGTTTGTGAGGCACACAAAATTGCGATGCCCACTTTTTTCGTATTATGACAAGTTGCATCAAAATCTCGAGGTTTCGATAGTTTTTGAACAACTGCTGCGATTAGTTTTTTGCATAATAATACAAATTTCAGAAGTGGAAAATCCCTCAATAATATCTCTTATCATGAAAAGTCCCAGAAAATTATAGGTCCTCTCTGTTTCTACTGACAATACCAACACGGGAATGGTTGGAAGTTGTATGTTCATGTTCTCTACGAGAAAATATATCCTCATGTATTAGATAATTTCCATTGATTTAAATTAAAGTGAAAACAATACTTTCATATTCATCACTTAACAAGCAACTCGAAAATATTATGTTAGCATAGCATGCATAGATACTTGCAAAGCTAAGTTTCGGTACACACAAGGTAAAGCTAATACTTCCATTTACTTTTTAAAATACCGAATGATATTGAAATGATATAAGGAATAAAACTATTATCTCTCAATTTTTATTTTTGTGTACTTAAATTTGATCTCCGATAAGTGCTGACTTAAGCAATAACGTTGTGTTAACCTCATGTGGGTTGATGTCATCCCATATACGGTACTCGTAACTTTGCTTGTTAACACACCCATTAATCCAAAAATGGGCCTCTGCGCTAAAGATGATTTTTCGGCGAAAATTGGGGTCATATTCCAAACGCTCAGTCAACTAACAATTGGATCTTTTACGGGCTTAGGCTAAAGTCCTGACGTTAAATTCGCCTAGCTAAAGTCCTCGAAAGCTTGACTTCTTGTACATGGCGAGGAATCAATTACTTCAACTTCTGCTGAAGGTATACTTTCATTTTAAATTTCTTTGACATTATGAATGTTGGCTGACTGATAACTGAACCAGTCGTCTCAAATTTGGCCATCAAACGTTGAAGAGTCGAATGTGAAGGGCCAACACGTCTACTGTAAAATCGACGTAACGAGCGCTTCGTTTGCACTAATGAACGCTCATTTTGATAATGAAGTTTTATCATTTATTTATCATTTGGAGGAGTGTACATTGTACAATCTTGTAATTTGCCATATTAATTTGCCATAAGTAACTGAATAATAAACAACAGATTTCACAAATGTCACCAAAACAAAATATCAAAATCTATCACATGAGTTTAAATTTATAAATTGAATATCAAATCTTAAATAATAATAATGCCTTAAGCTCACTTCTTTCTTATTAATTGGACCATCTGAGATCCTGTTTGTCGAAAATGTTTGTAATTTGAACATATATTGTTATATTTCCAGATCTGTAATCTCATTAACTCTTGATCTTTTTCAAAATATGTAATCGTTCAGGATTTCATAAATTTTCTCAAACCAGAGTTAATTTGTTTGATACATACTCATACAATGCCCATCATAAGTGGGTCTTGGAACTCACGCAACCTGAATGAAATTCAAATCGACATAAGTACGGCACATTAAGGACCAAGATAATTAACAATCTCCTTATGACAACGAAGAGCCATACATAATTCATTTACCTTACAAACTCCTACGAGAAAAGCAGTTTAAAGAGCAAACAAACATGTAGGTGAGTCGAATTCATTAGCACAAAACAATAATCTACTGCTGTATATTAAACAACAAGGTTTGCAATTGTTATTTATATCTCACTTAACCTTAATGGCAAAACAAATGAATTATTTTTTCCCATACACAAGTGTGTATGAAAGATACGAACAAGAACAGGACTATATCACTATCCCATATTATGATGGCGATACCGTATAAAGGGATGTGTATCCATGTTCATGTACCTTCATGTGTGTACTCGTATATAAGAAATAAAGAAGAACCGAAGCGCGGAAAGGAATGCCGTTTAATCGCACATTTATATGTATGATATAAAAAGTTTTTTTTTAACCAGAAAACGAAGAAAGGACTTTTTGTATGCTCTTTTATTGTGAAGGCTTTTCTGATTGTGGCAACAACAGCTTTGAAAATATATCTACAAAAAATTGTTATACGGTAACGCCACGGTATAGTTGTAACAAGCTCTAGGTATCACTTGCAGAGTCTGGACTGAAGTGTTAATGGCTTTTGGCGTTGCGATTAAAATTCTCATACACGAAGTGTACTATTTTTTATCTCAAATGTTGGATGCCACGAAGGCGCAACCCGTTTAACTAAAGTAGAGTAATTTTCTACTTGAGCAAGCAAGAAATGAATACCTAGGTACATTGAATTGATTTTGTATGGGGACGAAGACCTAGGGTACTTTATCATTATAAAGAGAAATGGAAGACATTTCATGCAAAACGGAGCATGTTAAATACCATCACATCCATATAACTGTTGTTTTTAAGGATATACAATATATCTACGTGTAATGTAGTGTAACATTTACAAAAACGTAGGTTTCATACCTTTATACGGGTATTTACAAATACATAGAACAGGTGAAAACTGTTGATTATGGAGTTAACCTCGTCCAATAGCCACAGAAGCCATTCAACGCTTACATGCTTCTTAGCTAAGAACCATATGGCTTTTGGGAAGAACACAATTATTTCAAGCGTTTCTTTAGTTTTTTTTTAAGAAAAGGGGTTCTTTAGAAATGCCATAGAATCAGAACTGTACCTGCCTGCGGAAAGTTTTTTTTTATATTTTACATAACTCCCCCAGAACTAAATCTACACGAGAACTTAATACATATTTAAAATTAATTGCAGTGCCTTCTACAAATAAAATGTTATACCACAGATACTATAGTTCTAACTCTATTATCTGTGGTTATACCCAGAAAAAATTTAAATCCGTCAACCCCTATATGGATATTGTTTTGCATATATAATAAACAGGCGTTATGACTCTATCTGCTACCTCAGCAGCTAAAAATGGAATGTGCGGCTGCATTGCATACATTTGCTTCTTTGGTCAAGCAGCTTGGCTTGAAAAACATGGATGCAATTAAAGCTACTCAAAAATAGAGTGCTGATTGTTTCTTAGAACAAACATAAAAATGTATCCCAAACATATTCTTAAAGTCGTTATAGGTAGGTAATGCCATGCCAAAATTAAGTATTAAAATATTCAATATGAAAATTTAAAAATAAAGACAGAAAATATTATTTAGGAAATTTGTACATTATTAATTCGAGCTTACAAAAGCTTTAGGTAATGTAATTCGATTCTATCCTTAATGAGAAAGAAGAAATATTTAAAAAAAAATAAGAAAACCCCTTAAGGGGCTGAGGTTGTAGGTCGAGGTGCAGACAAACAGATAAAATGTGCCGTGTGATTTGATCAATATCCCGAATTGAATTTTCTTATGAATCCAAAATCTGTTTCATATAAAAAGATAACCGCCCAAAAGAAGAATGTGGGCGTTCGATGTCTTTCTTTACACCTGAACTTGTTAGAGACCAATTTATTATTAGGTATCTTTTAATATATGTTTTAAGTACGTGTGTGAATCTTAAGCAGTTTTTAACACTTTAACCAGCAACCACTAGTTTGGTTCTCAAGCCGTTATACAATAACTATACACCAACTCCCCGCAGTGATGAAAGTCCTCTAAAAGACCAACGAATTTCAAATCATAGCTAACCATTTTTTAGTGAATCTAACGTTTTTAATAGCATTCATCCTCGGGAGCTTTATATACTCTAAAATGTGGGCACTTGGGATAACGTCAAAACTAATCGAGCTGTGTGAATATCACCTTCGTACAAATAGAAACACTAACAGGGCAAGGAGATGATCCATCATTTGTCACTTTTTATATCTCGTGCTGGATCGATGAAGTACACATAGCAAGCATACACATGAAAGGCAACAAATCTGTCCAACTATACTAATATGTATTGTATATGCAACCGATATCGAACGTGCGGTAATAGAATTCTTCACTGGTCGAGGACAAGATCAAGTACATGCTATCAGCCCCCAAAGAGAAAAGGTCACTATTGCTAGTAAAACCTTTTATTTGAGGAATGTAGTTAGATAATGCAAATATCTTAAAAACATCAACTAACTCTTCTAATGAGACCTTATTGCCGGCGAATTATTACCAACGAGAAAACAGCTGCTACTTCAGTTTGAAAAAACAAACCAAATATTAACGATTGTGGCCATAGATATTCAATTCGAGGAGGAGTACATTCAGAAGATCGATCATGGAATATTTTAGCTCCACGATTAATTTTATCGACATTAAATCGCTGAGATGCTTAAATTGTGTGATGTGCTGGAAGGCAATTCACTTCAAACCATGCGGTTTTGTTCCAAAATTTAAGTCACTTTTGAATTAAGTCAGAATTTTAAGCGAAAATCGAAACAAAGAAATATACTTTAATTCGAGTATTTGCTTTAACATTACTATTTCCTCAATCGCAATGCTTTATGATATATGAAATTTTTTGGTTAGAAGTCTGTCACGTAAGCACACAATTCATCCAATTAAAATTGCGGACCATGTATTTTCAAGGTTATTACTGCAAACATTTAATGACTGCTTTTGTGATTTGTTTATGTAAATACATTGCGTATCGACGGTTAACTATGAATACCTCCTAACATACATTTTTGTGAAATTCACTTTTTGATGCAGTTTCGTTAATAATTTCCATCTGCTTCGCTGAATTTTTAAAATGTCAACTATTTCACATCATAGATATTCAAAACTGATAATTATGCATAAAATTTTATTATTATACGTTTTACTTTTGAGACTATAATCAGTTTTGTGTATCCCCTGTAAAGTTTACAAAATGCGACATAGGAGATATTCATAGTTAACCGTCGGTATGCTATTCGCATGGGAAACTCCAAGCGTTAAAAGTCATGTTGGTCGGAATGATTGGGATTTATCGTGTTAAAACGTCTTCTCCTTTATATAATTGGAAGAGAGGGCACTGCGACCATAGAACTATAATGAATTTTACAAATATAGACATTCAAACAGGCTGCGTAACACAGCGCATAGCTGTTAACCCAGTGGCAATGACAGATATCCAAACAAGGAAGCTCTGGTATGAAAACCGGGCCATTAACACTAATCTTGTTTCGGTCTTTGCAGACGGTTCCAAGACATACGAGGAGGAAGGGTCAAAAATCTACACAGATAATATCTCAATACGGTTTCCAAATTTTTGCAGTGTATTCCACGCAAAAGTATTTGCAGTTTACGAAGCCGCAAAACATTTTGCCTAACGGCAATATCGATATATACATAAACGGCCAGGCGGAAATTAAAGCTCCTCAATTATAACTATAAATTATATTATAACTATAAACTCAAAACTAATAGATCATTGCCGGAATGAGCTGAGGTTTAGCATTAGCAGCCCAACAAAAAATACAACACTCAAATTGGTTCCGGGTAATAGTGGTATATGTATACGGAAGCGAAATAACAGATGGACTGGCCAAAAACGGGTCATCTTATTGTGAACCGAGCTTTGTATACAAACTCTATACATATTTACAATGTGCAATGATCCGAGCCATAACGATATCTGGGTATCTATTTATGCCACACGTGCAATTTTATTGAGGCTGGAGGAATCTATGGCCGAATATGTCGAGGCAAGGAACAAAATATTTATTTAATATATGTAAGCAGGCCTTAACTTTCCATCATAATTTGGGTCCTAACGGGCAGCAGCAAAATGAAAACCCACATGAGTAGAATGGGAATTCGTTCCTCAGATTTTTGAAGAGGTTGAGAGTGGCAGGATGAAGAGGCAGAGTAGGGCTCTCAATTCTTTTGTGAATGCCCCAAAACCAGAAAAACAGCCCTCGGAGAAAATTTTATGGACGGATTGGGTGACATCTCTGTCCAGCCACTAAAGAACATCCTAAAATTCATTCAAAATTCAGGATGGATATAAGATACCCTAAGGTAGGGCTTTCCGTATTATCACCCCCTCTAGCCCAACCTGACCTATACATTCCTCTAAAAATTATAACTTCTGTTTTTCTTTTTACCTCGAGTCGTTAACATTATGATTACCAATCCTTCTGATATGAATGAATATTATGAGTGGCAAATTTTAATTCTCTAATATCGTTGGCGCAAAATTTTAAACAGCCTATTATTAAGGTATTAGTATGATAATAGGTACTTAAAAATTTGCTAACTTTAAAGTAGTTTACTACTCATTCTTAATTTTAACCATTTTCTAACAAGTATCGTACTAAAGCAATTTTCTTAATAAATTGCTTCTGAACACACCTAAACCAATGTCAGTTCGTGCAAAAACTAAGTAAACAGACCTTTTTTTTACGTTTGTAAATGCCAAAGAGTCATATGAAGTTAGCACGATACTCAATAATTAAAATAGGTATTCGGTGATTTTAACTTTATTATAAGGGTAGAGAAAGTATGATGCTATATTTGATTAAAATTTGAAAAATAGTTGTTTTAACCTAGTTTCATACTTAAACAGTCTTAACAGCGTACTAATTCGACTAAAATTTTGTGCCATTATTTTTCGCAGAAAGATTTCAATCCACTAATTTCGGCAAATCCAGTGTTATTCAACCATGGTTCAAGTAATTATGTGTTTATCTAATAGATATCATCATCATCGGCTCGACAACCGGGTTCCGGTCCTGGCCTCTTTCAACAAGTCTCTCCACCTATCCCGGTCTCTAGCCGACGCCATCCAGTTGCGCACCCCAAGGCTTCGGGCGTCCTGGTCTACGCCATCTCTCCAGCGCAAGCATGGTCTACCACGCTGTCGTCTACCATAGAATGTACCACAAAGAACTTTCCGAGCAGGTTCCTCTTCGCTCATGCGAGCTAGGTGCCCTGCCCACCGGAGTCTACCGAGCTTAATTTTTGTCACGATATCTGCTTCTAGGTAGATTGCGTACAATTCATGATTGTACCGTCTCCGGAATCGTCCTTCCTCACATATGGGGCCAACAATTCTCCTTAAGACTTTTCTCTCGAACGCAGCTAAGAGGTCGGAGTGCCTTTTGCTAAGCACCCAAGTCTCGGATCCATATGTGAGTACTGGCAGGACCATGGTCCTGTACAGCAGCAGTTTTGAAGTTATGGTGAGATTTCTGGATTTGAAGAGCTTTGACAGACTATAGTAGGCTCTGTTGGATTTGAGAAGCCGCCCGCGTATTTCTTCTTCTATGTTGTTATCGGCTGCTACTATTGACCCAAGGTATTTAAAGGATTGCACCACTTCAAATTCGTGCTCCGCTACCTTGATTGTTTGACCAACTGTTCCTCTCGCATTCGACGCCACCATGTACTTTGTTTTACCTTCACTAATGTGCAGCCCCAGATTTTGTGCCGCCTGCTCGATCTGGATGAAGGAATCGTGTACAGCTTGTTCGGTTCTTCCGATGATGTCAATGTCGTCTGCGTAAGCCAGTAACTGGCTGGACCTGTTGACGATGGTCCCTCTTGTTGCCGCGCCAGAGTCACGGATTGCTTTCTCCAACGCCAGGTTGAAGAGGAGGCAGGCCAGACCGTCCCCTTGTCGGAGTCCATTAAAGATGTTGATTGGTCTGGATAGCAATCCGGCTATTTTTACTTGGCTTGTTACGTTGGTCATGGTCAACCTACATAGTCGTGTCAATTTATTTGGGATGCCGAATTCTCTCATGGCTTTGTAAAGTTCTACCCTGGCTATGCTATCATAGGCGGCCTTAAAGTCTATAAACAGATGGTATGTTGGGATGTTAAATTCTAGACATTTTTCCATCGCCTGCCTAAGGGTAAAGATCTGATCAGTTGTTGATTTGCCTGGAATGAAACCACACTGATATTGCCCGATGACGGTTTTAGCGTATGGGGTTATCCGGTCTTGTAGGATAGAGGAGAGTATCTTATAGGCGGTACTCAACAACGTGATACCTCTATAATTGCTGCACGTTGTGACATCTCCCTTCTTATGTATGGGGCATATTAAACCTTTTCGCCAGTCTTCTGGCATTTCTTCCTGCTCCCATACCTGTACTATAATATCATGAATTGCTTGACGTAAGGCTGGCCCGCCGTGATGGAATAATTCGGCTGGTATGCCATCGACTCCCGGGGCTTTGTTCTGTTTAAGCCGGCCTATAGCCTTCTCAACCTCTTCTATGCTTGGTGGCGGCAACATAGGGTATTCTTCTTGAAGTAGTGGAGCCTCCACTTCTGCAGTGAGCTGACCATTTAGCAATTCATTAAAGTACGCTTCCCATCGCTCCAGTATGCTTTCAGGATCGGTGATCAGATTTCCCTCTCCGTCCTTGCAGTATGTGCAGCGTGGTGTGTACTGCGTCATGTTTCGGACGGATTGGTAGAACTTCCGCGCCTGGTGCGGACCTCGCTCTCGGCTGTTTTCTATTTCACAGATTAGGTTCTTCTCCCAGGCTGATTTCTTTTGTCTGTGAAGCCGTTTTTCTGTTCTTCTGAGCTCTTTATATTCCTCTTCGCGTGCCCGCGTTCTATGAGATTGTTGCATTGCTCGGTACGCAACATTCTTACGTTCAGTCGCTAGCTTGCATTCATCATCAAACCAGTCGTTCCGATTTTTACGACTGCTGCCTAAGATGGAGTTGGCAGTACTAATGACAGTATTTTTAAGACGTGTCCACTTCTCATTTACGCCCAGCATACTGGCTCCAGGACTTACTCTCCCTAAATTAGGTGTTTCTAGGGCGAGTCCTAACGCATTACCAAAGGTGTTACTGGTGTTTTCATTGCGCAGGGCAGCCGTGTTGATTCGAACCTGATCGGCGGATGCAATGCGTCTTCGCAAGGCAATCCGCCCTCGGAAAACCATACCAACAAGATAGTGATCCGAGTCGATATTGGCACCTCGGTACGTTCGTACCGTCATCAAGTTCGAGTAGTGGCGACGGTCTATCAACACGTGGTCTATTTGGTTACGAGTGACTCCATCAGGTGATACCCAGGTGGCTTTGTAGATATCTTTACGCGGGAACCTGGTACTCGCAACGACCATGTTTTTCGATGCTGCCAATTCTAAGACTCGAAGTCCATTGTCATTAGTGTTCTCATGCAAACTATGGGTGCCTGCGTAATGCCTGAATACCGGCTCCCGACCTATTTTTGCGTTCAAATCCCCAAGGATGATTTTAACATCATACCTTGGACAGGCATTGAGGGCCCTCTCGACTTGTTCGTAGTAAGTCTCTTTTTCTTCGTCTGAGGACTCCTCCGTAGGTCCGTGAACGTTAATGAGGCTGATGTTCGTAAATTTGCCTCGCACGCGAAGGGTGCATAGCCTTTCGCTTATAGCGTTAAAGCCGATGATAGTAGACTTCATTTTTTCGCTGACTAGGAAGCCTACCCCGAGCACATGGTGTTTTGTATGACAGCTGTAGTATATGTCATATTCTTTCTTCTGTAAAACACCATTCCCTGTCCATCTGATTTCTTGAAGAGCTGTTATGTCAGCTTTATATTTTGACAGGGCATCGGCTAGCTGCTGAGCAGCTCGAGCTCTATAGAGCGATCGTACGTTCCATAAGAAAATTCGTAAATCGTTTTTCCTTTTTCTTTGCGTAGGTTGTCGTCGTGAAATCAGTCCGTTTCCGAGGCTTGTTGTCGTTCTCGAAATTCATTAAGTTTTACGGGACAGGGAATTAACCTGTCGCCAACCTGAGGAACCAGCCTGATCATATTAGCCAAACCTTTTTTAAAAGGCTTGTTTCTAGCGGCCGCCGCGAAGAGGCTATGATCACACTTCCACCAGTCCCGAATAGTTACGGCACGTGCATGTTTTCGTATGCTACATGTTGTTCCCCCTATTCGTCTGATGGCTGACCGCCTTAACATCAGTTAAAAAGCCAAAATCTTGATCGAAAGATGAAATCGTTTGTACAATTTGCAACTCTCACTGTCGCAAAAATAGAATTCCATAAAAAGATAATTTTAAAAATACATAAAAAAAATTCTTTTTGAAATATGTAGGTTATAAGCGGAGTATTAATATTATAAGAGTTAAAATTAAATGACGCTTTTTTTTAGAAGGTTACCTTAATTTTTTTACTCTTTTAATTAATTCTTGCAATATAATATAATGTCAGTCTTAATGACAGCTTTCAAGTGCACCCTTTAAATGAGTGTCCTGTCCAAAATGGATTTCCTGTTAAAAAAGAAAAAAAAAAGTGCATCACTCAAAGCATACAGATTAGGATTACTCTATATGTGGTAATGTACAATGTACGTCAAATATTTTGGAAATTGAAATGACATAGGAACAGAAGCCCCGCTGTGTTTAACATTGTGGCAAGTCACACAAAACTCTATATACGAGATGGGAAAATTAAATTTACGTACAAGTTTAAAATTTCAAATTGCAACCCATTGAAAACAATTCCAAGCAAATATTTACTCAGTCTGTTCACATATATTTACTTTATGTGCAATTTGGAGAATTTCTGCTTGCGGATTTAACTATGTAGTATATATATATTGGTATATTTGCTTTTGTAGTGTCAAAAACTTCAAGGAAAAGAAGAGTGCCAATGAAATGCATTTCCTCTGAAACTAGCCTGTTCCAAAAGTGTGAATGTTCTTTGCTTTACTGAAATCTAAAATCAATACTTTTATCACTGCACTTGTACAATAGGTACCTTTATCCTTCAGTCATATACATGTATTAAGGTAGATATAGTGTAGTATTTCATTGTCAGGTGGAATTATAGCACGAGTCCCAACGAGGTTGAATCAAAACTTCTGAGATTGCTTAGCGAAATGTTATGAAATATACCTTTAGATACAGATATATATTGTTAATCTGTTGAGAAATATGCATCACTTATTTAAGAGATACACTCTGCGTCCCTTCATTGAAGTCCTATATTTCGTGCAGTAATTTTCCTTCTAATTTTATTAATCCACACTGATTAAAATGCTCGAAATGAAATACTCGTACATATATCAATTAATTCTTGAATTGAAAGTATACGAGTATTTTAAATTATTAAAGCAGAAGCTTGGTCTGTTAAATGAGATAGCAGAAAATTTGTAATTCAGAATTGACATAAAAATAGCATTCAAGTTTAAAAAATTGAATGCATCCTGTTTTCAATAATATCCCTAAGCAACAAATAAGAACATTTGCATCCAACCCAATCGCCTAGCTGCCTCCAGTTATACGCAGTTTATACGTAAGTAATATACGCGCCACATAAGCTGGGGTTTTTTCTACAGAGTAGTACTAGTATATCAGGGTTGGATTCGAAGACTTTTCGGATATGTATGATGGTGCGTCGTTGTTCTTACGCTTCACATATCCCAGGCATCTTTGTATCTTAAGACCGTACACGTAACCACTGAAATTCCTCCTTTATGCTTTATCGATACTAACTGAATTGTATATCACCCGAAGAATTTTAGTTTTAAAGCAACCAAGTTACATTCGATTCGACATTGACTAGGACCTCACCCGTAAAAGCTTTTTATTAAAAGTCTTTTAGATTATTGGCCCAGATACGTTTTTTCGAAAACTGGAATTCCACTGTTCGATGGAAGCAATTTTAATAATTGGAGTTTTCGCTTTAAAATTACTCTTGATGAGAAAAACTTGGGAGTCTACATTCAAGAAGATCTGGAAAAGCTAGTTGAGGCTGCGGAGAGTGATGCACAAAAGACAAGATGATAAGAGGTGCAAGAATATTATCGTTCAAAGCGTACATGATAACCAATTGAAAAACATCAAAGGGACGTCTTCAGTTAAAGAGATGGTTGATGGATTGCCAAGTATTTTTGAACGTAAAACAATTGCAGTTCGAATTTTGCTAAAGCATCAGGTGAAGGGGAGGATATGAAGGAGCATATCTTATGTTTTGACCGATTGATTAAGGGGTCTGGAAAAAATATGAAAGACATCGATATCGCTATTTCGTTGATGCTTACATTGCCGAAATCTTACGACACCTTAGTGATAGCTATCGAGACTTTTGAAAAAGCAAATTTAACATTAGATTTTGTCAAGTGTCGACTGTTAGATGAGCACAACAAACGCACGTCAGGTACTTCTAGTGTTAGAGCTATATCTGTTGCAATAAATGCAAACATTTTATGTTATGGTTGTGGTCAAGCGGGCCACATTAAATCGCAATGTAAAAAGAAGACGAAAAAGAAGCTCAAAAAGTTTTTTGTCAAGAAATAAGCACCGAATAAGGGTTGTTTAAATATGATATCATCGAATGAAACAGTCGTTTCGTTGAGTGCCATCAGCAAACGTGAACTTCGAACTGGCGATGATGAATCAGAGAGAACCATGAATGCAGCAGTAAAAGATACAAGACCAAGATGCAGATCTGTAAAGTTTATCCTTGACTCCGGTGCTACAGAGCACATTGCAAAAAGCGAGTCTTATTTTCATGAACTGAAGAACATTGAAGAAATAGAGATGTCCGTTGCTAAGAAGAAAGCGATATTGATAGCCAATAAACGTGGTGATATTATGGTGAAAACGCTCCATAATGAAGATTGTGACACGAAAGCTATTAGAGATGTGTTGCATGTGAAAGGCTTGCAATGTAATTTGTTGTCGATTGGCAGCTTAACCAAGCGAGGATGTCATGTTATTTTTGAAAAAGATTTTGCATATATGTCTCTGAATGGTAAGATGATTTTCATAGCTCGCAGCACAGGTAAGCTTTACGAGGTTGAGTTTCAAATTGATAAGAGTGCATTTGCTGCGTTTACTGATGAAAATTCAAAAATTTCACCTCAAAGTTTTTGGCATTTTAACTTAAGTCATTTGAATTTTGGTGACACGAAGAAAATGATCAATCGAAAAATGGATCAATTGAAAATCAATACCAAAGAAACTTTTTGCGAATCATGTATTTTTGGAAAGCAGTCAAGACTACCATTCCCACAGAAGAGGGAACCACATTCGAATTGCATTCTGCAGTTAGTTCACAGCGACCTTTGCGGACCGATGCCTGTTTCTTCGCATGACGCGATATTTTGTAACTTTTACTGATGAATTCCCAAGTAGGCAGTAGACGCTGTTTATTGCATCCAGCGAAAGAGCGAAATTTTTAAAAGGTTTCAAAAATTTGTTGCGAATGCACCAGCTTTACATGGCTGTAAGGTTGCAAGGCTTAAGGTAGAGAATGATGGTGAATACGTTCTAAACGAGTTTAAACATTTCTGCAGAACAAGAGGCATTCAGTTGATTTATACAGTACCTTATAATCCAGAATTGAATTCGGTGGCTGAACGATTAAACAGAAATATGGTTGATAAAGCAAGAACTATGCTGAATGCAAGTGGTCTCGACAAGAAATTTTGGTCGGAAGCAATAAACAGCGAATTACGTCAACAGCCGCTGTCCGACTAGTGATTTTGGAAAAGAGTTTGTCAACAAGATTCCAGCTGAAATTTGGTTAGGAACTAAACCCAATTTATCGAACCTCTGAATTTTTAGTGCGTGGTGCTACAGTCATATTCCGGCAGAGAAGCGATCTAAGATTGACCAAAAATCCATTAAATGTATCATGATGGATATGCATCGAATGGTTACAGATTGTGGAATTTTGAAAACAATACATTGATTGATGGCAGAAACGTGATTTTCAACGAAGGCTCTCTTTTAGGTCGATACATAAATGGAGAAAGATAATGCACCAACGAAGAATCAATTAGATCCTGAAATTATAGAACCAACCTCTGGCAAGAATATCGATTTGAATGCCAATAATATTGACCACAGTGCCGATTTGGATGACATTTGTGACAACAGAGACAACGAAGAAAATATCGATGACAATGAGCAGATGGGTTTGGACTTGAGACGTAGTTCAAGAAATCGACAAGCACCTCAGCGATATGGAGAATGGGAGCTGGATACTCATTTTGCATCAGCTGCTCAGCAATATGTCCAAAATGATCCTTTTACAATCACTGAAGCAAAACAAGGGAGCGACTGGTATGCGTGGGAGAAGGCCATGCAAGAAAAATACATATCATTGGCCAAAAATAAAACGTGGACCGAATGTGATATACCAAAAGACAGGAAACCAGTGTGCTGTAAATGGGTGCTCAAATTGAAACGGAAGACAGATGGCGAAATCGACATATAAGGCCCGTCTAGTTGCAAGAGGATTTTCGCAACTTATTGGTTTCGATTACAGTGAAACTTATGCTATGGTCGCCAAACTAACTACAATGCAGACACTGTTATCTATTGCAGCGAACTACAACGGGCAGGTTCCTCAAATAGATGTAAATGGTGCTTTCCTGAACGGCGAGCTCTCAGAAACCATTTACATGAATTTGCCCGAGGGATTTAAAAACGGCAACAAGGTTTGTAACAAGGCGATTTATGGCCCGAAGCAAGCATCCCGGACATGTAATGTTAAGTTCAATCAGTTCATGTTGAAGATTGTTTCCAAACGTTGTGCAGCTGATGAGGCAAAATAGATGAAAAGTTTGCTTTAAGAAATGGATTTTAATTTCAAGGCACCAACAACTATGTATAAAGATAACCAGTCCTGTATTAAAGTGGCAGAAGAGCCACAAAAGAATGAAACACATAGACGTTAAATATCAATTTATTCGCGAAGCGATTGCAAGCCATGAAATAAAATTGGAATACAGAGCAAGTGGTGATCAATTGGCAGATGTAATGACTAAAGGTATCAGTCGAACTTAATTTGAGAAACATCGGAAGAAATTAAATTTAAAATAATTTTCTTGATTACTTTTAACTGTTTTAAATTTGTATTCTACTAATATAATAACATGTAATTTATACTTTGCTCCTTTCATACTTAACTAGCTTATTATGATCAAATAATTGTTCATTGAATTGTATGTTTCAAAAACAAAAATATGTAATTTGTTATTCTCAAATAAATTCTCATCACATTAAGAAAGCTTTTTATTAAAAGTCTTTTAACCGGTCTCCCTGGTTTTTGACAGACACCTTTAATAATACTTTTAAAGATCGAATAATATCGAAAATCGTGATTCTTGCTCTGACCCCTAAGCTGATGTCCTTTTTGTGATGATAGAGGAACATATTTTAATATATTTTTAAGGGTGCTGAATCTCATGAAAATTGCTAAAAAAGGTTTTTGAAGGAACTAATCCATCATCGGGCTTATGCTGAGCAATAGCCCAGAATTCAACAGCCTTAGCCCGATGAGGGATTAATTGATCTGAAAATCGTCGCTAAATTAAATTAATAAAAATTGTCATAAAATTGAATAAAAATGTTTGAAAAATTAAATTTTGATAATTTGGTAAACAGAATTTTCATTTATTCTAGGTGATATAATCTACAAATATTTTTAAATAATATCCATATACCGATTGCTAAATTTTATAATTACTCCTTTTTTACTTGCGTAAAAAATCGAACACGAGACTTTTATACGAATAAAGTGGGTCCAGACATTTACTCTGTCTGTCTGTATGCTTATGTATGTTTAAGATCTCATAGAAACATGACGATTAAATAGTCCTAAATAAGAGATTGTAAAATTTCAATATTTTGGTTCATTTCAAGCACGTTCGAGTAAAGAGACCATGGTATACTTGCGACTTCTCGGGATAAATCCTTTTGATTGATTTAATTGAAATCCCAACAGAAAAATTTAGAAGGACATCAACCCAAATCGAAGATTAAGTCAAAACGGACAAACAACAAGTCTTAGTATACAACTCCAACTATACAGCTTCTTCCAAAATTTAACACTTCGAATTAAGGATAATCACTTTCAGAGTTGTAATTTTTAATTACAATAGATAGCAACTCCACCAATGTACGTTTCGTAACTCTATCGTTACGCTAAATTGCAAGTTAACACAAAAGTTATATATTTCTGGCCTCAACCAACTTTCACAAACACCATTATATCAACAACACCATCTGAAAAATAATTTGCACTTCATTATTTTCTGAAATTTATATTATTAAATAAAAAGTAAATTGGCATATTTAACTTTTCATTTGAAAAAAAATTGTTTCCTTATGTTAATATCAGTTGTTTTATCAAAAGTGAATTTGAACATTTTTCTCTTTTTCTCAGTTCGTACCTTGAATTTTGCAGTAAGTGGTTCTTATGAAAGTTTGCTCACGAATGAATCATAATATCTTACCTCTATTACATTATATATTTGTTAGAAAACTTTAGATTAATATTCAATACCCACAAAAATGGAGGAAATCAAAGTCACCCCACCGTAAGACACACAAAGAATAAAAAAATATCTAAGTAGAAATAAAATAATGTTTTGTTTCAAACGACTATACGAGTATTATAATATGTACTAACAATTATTAGACAATATTGACATTCTGTGCCAATTTAGATATTCTGAGGTTGAATAAGTTAAAAATATATTCTTGTTTTGGCAACAGAAAGCGGATATTTTTACTAACTGCTTTATTATTAAATCATGCAGTGTTTAGTGCTATGGTAAGACCATAAACAATTGAATTGAATTTTTTAAATAAGATCACGTAAAATAGTTCTAGGAAATTATTTCAAATGTCCACTTGTTTATTCTACGAATAATCGTCTTTAAACCAAAAAAATTATAGTGTAATAGGTATACGAGTACACAACAGAATTTCTTAAAACAAGATATCTATCTTCTTCGTATTTGAAATGTCATCTTTTCAATCAAATGCAAAGCAAGTAAACATTATTTTTATCTTCTTTTGATTCGATGTTATTTTTGCAGACAGTCTTTAGTTTTGCCCCACGTCATATAAACAAAATATAAAGGCTTGTCCTAGAATTTTTATCCAGGATTTCTTTGTGTTTGCTTCCAAGGAGATATGTCTTGTCAACAGGAAAACGAGCTCACTGATGAATAAAATATTCAAAGTGTTTCGCGTTTTCAAGACATTTCTTCAGAATATCATAGAAATTTTGTTTATTTCTTCATTATAATTTAAGATTACCTAGGTATCTCTCTTATTTTGAACAATATTATATCCCTTGTATAGCTCAAAAATTAAACCAACGTATATGTAGCAGTTGAATATATGTAAGTATGTTTATTTTGTCCAATTGATATTTTAACAATAATTGTTAACACAAAACAAAATGTAGGTATCAACAAATCCATATTATTGAATTTTTCGTTATTCCAAATTCGGGGTTACCTACTTGAAAGTAAAAGTTCAACCTTATAGTCGGTTGAGAAAAGAGATGGAGAGAAATGCGTTTGTGGTGGACTGTTGCGGTACGTTGGGCTTCGCTAGGCTGCATTTAGGAGCACTGTTCTCGCATGGACAGTCTCACGTCACCTCCATGCTTAAATTTTGTTTTGGATAGTTGAAATGTTTGGATGAGAATTCAATATTTTAAAGACGAATTTTTATACGCATTATAAAATATTTAAAAAAAAAGTTATCTGATATAATAACAATATAGTATCTAACTCATAACCGATATAAATCTTAAGGGAATATCTTCTAGGTTATAAAATAAATCGAACTTTCATACCGGATGTCTGCGATGGATTCCCACCCGGTGCCACCCCAGAACAAGAAACGTTCTTGCGAGAAAGTGGCAAATCTTCCAACAGTGTGAGTTACTGGAGCGACTCTTCAAATATAGTTATACTTGACAGCCAGATTAGAAGGGGTGAAAAATATCTTGCAACGTCGAAGGAAACCAAAGTACTTAGCTCCGTTTTTGGCGTAGTCGAATATGTGGTAATGCCATACAAAGCGATCTTTGATGAACAGACCAAGAGCTGAGAGCTGTTCGGTTTCCTCAATGCAAGCGAGACTCATGGATTGCAGCATGAGAGGTGGGTTTTGTTTTAACGACAGAAGATAGAATTGAGTTTTATATATGGTGTATGATTCGTCAATTGACAATATTTAGCTTAGTTTAGTTTATTTTGTCAATCAGAATTATTCTTACAGACTTGAATATATGTATATAACAATTGAAGAAATAAATAAATGATAACAAAATTTCATAATAAATAATAACAAGTATAATAACAAATAAATAAGCAATAACAGCGTTATGATTTAAATTTATAAATTGAAAATTTGTTCAAAATTTACTAACGTATATAAAAGCTTATTTTTAAAAGTCTCTCTTGTACAATTTTCAAAAAAGTCAATTAAACTGCAAACAGAATTAGCTTCTTTGACGCATTTTGAAATTGGTTCATTGCAACCATAATTAGTTCGATGATAACGAACGAAAAATAGAACTGAAGTTCTAGTATTTCTTGGGGGAACACGAAAACCAAATTCATTTAAAAGAAATGAGCATTTAACTCGAGAATTTAAAATATCACGAACAAACATAATTGAAAAATATCTTCTACGAAGAGCGAGAGTATGAATTCCTAATAATAAGCATCTAGCATTATAACAAGGAATATCACTGTTCCAATAAATTAGTTTCAAAAAGGTGTACCTCGTAAATCTTCGTTGCACCCTTTCAATTCTTTCAGAGTGAGTTGAATAAAATGGGTTCCATACAACTGAGCAATACTCTAAAATAGACCTAACCAACGAAAAATAGAGGATTTTTAGTGTAAAAAAAATCAGAAAACTCACGAGCGTTTCTCTTAATAAACCCAAGCATAGAGTTACTTTTACTTATTATCCAATCTATATGAGGTTTAAAAGATAATTTAATGTCTAAAATAACTCCTAAGTCTTTCTTTTGAGGGACCCTTTCTAAAGACATATTTGACAAATTATATCTGTAGTAAGAACATACTCTCTTTTTAAAACAAGTTAATACTTGACATTTAGCTATATTGAGATGAAGGCAGTTAGTTTCGCACCATTGCGCTAGCCTTATAAAATCATCTTGTAGTAGTATGCAATCCTGAATTGATTCGATGTGCCTGTAAAGTTTCAGATCGTCTGCATAAAGAAGGCATTTTGAATTAATGAAGACCTCAGATATATCATTAATAAATAAAAGAAAGAGCAATGGTCCAATATGACTACCCTGAGGTACGCCCGAAGGAACAAGAATTTGATTCGATAAATATGTATCAATTTTAACAACTTGAACACGATCAGTTAGATAAGACTCGATCCATTTCAGTAAATTGGAATGAAAACCAAGGCATGCTAATTTATGAAGAAGAACTGTATGATTCACTCTATCAAATGCTTTTGCAAAATCGGTGAATATGATATCAGTTTGAAGGTTATTTTCAAAATTATAAATTACATAATTGATAAATAAAGAAAGATTAGTAGCTGTTGACCTCCCTGGTACGAACCCATGCTGAAAATCCGATATGTGCTCTCGAACAACAAAGAGAATTTTATCACTGATAATTTTTTCAAATATTTTAGGAATGACTGAGATTTTGCATATTGGTCTATAATTAGAGATTGATTGTCTGGATCCTGCTTTAAATATAGGAGTAAGATAAGAAACTTTCCACTCACTTAAAAAAGTTCCGCTTTCCAACGAAAGATTAAATAAAAACGTAAATGGTTCAGCTAAAGATTCAGCCGCATTTTTTAAAAATATTGGTGAGAAACCATCTGGTCCAGTTGATTTGGATGTATCTATAAGCTTTAACGCAGTTAATACTTCATCCGAGTTGATTCGGAGACTTCCCAAACTGAATCTTTTAGCCACATTAGGAAGATTGCCTGAAAACGAATCACGAGAATACACCGACTCAAAATATTGAGCAAAAAGATTACAGATCTTGGATAAATCACTTGTTGTCGTTCCTAAGTAATGCATACAATTTGGAAAACCACTACTCTTACGTTTCGAATTAATGAATTTCCAAAAGTGACTACAATCATTTTTGATTTTATCTTCAGTGGAAGATATGTAATCTTTATACAAAAACGAATTTAAAGAAACAAACTCCCGTTCTAGGTCTAAATACTTATTACGTAAATTAAGGTCGTTTTTATTACGTTTATATCTCTTATAAGCTTTATTTTTTTGATTCTTAAGTCTTGAGAGTCGTTTATTAAACCAGATTGGATTAGAATTGAGGCGGCACAAAATCTGGGGCTGCACATTAGTGAAGGTAAAACAAAGTACATGGTGGCGTCGAATGCGAGAGGAACAGTTGGTCAAACAATCAAGGTAGCGGAGCACGAATTTGAAGTGGTGCAATCCTTTAAATACCTTGGGTCAATAGTAGCAGCCGATAACAATATAGAAGAAGAAATACGCGGGCGGCTTCTCAAATCCAACAGAGCCTACTATAGTCTGTCAAAGCTCTTCAAATCCAGAAATCTCACCATAACTTCAAAACTGCTGCTGTACAGGACCATGGTCCTGCCAGTACTCACATATGGATCCGAGACTTGGGTGCTTAGCAAAAGGCACTCCGACCTCTTAGCTGCGTTCGAGAGAAAAGTCTTAAGGAGAATTGTTGGCCCCGTATGTGAGGAAGGACGATTCCGGAGACGGTACAATCATGAACTGTACGCAATCTACCTTGAAGCAGATATCGTGACAAAAATTAAGCTCGGTAGACTCCGGTGGGCAGGGCACCTAGCTCGCATGAGCGAAGAGGAACCTGCTCGGAAAGTTCTTTGTGGTACATTCTATGGTAGACGACAGCGTGGTAGACCATGCTTGCGCTGGAGAGATGGCGTAGACCAGGACGCCCGAAGCCTTGGGGTGCGCAACTGGATGGCGTCGGCTAGAGACCGGGATAGGTGGAGAGACTTGTTGAAAGAGGCCAGGACCGGAACCCGGTTGTCGAGCCGATGATGATGATGGATTAGAATTGGATGAGATTCTTTTTATTGGAACAAAACGTTCAATAGAATCAGAGATGATACACTTTAGAATGTCTTAAGCCAAATTTAAATCAAGTTGGCTCTTCATGTTCTCCCACGAAAATGCAGATAGATAAGCATTAATTGCATCAAAGTCAGCGTTCTGGAAACAGCGTACGATTCTGGAATTATCTGATTTATTTGACTTTAAATAATTATAAAAGCTAATATTGGCAACTAAAGCACAGTGGTGAATTGAATTCTGGAGCAAAGGTAGCAAACATCTCTCCATTTCAACATTAAATTGTTTATCAACAAAGATTAGATCGAGGACTCGTCCTAGATCATTAGGATTGTTATTCAATTGAATTAAATCATATTGGCTGAAAAAATCAGCCACCAGTACTTCAGTTTCTGAATTAACATTAAATGGCACTAAATACTTGTCATCTTCATCCAGAATCCAATTAATTTCACCTAAATTAAAATCACCTGCAAAAAAAACATGCTGTGAGTTAGCAAGATTATCAAGAACAAATTTACTGTTATTTAAATGCACATCATATAAATTGACAGAACTCCTAGGGGGAATATAACTACATATAATAAAAAAAATCTTCATTATTACATAACGTAACATTAATAATTAATTGATCAATATCGAAATTAGATTGATTGGGAGAGGAGTCAGATACGAGGTCAATAAGCTTGCAAGATAAACACGATTTTACTGCGATCATGACTCCACCCCCTCTCTCAAAACCAGTTATGGAAGAGCATCTATCTTTTCTAAATATTGTATACGAAGAATTACAAAATTCAGTTGATAAAAAATTTTCAGATAACCAAGTTTCAGTAAACACAACAATATCATATGATTCAGAAGATAATAATAAGAAAACCTGAGAAAGCTTAGTCCTTAAACCTCCTACGTTTTGATAGTAAATAGATAATTGATATGTAGATCTCGAGATCAGATTTTATTGAGCTTTGCATACGGCAAAAGTCTAAATCCATATTCAAAGAACAAGAACGTGAATCTGGAAACGAATATGAGAAGCTGAGAATACATTGGTCAACCAAACAATTTAATGGATTAGAAGTTTCTGACAAAAGATCATTGATGAATATGAGAAAGAGATTTGGAGACAAAACAGAGCCCTGAGGTTCACCAGTATTAATTTTATGAATTTCAAACTTAAAACCGTCAAATTGTATTGAACGGTTCAAAAGGTAGTTACTAATACTACAACAAAAAAGAGATTGATCAATACCAAATTCACGCATTTACGATTAGAGAATTTGATGCCAAACTCTATCAAATGCTTTGGAAATATCAAGTGAAATAATCTTACTTTCTGCAAAATACGTGAAGCTTTGTGCCACTATTCGGTGAGATATAAATGGATACGAAAGCCATACTGCCGGTCACTGAAAAGCTTTCTTTCTTCAAGATATTTATTCAGCTCATAATTTCCATGACATTGGAAAGAACGAACGTAAGTACAATTGGACGATAGTAAGAGAAGCCTTTTTTAAGGACAGACTGGACAATCACTGTTTTCCATCCACTCGGAAAGAGACCTGTAGAATAGGACGGATGGAAAAGCTAACACAATGGTCTTACCAGTAGTAGTTTAGTATGGTAAGCTTTTCAAGATCGGAAACTTACTCCTCGGATCTTATTATATGTAGGCATGGATTAAGAGAAAACGCTACAAAGAAAACACCTACAAGCAATATCTAATTTCACTTAAGACCGGGTGACAGAAATGGCGGTACTTTCCAAAGAAATTACTTCCCACTCCTCAAAATGAACTAACTTCATCACATTTATTAGTTGGATTTAGTTCACAAGCTTGAAAGATCTAAGTCCCAATTAGAAAAAAAGTAGGGTTTAGTTAATTTTCATTTTCGCATTAGATACGAAACATTTTTTTTTTTTTAATATTTTTAATACAAAGTAACCTATCCCGGTGCGACTCAACGTAATCTCATATAGTGTTAGTAGACAACTAATCATTACTCATTTATAACTTTTCGAACGCAATATTCAAAATATTCAATTCGGGATTTTGTAGATCCCAGAGTAGTAATACTTCAACATTTAAAAAAGTTTTAAATTTGAGTTTCGCACTCGTTTGATTGGTAAGTTAATTTTTTAATTTAATTCATTTCAACAAATTTTATTTTTTTTTTTGTTTTAGTTCAAGAACACAAAAAAGTGGCACTATATCTCATGTGGTTCCATATGAAGGATAGATTCACTTGGCCAACTTTGCCGACAAATCTCCAGGTTTGTACTATACTTACTACCCTACTTCAGATGGAAAAAACAACATGCGTCATCTGTCCGCGGGAACAAGACCGGTTAATTAAACCTCCTTTGTAGCGAAAATAGGGGTCCTAAGTGCGAGAATTGTCTTGATTCAATATTTTGATGCATTTTGACATTAAAACATGCTGACGATCTCAATAAATCCTAATTTATATTAATGCGAGAAACAGATTGGCACAGCAACTTCAACAGCAACTTTGACAACCACGTCACTCTTTTTAGAGCCAGTGGTTTTAAATGGCTTTGATTACATTAACACAGCAACTTCGACATCGACATCAACGTTAGACCTAAACCCTAAATTTGCTGTCGCTGTGCAAATGCTACCAACTTTTAAGGTGAAATTTGTCAGTATTATCAACACTCAAATCAAAATGTGAGAACCGTCTTTTTGTTTTGTCTATTTATTTTGGTTTTGACAATGGAAGAATTACTAAAAACAAATTAATTTTAGTACGACAAATTGCAAGTCGTTTACATTGATGCAATTTACGTTAATTTCTATCAAATTATGTATGGCAAATTCATTTCGCATTTGAAACTATTTTGATTATATATGCTGTCAAAAACGCTGTTCACGTTGTAATCTATTTCACAAGACTTTTGATGTTGAAGTTTTCGTTGCTGTTAAAGTTGCTGTTGAAGTTGCTGTGTTAATCTGTTTCTCGCATAAATCGATTTTAAATATTTGAAATAGAATCAAGGACATATTTGGGTAGTGTTTTCCCGGAATGGGTATAGGGTGTAAGGGTTAATTCTATGCGAGACCCCTTTTTTGTTTTTTCTATTATCGTAATGTCAAGTCTGAAAAAATTTCGAGTTTGATTACTTCTTTGTAAGAGATCTTGTTTTATTTTTTTATTATCTAAGAACACTTTTATGATCTCAGATATTTTTTTTTAAATCATTTACTCAATTTTATTTATGTATCATCTCCAGTACTTAAGTATTACAGAATAATGGCACGATCCTAAGACAGATCTTATATATACTGAGCTATTACTGTAATACTGGCTGTATAAAACTATGCTATCATTTTATACCACTTTTTACTTGCGATATAGGTACTATAGGGCAGGAGCCCTCTTAAGTTCTGCATTTGCAAAAAAAATCGAGCTCGAGATTTTGATCAAATTTGACATTACGATGATAGCGAAGGCGAAAAAAGTGGATCCGGCAATTCCGTCTGTCTGTCTGTATGTCTGTACATCGAACTAAAGCATAGACTAACTGGAGGTATTTTCTTCAAACTCGATACTTAAGAGTCTTCGATGATTCCTTAGAGGGGAAATTGAAATTTTTTTTTAGCTCTAAAACAAACGGTACCCCCCATACACCCGTAATGGATCATCTTATTTATCTCGAAAACGGCTCTAACGATTTAAAACAAAAAATAAAGCGTGATATTTTAGACATGGACTACATATGGTATTGGTCAAAAAAAATTTGGGGGGATATGTTATTAACGGTACCTGTGATAGAACGTTTTTTTTTAATTTCGACTTTCTCATCAACGGCTCTAAGGATCTTAACCAAAAATTTTCAGCAGGAGCCCTCTTAAGTTTTAAGTAATATTTTATATAAAAATATTCGAATTTTTTTTTTTTTTCTTTTTTTTTCAAAAGTCCCAGATTTTTTTTTTGAAAAATCAATATCCTTAAAACCTGTGAACGATTATTTTGTGAAATTATTTCCTAAAATCTATACTACCAAATATGTACTTAATATGGGTATCCCAAATTTTGTTCTCGAAAAATTTTAAAGAAATTCGTTATATAAAAAATTACTTTAATAATAAAACGATTTTTAAACTTTGTTTGCATAAATTCATACTTTTCCAAAAATCAGACGGCGATTCCATGAATTTATACTTTTTTATCTCATTAAATCGATGTTTTATATTTATAAAATGTATTTTAAATTCCAAAGTACTTTTACATAAGAGCCAGTTCGTCCGATACAGTCGTGCATTTTATTTTTATGAAAATTGTGATAAAGCCAATCCAATCCATTGATAAGTCTGGTTTTATTTATCTAATTGCATGATTGCAGTAAAATAGAATATTTACATGAATAAGTTAAAAGTAATTTTAAGAGTTTTTATGATTTGACATGCTCACAACTTTTATATCAATAAAATTCACGAAAAAATAGTACCCATTTTTACTTTGGATCTTAGGTTATTCTGATGTTTGTTTAGTTGCTCAAACTCATTTTAAAATATCTAGGTTCTACATTAAAAAGTGAGAAATTACTCTTCTTGTATTAGTTTCTTAAATTCCTCTTCTAATATTCTTTTTTTTTACTAGAGTACTTTAATCAATTTAAGGAGGAGGTGAGCAAAATAAATACAATCATTCCACGTTTCATCAAAGTAAATGTTGCCAAATACACTCGAACATCTTTTCAGCCATAGTCAATCAGTCAGTCCAAGCAATTTAAGAACATTTAATATAAACAGACCACATTTGAAAAATTAATAATCTTTTATTTTCCTATATCTGTCCTGGAGTTTCAGGTACATCTGTATATACATACATACTTCTTTTTTAAATACATATATATGTAGAAGTAATCCTTGTTTTTTAAGCAAAACGGCAAAAACTCATGCTGACAAGGTTACAAAAGCACAGTCTTATTTGACTATCCCTATTATTTATGTACATAAGTATGTATGTATATGCAAAATGCATACATGTCACTATCAATATTAGCTGTTGGTGAAAACTTCTTACAGGAGCTCAGGAAAACTGTCACATGCATTTATATTGTATAAATGGAGCTTGCTTGTGGTGATGGTAATGTCACATGATTTTTTTCATAATGTGTAACTGTTTCTGAAAATTACATACAAAAACATTTAAGAAAATTATATTTCTTAGTGTTGAAATTTTTTTAATGAGATTTTTTAGTGAAATACATTGATGGGAGGGATTAATCTTACTAATTTATTTAATCAGATTCATGTCTAAGAATCAGGGTTGCGAATTTTTGAATTAAAAAAATCATAAGTCATAAGTCTTTAGATGATTTGTGAATTAAAAAAATTTAAGTCATAAGTTAGTTAGTGACTTTTGATTTAAAAAAAATTTAATTCATAAGCTACTAAGTGACTTATGAATTAAAAAAAATTAATTCACTATCTACCTATAACTGACTTATGAATTAAAAAAAATTAAGTCATGAGCCAGTAAATGACCTATGAATTTAAAAAAAAAATATTTCACTAAGTGCCTTATGAATTAAAAAAAATTTAATTCATAAGCTAGTTGGTAAATTTTAAATGCTTAAGCTTGTTTTGAGTACATAATTATTTAATTACTAACGAAGGTAGATTTCAAGCTTTTCTGTGTAATAAAATTATCATGCTAGCTTATTAATTTTCCAAATAATAATTTTTTAACCCATTAGCTTAAGAATTAAATTTTTTTTTTAATTCATAAGTCACTAGGTAACTTTTGAATTATTTTTTTTTAATTCTTAAGTCACTAAGAAGCTTATGATTTAATTTTTTTTAATTCACAAGTCACCAACTGACTTATGAATTAAATTTTTTTAATTCATAAGTCAGTAACTAGCTGCTGAATTACATTTTTCTTAATTCATAAGTCACCCACTAGCTTGTGAATTAAAGCCAAGCTTAAGCTAAAAAGTGACTTAAGCTTTTGAAACACTGCTAAGAATGTACTCGTAGCATTTCTTATCAACGGAGAAATAACAAAAGAAGAAATAGGGTGGTCGTGGCGCGATGGTTGTGAGCTCGCCTGTCAACCTCATGATCACAGGTTCGATCCCTGCCGTCGTCTATGGGTTGCTGGTTTACTCATTATATGTTGTTTTAGGCATAACACTAACAGCATGTGATTGAGTGAAGCTTGTATGCCCAGCAAGGATGAATACGAATAAAATAATGCGAGTTATAAGTGACATAGAAATAAGACACGTCATTTCTCCGCTTTAGTTCAGCCGCCATCCCTGGAGATAAAAAAAAATCTGAGAACCCCTTCAGTCTCAGAACATCGTGCCACATCTTTCCTATCCTTCTTTCTCTTCCGTAACTTCACGCCCGCGCTGTGTTGAAACATTTAAAGGGTAATCATAATTTTTTGAGCGTGAGTAGAATATAAAAAACAAAATTCGGGCAACGAAAATAATGGCAGGTCTTGACATTCTTTCATCGTTGGAATACTTCTGTTTTATTAGTTTTTGATAGATATATGTACATACAAAAGGAATTTGATTTTGAAAAACTGGAGCTGGATCAATTAACTTATAAAGTTTTGACTAGATTAAAGTAGAATTTAAAAAGATTATGATTCATGGTCTTGATTTCCTATATAAGCAAATATTCTAAGATCGGTTCGATGGAGAGCTGTAAAAATATGTCTTTGAACTTATTCAACAATGAATTGTCTGTAAAAAATGGATGTGGTATAAGTCTCTAAAAATAATTAAATATTGAATAAATGATCTTTTACCCTTTAATTTAAACTGAAATTATAATTTGTTTCTGCCACCCGGGAGCTCATTTCGAATTTTTACTCATCGAAAAAAGACTGCGAGCTTAACAGCCATAGTTAAGAAGGTACTATTAGTGCGAAAACCTGCAATCAGTGTACTTCTCCACTTTCATGACTTCATGTTGTCAATCTCTTGCATCTAAGGATTTGGAAAACGTTCAATAACGTTTGAGCGAATTTGCGAATTTTTCAATTTTTGGTCTTGCATTACTAAAATCTGATCATTCGCATATATTTCAACACATTCTGTAAAAAAGTTTGGATGATGCCGTAACACATATCCATGAGCAAATTTTGCATTTTTGGAAACTGTTGGTAACTTTTTGCTTTATTATACAATTTGTATAATATCTGGCTCTTTTTATACGCTGAAAACTTTTTTACACGAATGGATAACACATACTTGCTGTTATGTGTAAGTATACTTTGGGGTCTTAAATGTGGTCGAGTAAAAAACATTATTTAGAGAAAAAGATTCAGATGCATGAAATTCATTCTTAAAATTACTTAAACAACTACTAAAATACTTTGAGATCAAAACTAAAAACACATAATATGCAAACAAAATTTAAAAAAAATCTTTAGAAGAGTTTTATTTATAAATTGAATTTTGTATACGAAATTTCTTTAAAATTCAAAACAATCGTTCATCGTTTTAAGGATATTGATTTTTTCAATAAAAATTTGAATAACTTTGTTTTTTAAATTTCAAAAAAAATAATTTTTAAAAAATTTGTAAATACCTTATTATCTTAAAAGTAAAGGAGATCCTGTACAAAAATGTTGAAAAAGTCGAAAATACAAAAAAACGGTTCTATGACAGCAATGCTTGGTGAAGAGCGATGGTAAATTGACAATAAATCACTCCACGTATGAAAGAAAGTTGTTTTAAAACCTCGTTCTCCGATTACATTCACCACAAATAATGTTATTTAGAAAAAACTGTTGTAATTTCCTTTATATATATTATATTCTGCAAGTAATTTCGTTGATCGAGATTCGTAGCCAGAAAGCAATAATGCCAGTGGCTCTGGTCTCTGGTGGCGGCGCCAATTATGGTAATTTTACCTTTTCGCTCGCACAACATAATTTTGGTTTCGCGTAAAAACCACCGATAAAAAACTGAGCTATTGCTTTCAATTCAATTCTTTTTCCCAAAATAACAATATTCAACTCGAAATGTGTTGTTATGAAAATAAATTTTTTTTTTTTTTTTTTTTTTTTTTATAATCAACTCACGCTCAAGGGAATATGATTACCCTTTAAATGGTTTAACACAGCGTGGGCGTGAAGTTACGGAAGAGAAAGAAGGATAGGAAAGATGTGTGGCACGATGTTCTGAGACTGAAGGTGGTTGTCTCAGATTTTGTATCTCCAGAACTGTCAAACGGAACGTCAATTTTTGTTTGTTATGAAGAAACTTAACATGACATTTTTTTATTGAGATTTTCATACAAAAACGTCATTAAAATTTGTATGAAGACATGTGACAGCATATGTAGCTGTCTAACTGAATTCAAATCAAATGTAACCAAATTTTCATAGAAAGATACCATTCAAATATCCGACTTTTTCAAAGGATTTTCTAAAAAAATATCTTTAAATCAGTCGATTCGGTCGTAATCAGAATTAAAAAAAGCGATGTATTGGATGGCTAACAAGAACAAAAAAAATCCGGAGCATTACACGAACATTATATAATGTTTATAATTATAAACTCGTAAACGCACGAGCGTTTTTATGTATTAAGATTCAAGGAAATTAATAATAATGAACCTAGCAACAGGAATCCTTTAATTACTAATAGAATTCCCATTTTGATCATTAGTATGAAATTGTCTTATTAACTAAGGATTTATGCAGTTTTAATACTCATGAAGTCATCAGCATAGCTTATTTTAATAAAAAAAAAGCCATATTGAATTTTATATCTAATATTTCATAGGTCATAAAGGCACTAATATTTGTAATTGGTCATTTAAGAGTGCCACTTAGCTATTGACAAGAAGTTTTCT
Organism: Chrysotoxum bicinctum; assembly: GCA_911387755.1. Taxonomy (NCBI): domain Eukaryota; kingdom Metazoa; phylum Arthropoda; class Insecta; order Diptera; family Syrphidae; genus Chrysotoxum; species Chrysotoxum bicinctum. The sequence goes on from OU426989.1 coordinate 279,847, forward strand.
GTAGTAATTTTTCGTAAGTTCTTATAAAAACTATATGAAAAATAAAAATGTATTCAAAATATATCTTGTGTGTATGTACGAGTATGTATATCAAAAGTTTTACTTCATATAATATATACGTTTCAACCGTAAGGTCAATTTAATTATGACAACAACTAAAATGCATTATATTTAAGAAACACAACCTTTGGGTAAATCGGATTCTCTTTGTTCTGACCACATTTGGTAGGAGTGAACTGGAAGCTAAATGATGGTTAAGCCCTCTTGTACGACGTCTACTCTTTACCGACCTTACCCCAAGCCCCATTTTGTGTTATAATCGACATGAATATTGAAAACATCTGTGCTTGCAGTTTTCACTTTATCTCATCAAAATGCTTTCATTAAGTCTAATAGTCCTTAAAGAAACTAGGAAGGCACTGTTGGAGCAGCGTGAATAAACGAAACTTTACGGTAAGAGGAAATGAAAATAACCGCAAGACTAATTGGACTTCTCATTTCACCTTATTCATTTTCTCTAGTTTAAAGATGGTTCAAGTATTTTTCAAGTATCTAGAACTCTTAAGTAAATATATACTCCAAAGCATAAGAATGGGAAAAATATAATCATCAAGAGCCCCACAAACTATATATCATGCATAGTCTATACTCTTACTATGCCCATATATACATACATACCTCCTCATCATCATCTCCAAGAAAAGGATTTATTTTCTGCAATCTGTATCCTATTAGGTATTTATAGAACTAAAACCGAATTTTACAAATGTCTTCTTAGCAATTATCTTTCCTTTCCTATACAATGCGCTTTATGTAAATAAATATTCAAATATGTTTTATGCATTTTTTTAATAGAGTTTTCTCCTCTTTCTTTATAATTTGCTTGATCTCAAAAAATCAGCAGCGGCCTCCTTCTGATACCAACCATCATTATTTCGAAATGAGATATGTTTTATTTAAGGACAAGAACATGGAAGATAAATCCCTAAAAAATAAACAATATGTTTAAGGTAAATACTTACATGAAAAACCAATTATGATGGATTTTTTTTTTGCAACGTAACGATGTGAGTTTGGGAAAGCTATGTTTATTACAATATTTCCACATGATTACTCTTTTATGAACACAACAATCAAAATTACATACATACATAATGTACATGATTGAAAACAGTACATTTGTCTACATGGTTGGCAGTTTCATAGCAAGCTTCAAATCGTTTATTAAAAAAATGTAAATATTTATTAGTGTTTATATCCTAACAAATTATGCGCTCGTCAAAAATTCGTTCCTTATGATTGTATTAAATAAGGGTAAAAGTTCTAGTCTCACCAAAATTTTCTTTTTTAAAGTTGTATAAACATTATATGTTTAATCAGATTTCATATACATACAAGGGCTTAAATCAAAAATTTGGTGTGTGAATGCTAACATTCTGTATTTTAAAACAGCCGTATTCGGAAAAAAAATTAATAACCTCTTTTTTATAAGTTTAGTTGTATGAAAATGAAGATAAGAACCATGGAACCATTTTTTGATTTCTGACTTTCTCATTATTGGCATAGAACATTTAAATCAAATTTTGTATACAGAAACTTGTATAAAGTTAAAAAATAAATCATTGCATTTCAAAACTTAAGAAAATTTTTGTTTGGCGTTTTTGAAAATTCAATATCTTAAAAACGAGTCTATAATTTTCTTCCAAGTTTTTTATTTGCACAATAATAAAAACTTAAATTTACCGTAGGAAATTTTGTTTTTAAAAAGTTTTTGAAAAATGTATATATTAAAACTTATATTTTAAAAAGTCGCTACAACGTTTTATAACTTTTGATTCATTTTTGCCTTAGAAACCACATGTGTTCAACCCTTACTACTAATGGAATTAAGTTTTTTCCATTTAAAAATGAATTTTATATATCTGAACATTTTTTTTTAATAAGTTCTATTTTTAAAATTCAAAGTCTCATTTAATTAGCCAATTTTAACGGTTTATATTCTATGCTCACTATTTTGAACTTTTTCCGCTACACATTTCGAAAATGAAGGTGGTAAGATTTCAAGTTCCACACAAACCCTTTTGAGTTCAGTGAAAAGTTCCATTCGTGGTTCCATTCAAACGTTTAAATCAGTGAAACCAATTACATCATCATGTTTTGGGTTGTTCGCCAATTGGTTAACTATTTATGTAAACAAAAGCTTAACTTTCTACACAAAGATATTATCTACATTTACACAGTAAATTAAAACATTGGAATTAGAATTATCACGCACATGGAAGGAAAATTCTCTTCGACAAGGTATAAATACTAAAAATGAAAAATAGTATAGAGTCGTCTGACTATGTAATAACTATAGAAATCCGTTTTCTCATAAGCTTAAACACGACTTGTTGAGTTGAACTCTCAAATATAGTCAAATGGACAATGTATTCTGTACTATTTGTCTGGTACATTTTAGTTGATTTCTAATTTTTCGATTTTTTCTTGTTACGGTCCTAAGATAAATAAAATTCATTTTTGAAACTACAAAAACAACTCCAGTAGTAGTTGGAGCTAAATACAAGATTCCGTGTGATTTAATCAAATATAAGTTTATGCAAGAAGGAAAATTATGAGTCGTTGTGGTTATTTCATAAAAAAACAACCTTTTATATAAAAAATTTAAAAACATTTCGAAAAAATTGTATGACAGTAACCGTTATTTTTAGTCTTAAAAAAATAACGTATCTACCAAGCTTAAAGAAAGCTTAAAGAAAATCTGCCGATCCGTTTGGGCTGCAGTCGAACAAACCAACAGACACGCAGAATTGTGAATTGTGTAACGCCAACTTTGATCAAAATCTCGTTTGTTTTTTTTTTACGAATGGATAAATTGTCTCATAGTACCTTCAAGTCACAAGTAAAAATTATAAGGAACAATCCCAATCATCTGAACTAGATTGGGTAGTTTTCTTTAATTTTAAAAACATAAAAAAAAAAACAGAACATCATTTAACTCATAAACAATAGGTACAGCGGTTTTCACTGAATATTATCTTATTACTATAGTCAATGCTCTGTTTTAAGGATTTCATAAGTTTTGTTTCGTACGAAAATCAATCTAAATACATTATACTTTGGTCTAAAAACCTAGCGGTGGAAAATCAGCGAAAATGAAAAAAAAAACACCAACATTTGTGGCTTTTTTGTTGCTAATTAGTTGCTGGTATACCGATTTTGTTGCTCGAACCGATCGCGAGAAATCGGCAACAGTTCTAGATTTATGTTAAGATAGCGTGGAAATTACTAAATTTTGGAATAACCAATCACACAAATGAGAGTAAATTTGTTGCTAATTTGTTGCTGTAAGATGTTCCAAGAAAAAGTTGAAAAAAATATTTATTCACAGTTAATTTAACTAACTCAAATTTGATGTCGTCCACGCTAGCTTAACTCTCGATTTTTCCATGGAAAAATCCAATTAATATTGTTGCTGAGCACAGTAGGCCTTATCTGAGTGCAAAGAGTCAGCATCAAAATAGAAACTGGAAGATGGTAGTGTTTAAAGACCGGTTAGCAAATAAACCGGCACGCTAGCTTAACTCTCGATTTTCCCATGGAAATATCCAATTAATATTTTGTTGCTCTTCATCTTTTGTAGCTTTTTTCTCGTTGATCCTAAACAACGTTCTTAGAGGTATCTAAAAACAAAACAATAATAATAGATTTATTTTGTGTAAAAAATGCTCCAAAAGTTATTTCAAAATTATGAAAAGAATAAAGGACTTCAAGGATATTTAGAAAAAGTGTCTATTATGTTTTTGTCACAGTAAATAAAATAAATAAGTTTAAACTTGTATACATACCGGATGTGAAGCATTTAAATTATAAAGTTTATATTTTTTTTTTGAAGGTGACAATTTATCATCATCTGAAGATCGCTACTATATAATTATTGAATTTTTATTACTTCCGTTAAATTAGAAAAAAAGTTTTATATTTTTTAATAAATTGCCACTAGACATCCAAATCATGTCATTTATAATTTTTTAAAATTTAACTTAACACGAGGTTAATCACCAACTGTGTTTACACTCAATATATCAGTACATTACATCGCAAAATGCAACTATTATATCTATTTAATTATTATAGCCTTTTCACTATTGCCAATTAAAATAATAAATTTTTAATCAATTCTAAATTTTTAAGATAAAATAAAAATTCGCTCCAATACCATGAATGTACAACTGAGCACAAAAAACATGGTGTCTGTATTACTAAATCATATACTACATATTCGCCTGTTACGAAAGCAACCGATCTCGAAAAGCCGAATCTTTCCGAAACTCTTACTTCTGTGTATAGTGTATTACCTATTTTGCATAAGAACTATATTCTAAAATGGCGTTTAATTGAATCAACTGATGTTGTTTATAAGTACGCTTTATTATTTGGACATCTAAATTGATTGCATAAGAAATTCAAATCAAATTTAGTCGATTCCAGCATTATAACTTTCTAACCATTAAATATAGCTCACAATTAATAAATTTATCTTAAAGTTCACACAATCAGCTTCAATTTAAGCTATTAACCTTATAACTTTTACGATTTTTTCAACTTGTTTCAGGGGTTTATAAATTTGTAAAAATATTAAAAATAATGAACAACATGCCATGTCCGCAGGATTGCGTCCACAGCTCCTTACCAATTTTTGTATAATTTTTTAGACTTGTTCTATGAATCAATACTAAGACCAAGTTCAAAGATAAACAAAATCGGCTGATTAGATCGGGAATTGTGGGTGTTTAAATATTTTATCATTGTCCAAAAAATATATATTTAGTCAATTATATTCTTATAACCTGCTAAAATTTAGATATATATCAAAATAGATGAATTTATATTAAAGTTCACACGATTAGCTTGAATTCAAGCTATTATTTGTATAATTTTTAAAAAATTTTAAATTTGTGTCAAGAGTTTATAAATAGTAATAATATGCAAATATTATTTATTTTATATTCGCCTATAAAATCTAACTATCCATATCGGCGTGGCCGAATGTCGCTTTTTTAATTGCTAATTAGTTGCTCTAATGAGAATTTTGTTGCTTGAATAGTTTTTGAGATATTGATAACAATGCCGGTCAGTGACGATGCCAACTTAGTTTAGCTGAATTTTCGTCATATTTTTGGTATGAAAAATAGAAATATTTATTGAACTGTTTAGTTTTTTTTCCGTTGCTGCTTCCAGCATTCGATTTTTAACCATTATCGCATTACTCACTATTCAATTGTCTATAGAATAATATGAAATTTATTTTTATGTCGTGACATTCTAATAATAATGTAATAATAGAAAAAGTATTAGGAAAGAAACAAAAAAAACATGTAAGTTGAAAACTACATTTTCAAAAACTAATTTTAATTCATGTTCAACAGGAGATGTCATTATTTTTGAAGTCTTTGACGACGGGACGAACCAGAAAATTAAATTGGGTGCTCTTCCACGAGGTTTAACGAATCCTTTAAATAGCAGATAAATATATAGACTTGTTGGAGCTATAGACTTTACGCCCCCTACGAATACTCGAAGAACATCTTCAGATTTAAATATAGGACACTTCACGGCCGTGTGCTTACGAGGAACTCAGTGAACAGAATACGACGATCGTTGTGAAAAAGAAATGTTCAGAAAAAATACATACGCTATTAAGCCTAGAATTTTAATGTATGTCAAAATCACATGCATGACATAATTCTTTAGTTATAAAAAACGAATATTTTTAGTAGGTTATGGAAAAATAAAGAACAATTAAATGTTAAACTGCCCGCTGCTCAGTAATGAGATTATGGTACTATTTTTTTGTTCTATTTCCTGCCTAGATAAGGAATTTCAAACTCGACCGACTCCTGGTTTCTATAAGTTAAAAATTTAATATTTCATAAAAAAAAAATTGAAAAACGGTTGACTCTAAAGGCCATCCCTGTAACTTTCCGCTAATTATATGCTTTTGCACTCAAAATTCACTCAATACAACATTTTTGAGCTCGTAATTTCTTCGTTATTATGAGCTCTCCGAACCGCACGGAATTCAGCTATGAGATTTTGAGCATTAAATAAAATATTGCGATATTTGTTGAACTTTTCAGGTGAAAGAATCCGACATTCACGTTCAAAAAAAGTCATTGTATAAAACCAGCTACGGAGAGCTTAAAACATATCGTAAATAACTTCAAAGAAGTATATAGTTCAAAATAATGCGTAAATAATGAGAAAAAGTCGTAAATGTTTAACGAATGCGGATCTAAATTTTACATGCGTATATAGTTAAAAAAAAAATTAAATTTACATTCAGACAGAAGATTTATATAAAGTTTTTTAATAAGTCGCTTAAAGGAATTATCTGTATTCAAAAAAAGGCCGCCTAATAACAGAAATTTCTTCAACAGAGTAATCTAGCAAGGCCGGTTCGTTTGCTTACGGGTCACCAAACACTACCTACTTCCGGTTTCTATTTTGTTGCTGACTCTTTGTACTCAGACAAGGCCTACTGTGCTCAGCAACAAATTATTAATTGGATTTTTCCATGGAAAAATCGAGAGTTAAGCTAGCGTGGACGACATCAAATTTGAGTTAGTTAAATTAACTGTGAATAAATATTTTTTTTTTTAACTTTTTCTTGGAACATCTTACAGCAACAAATTTACTCTCATTTGTGTGATCGGTTATCCAAAATTTAGTAATTTCCAGGCTATCTTAACCTAAATCTAGAACTGTTGCCGATTTCTCGTGATCGGTTCGAGCAACAAAATCGGTGTTTCAGCAACTTATAAGCAACAAAAAAGCCACAAATGTTGGTGTTTTTTTTTTTCATTTTCGCTGATTTTCCACGCTAGGTTTTTAGACCTATTATACTTGCACATTAAAACACTGAACTTTTATTTTTATCAATACAAACAAAAATTTATTTTTTTCAACTCAAAGGATATTTCAACGAAAAGTTTTTGCTAAATAAATTTCTAATTACCTCTACCCACACCATACCAAAGTATAAATATAACCAAAGACGTCCATACTTTTGCTAATAAAGATTAATTGCCTGTTCGCCCTTCATAGTATTATTTTCTACCTAAAAGAGTTATCAAGTTAAGATATGGTAATTTATCATTTTTCCCGGTTCGGTTATTCTTATTGACACTTTTGCTATAAGGTGTCACTTAAAGTTCTAAAAGATAATGATACTCTTGCGAAAAACGGAAATTAAGAGATTTTGAAAGTATCGTCTTCAAAATGTATGTCTTTCCATCGCCAAAGATACAATTTTCCTCTATTGAAATCGGAATACATTTTGTAATCAAAATACAAGATTCACTCCACATCATTATACAATGAGTGTGATTTTGTTCCTTAAGGCTGTCATTCTTTTTGCGCTTTTCATATTTGAAAACTACGAGTACATAATTATAAAAAAGAACTTACTAGTTTTCATGCATATAAGCAGAAACATATGTAAGTGCTCAAGTTCGCACGTCAATTAGAAATACACTGCCGCTCATCTGAATAGGTTCACTGTTTTTCGTAACTTAATGTAAGACTATCTGCATATATATGACAATGACTCGTCTGTGTTATGTATGTAATGAAAGAGCATTATTATGCGCTTAGTTTGGGAAAAAAAGTTTTCTCTTAAAGCTTACCGTTATTCTCACACGCTAGCTAAACTTAATTCATTAAAAAAAACTAAGTGTTTTTTTGGGTCATCTGAATAGGTTCGAAAGCAAATAAATCATTTTTAATTAATGTGCGCGGCGGATGTGTACTGAAAGTTAAGTTTTTTGGTAAATTGAATTGTTTTAAACCGTTTAACAAGAAAAATGGGTCGCGGAAAATCCTTAAAATAGGAAGAAAAAGGCAAAATAAAAGCATTTATTGAATTAGGGATAAGCCAAAGAAAAATCGCAAGAAAAAATAGAAAGAAGCCAAAATTTAGTGGGTAAATATTTGCGGAACATCGAAAACTACGGGAAAAATATGAAAGGTTACACTTATAAGGCCACATCAATGGCCGATAGACGCGCAATCATAACAGCTGCTTCTAATTCGCATGATTCCGCGTCAAAAATTAGACTCAAAACTGGTGTTAAGTGTAGTTTGGTGATGGTGAAACGCGTTATTAAGAGTACTAAGCATTCAAAAAGAAAAAAAATACCGAAAAAACACCTTTGAACGAAAAACGAAAAAAAAATCGTCTCCAATTTTACAAAAAAAATACATGTTGAAATCGGAGTGGAGGCGAGTTATATTTTCAGATGATAAAAATACAACTTAGAGGGCCCAGATGGCTACAACTATTACTTTCATGACCTTCGTAAAGAAGAACATTATATAAGCCGTCTGCATAGCTGTGAAGGCAGTGTCATGGTGTGAAGAGCAATTTCATATTATGGAACCTTTGAGCTGCAATTTCTTACATCGCGAATGAATATCAATGTGTACAAAGTTGTGTTTGAAAAGGTCTTCCCACAAATCTCTGACCTTTTCAGACCAATACCATTGTCATTCTAGCATGATAATGCCCCTATCCATACAGCGAAGTCGGTAAAACAATGGATCGAGAACCAAAATGTAGACGTGTTGGAATGGCTTCCATACTCACCTGACCTTAACATAATTAAAAATGTTTGGGGACTTCTTTTCCGTAAGGTGTATGAGTCGGGGAGACAATATGAAGACAAGTTGTCCTTAATCGAGGGAATTAAGAAAGCGTGGGCAGAGTTTTCGCTGCAATATCTAGAAAAACTGTATGACTTCATTCCAATTCCAATTTTCGAAACAGTTTCAAAAAAAAGGTGGCGATACCACATTATTAATATGAATTATTATGTCTCTACCTATTCAATGTGCAAAATAAATCATTTAATTACAGTTATTTTTCTTGTTTTCCTCCATTTTTTGCTTTTGAACCTATTCAGATGAGCCAAAAAAACACTTAGTTTTTTTTAATGAATTAAGTTTAGCTAGCGTGTGAGAATAACGGTAAGCTTTAAGAGAAAACTTTTTTCCCAAACTAAGCGCATAATAATGCTCTTTCATTACATACATAACACAGACGAGTCATTGCCATATATATGCAGATAGTCTTACAGTAAGTTACGAAAAACAGTGAACCTATTCAGATGAGCGGCAGTGTATTACACAAGACTACCTTCAATCCTACCTATGTACATACTTTGTTACGTAGTTTAGATACATACATATATTTAGATCAGTATCTCAATGTACCTATGTAATATACGTTGTTTAAACTAATAGTGGTCAAAACTTCTAAGTGGGTGTTTCCAGCTAAAACACCTGAAACTCTCCTTTTTTGAGAAAAAGGAAAATAAAATTCAGCGCAAACAAATCATTTTTGTTCATAATTCACCTTAATAATATTTCTTTTTAATATTCTTTTATAATTAACGACACATACTTATGTAAGATAAACAATTTGAATTGTTATTGGGCTTAGTAGGAGTGGCAGTTTTAGACGCGATTTGCGGATTTGCCAATTACAATTGGTCGGACACGCACGGTCCATTCGCAGTTGAGCAATATTTGTGTATTGATTATCCGCTTTAATTTTCGACGAGTCAGTAATGGGCTGACCACGCAACTTAGGCTAGGACCGCACTTGCGATTTTTTGTCGAAGCGATTAAAAAGTCGTAGTCGCTATAAATTATTGTCATGCACGCACTTGCGATTTTTTTGCGCGCGATTATTTAATCGCAAAAAATGAAACACACTACTTCTTATGTGAGTGCACGCATTTGCTACAAATAAGTAGCGACAGAAAAATCGCTTGAAAAAATAGAACTTGTTTCATTTTTATAATCGCTACGATTTTTAAGTCGCATGTGCGTGCATTCACATTTAAGGCCATGTGTCCTACTTTTTGCGACTAAAAAATCGTGGATTAAAAATCGCAAGTGCGTGCATGCCAATTTCTCTTTGCGACTACGATTTTTAAGTCGTAGTAATTTAAATCGCAAGTGTGGGCATATCCATTTGAGAACATGTGTTTCATTCAAGTTTACGACAATCGCATCGCAAGAAAAATGAAACAAATTGCGACTTTTAAATCGTCATGATTTTTTGGTAGCAAGTGCGTTCATTCTCATTTAAATTCATGTGTTCTATTTTTGCGACTAAAAAATCGTGCGATTGAAATCGCAAGTGCGGTCCTAGCCTTACCTGGGACGGAATCGCGTAAGGTGATAGTTGACTATAAATTCGTTGATTGTCGTTTTCGACTATAGCTGTCTCTATCATATCAATTAAGAATTATAGAGAGAGCGATGGTCAAAACGACAATCAACAAATTGATAATCAAATATCACCTTACGCGATTCCACCCCTGGTCGTGAGTTCAGAAAGATGGACGAGACAACGGTTAACGAAAATCCTTGGGGACTTTATATAAAAAAATAAACTTAAGTTTCAAGTATACATTCAAATTAAAGTATGCCGTTTCTAAACAGATATGACTATTTTTGACATGAAGAGTAAGCGAAAGCAATGCTCGAACGTTGTGTAACAGCACGATATCTTGGAAACATATTGTTGGCTTTGTTAATAAACAGAACATTAGATACTCTTGATACTCGTACAACAACTTTAATTAACGCTATCAAAAACGTTTGCACTGTCCAAAAACTACACAGTGGTTTAAAATTCCGCTTTAAACACAGTCTGGGTATGTCTTGCCTTGAGCTTATTATTGGTGGACCACATGCTTTTATATATAATTCGTACATAATATTTTAGGGCGTGATTCTTGGTTATATTGAAAGAAAAAAAATCGATTTATAACTAATAATGGCCTTTCTCCAATTTTTATATCATGTATCGGGAATTTAAGAAAAGGCTTACTTTGGTGTACCCTGCCTCATATTAACAGTATTTAGGAGAAATAACAGCCTTTGTATTTCCGCTAAAACAAATTTGATATCATATCTCGGTCTTGAGATATTCCCTGTGCAGGGACGGGTTAGAATATTCCTGCAGCGCCTCCCCGCTTGTCGTAAAAGGCGACTAAAGGAGTAAATACATCTAGGCCACAAACAGCAAGGTAAACTTTCCCAAAAGTGTGCATGCCAGTCCCTGGGTTGGCACGACTGGAGATCACCGGTGCCGTAAAAGAGAGATCAAATACAAAACTGGAGCATGCACACGTCGATACTTACAACGGATTTTGTGAATTCAAGCATTATGGAAGTACTCGTCCAAAATGACACTACCCCGCCAGGCACTACCATTGTTACACATGGTACTGATCCTGGACCGAGCAGCAATGCTCGGGTCAGAGCTAGACGGATTCCGGGGGCTAGCAAAGTAATGCCGCAGATTATACAAAATCTGAGAGTTGCGAGTTGGAACGTTGGCAGTATGACAGGTCGAAGCTTCGAGTTGGAAGAGATGATGAAAAGAAGGCGGGTGGACATCTTATGTGTTCAAGAAACAAAATGGCGAAACACGGGAAACAGGGCCCGTTTCTTGGATACGAGGACAAAAAACTATAAGATGTTCTACTATGGAACGGAAAAGGGTAAAAACGGAATCGGAATCATCCTTGCAAAACATCTATTAGGCAGTGTATTGACCATTTCGAAATCCAGCGACCGTTTGATGTCCCTTAAATTGGTGATTAAAGGAAAGTTGTGGAATATTGTCACTGCATATGCTCCCCAAATTGGATGTGAGCAGGTACAAAAAGATGCATTTTGGCTAGACTTTCACAATCTACTTAAGGACATCCCCAAGGAAGAGTTTTTGTTCGTGGGCGGAGATTTGAACGGACATGTCGGGAAGATAAACGAAGACTATGAAGATTGCCATGGAGGCCTCGGATACGGCACCAGGAACCCTCCTGGTGAAGACATCCTGAGCATGTGCAAAACATACGGTCTTATCGTGCTAAATACCATGTTCGTCAAACAAAGCCGACACCTGGTCACTTACAGCAGTGGTGGAAATGAAACCCAGATTGATTACCATTTGGTATCTAGTTTCATGAAACCCCGGGTAAAAGATTGCAAAGTGATACTAGGAGAAGCGATCGCCCACCAACACCGTCTCCTACTGACAGAATTTTTTATGGAGACAGTGAACGACAACAAACATACAAAAACTTTTGGGAAGATCAAATGGTATAATCTGGATAAGGAAAAAGGCGAAGCTTTTATTTCGAATATGCAAAACGTTCTATATAACAACACCGATATAGTTCGAAATGAAGAGAGTACAGCACAAAGTATGTGGGATCTCCTACAGAGAACTTGCAAAGAAAAAGCCAAAACACTGTTAGGGGTTTCAAAAGGACACAACCAACAAGGCAAAGAAACATGGTGGTGGAATGATGAAGCTAAATCAGTTATAAGTAAAAAGAAAATGGCTTTCAAGGCTTGGTCGAAGTGCCCCTCTAATAATACAGAGCAAAAGTCACGCCTCGAAGTGGAATATAGAAACTGCAAGAAAGAAGCGAAGAAGAAGTGCGCCCAAATTCAAGCAAAGAATACAGAAAACCTGTATCGGGAGCTGGATGAAATTTCTACCCCGACAGCTGGTGCTATTCAAGAGCTACGGCAAAACACGAATTAGGGCGCAACTATCTTTAAAATAGCCGGCCGCTCAAAGAAGAAGAAATGCCCAGGAGATTTGTTCGCCAAAGTTCATTAACAATGCTCAAGGCCAACTACTTGTGGAAGACAACGAAATTCTTCACAGGTGGCGACAGTATTGTGACGGACTTCTAAACGAACAATTTCCAAGGCTATACTTTCCAATAGCTTCACCTAACTTAAGCGAAGTATCCGACGTCACAGTCGAAGAAGTTAGTGAGGCGGTAAAATACTCCAAAAAGGGAAAAGCTGTTGGCCCAGACGAAATACCCTCAGAGTTTTGGAAAAAGATGGGAGATATCGGGTTTAGATGGCTCATGATTCTTGTCTCCAAACTTATTCGAGGTGATCGCATGCCTAATCAATGGAGGGAAAGTTACCTTCTTCCAATTTATAAAGGAAAGGGTGATACTCGAAGCTGTGTGCTGATGTCACACACCATGAAGATCGTTGAGCGAGTCTTGGGTAGCCGACTGCGAAAAATAATTAGGCTATCTGATGACCAGTGCGGGTTTGTCGGGGGTAAGTCAACCACGGATGCAATCCAGAGTATAAGAATAATTATGGAAAAACATCGGGATTCTTTGGAGGATTTGCATGTCGTATTGGTTGATTTTGAAAAAGCATTCGATCGGCAACCACGAGATCTAATATGGGTGGCCCTCAGGCAACGAGGAGTTCCAGAAACCTATGTGCGGATAATTATGGACATGTATGATGGAGCAGTTACTAAAGTAAGATGCGCAGCTGGAGTCACCGAAGAATTCGAAATCACAGTAGGTGTACACCAGGGAAGTGTCTTGAGTCCCCTGCTCTTTATTACAGTTCTTGATTACCTGCTTGAAGGCAAAGTGGCGGATCCAAAAGTACCTACATCAGTTATTCTTTGCTGACGATGGAGCCATCATAAGTGAAGACCCGATATCCCTACAACGAGCACTTGACGTATGGGTGGATGTTCTAGAAGGAAGTGGGTACCGCATAAGCGCGAAAAAGACAGAATACCTATGCTGCCCATTTTCTGATCCACACAGGCCTACTCCAGACATTTATTTGAATGGAGTAGTGCTTCCCAAGTGTGAAAAGTTTAAATATCTGGGGTCTATGATAAATAACGAAGCTACTTGTGATGACGATATCAATCATCGCGTAAGCGTAGGGTGGATGAAGTGGCGGGAAAATTCTGCTATCTTCTGTGACCGAAAAATGCCCCCTAAGCTGAAAGGAAAGCTCTACACTTCAGTTGTGCGTCCAGCACTCACATACGGTTCACAATGTTGGACAATGTACAAAAAGTATGAGAGTAAGCTTACGGCAGCTGAGATGAAGATGCTTCGTATGACAGCAGGAGTTACAAAGCTTGATCGAATTAGAAGTACGAAGATCCGAGGAAGCCTTCATGTTAAGAATACCATTTCCCAAAAAATTGAACACGACCGACTCAGTTGGTATTGCCATGTTCAAAGGAGAGATCCTGAGAACCCCGTCAAAAAGGCAATATCATACAACGTTCCAATTCGGAATAAAAAGAAAGGTAGGCCTAAACACTCCTGGTACAAACAAATGCAAAAACACCAGCATTCAGTTGGCCTCAGAAATGGAACAATACAAAACCGGGAGGCTTGCCGCCGATTTCTGAGGTCAACCCGGCGAACCCCACAGGCGGATCACTAGTGTGAAGCAGATACGTGAGAGAGTTATGATCCCCTCGACATCGAGATCATAACAGCGCCGAAGAAAAGGAAGAAGAAGATCTCGGTCTTGAGATATCCAATTTATAGCATATTCCATTTTTCTTGCTCATGCTAATTTTTTGACTTTGGCCTCAATTTTTTCCAGAAAATGTGTCATAAACATTCCTTTTTCTATTTTTTTTTTTTTTTTTGAATAATCGTAACAATAATAAAAATAAAACATAATGACAAGTTGGCGGAAAAACCCATAGATTTTATGATACTTGGGAAAACCTAGAAAATGTAAAATTAAAACAAGAGTTTTTGTAGTTTTGTTTTTTTTATGAAAAACCTGCAGCGGGTATAAAAAAGGGTTTTTAATTTTGGATACGTTTTTAACAACAGTTGGCAATAAGAGTGGTTTTGCAAGAATTTTGCAATGCAATGGATATCTGTCGAAATCCTCATTTCCTTTCATCATCATTCATTTCAGCACAGATTCGGTATAAATATGGGGGCAGGCATAATTGGAAACAAATTAATCAGCCCCTTCAAACTACCCATTGGGACATGGGGTCAAGGTACACCAAAATAAACCTTTTCTTAAATCCCCGATATATGATACATATAAGATAGGACCTTACTGTAGAACGATTTATTCTTAGAATATACCCAAGAATCACGCCCTTAAATATTATGCACGAATTAAGGGACACCCTGTATAATGCTGTTGGTAAAGCTCTCCCCCTACGGTTGGATTCTGTGAATTTTTTTTATTTTGCTCTAAACTTTTCCCCAAGTGAGCTATGAAGAGCTGGGTTTTGCCTGGCCAGATTGTCAGCCCGTTCATTTCCATCTATACCACCCTGACCTGAAGCCTTGATAAGAGATACATTAAGGTTAAAATTCACGCGCGTAAGCTCATCCCGGCAATTTAGAGAAGGAAGAAACCGATTCAATGGTTTAAACAGCTGTCTGTGAAAATGGTCGTATTTCGGTTTGGATTTGGATCTTCTTTTATTATTGAGCATGATTCCCTATTCAGTAATTCAGTTTGAAAGGCATTGGCAAAATCAGGTAGTCAAAAAGACCCAGAGACATTGAAAGACTAAAAGAAAATTCCTGAGTCACAGCAATCATTGCGTACCGATGCCCAGAGTATAAGTGCAGTAGTATGAGTGTGTCTCCTTGCATTAAGCTTGTAATATTGCTGTGTATATATGGTTTGATAAGCCAATAATAAACTGATTCTTAACGCCAAGATACTTGCGTTAAATCTTCAAAACGATGATTTGGCCTTATCTTCAAAATTTACTTTCCAAAATGGTTACTAATGGTATCTTCTATAAAAGCATTTTTTGATTTTCCGGATTTTATCAAAATTTTTGTGCGGAAGCTTCTAAAAAAAATCAATATATTAATTCATTTAAGACCTACATTTTCATCGAAAAAAAATCCTAAAATAATAGATTTTTATCCCAAAAACGGTTCATACGATTTTGTGTGCTAGAATTACAATACTTTTGATTTTTTTTTTCCAATAACATCAATGTTGAAAACTCAGTCGTACATTTAAGTTATTAAATATACAAACATTAATGACACAAAATATTTAGCAATAGAATTTTTAAATATTTCCCAAAACACGTGATCCATTTTTTTTTTGGAGAGCAAAATTTTTTCGAAATAATAATAATAATTATTCAATAAATAAAATTTCGAAACTAAGACATTACTGACAGTACCTACCATGGAATCATTTTGTCGATATTTCCTTGCTCATTATCGGTATAAGGGCTTTGAATGAAATAATACAGAAGCATTTAAAAAGCTTGCGTATATAACAAATCGAGAAAAAAATAGTTTTTTGATTATTGAAGAACAAAATCTAAATTTCATTCTGAAAATTCGACATCGCAATAACGGGTCAGTTATTTATTTCTTAAATTTAGTTTGTATTTGCACTATAATAAAAACTTAAGATTGGCGTGCCAAAATTTGTTCTTAAAAATGTTTTAAGATACATAAATACATGTGTTTAGAAACTTATTATTTTTTCAATTTTGTTCTCGCATAAATTATAATTTTCTTAAGAAACTATCAAAGGATTTGTTTTAGCTGTTTTCCAATTAATTTTATGCTTATGAATATTTTTGTCCCTTATAACATTCAGTTTAGAATGCTAATCTCTTAAACATAAGAGCAAGTTATAAATAAATGTCGTGGTCCAAATCATTGATATTTTAAATTAAATTGGTTGACCCTACAGACGCTGTCCTGTCCAAATTTCAATCGTTTTTTAAAAAAACTGACATACCTGGAATATAATCGAATTTGAACGGAAGTTTAAATCATATAATAAAACGGCAAACATGTTTTTTGTGGTACACTTTTCTCCAAAAGTATTTAACCGATTTCGATAAATTTTATATGGTTGGAAAGCCACAGTTACGGAGATGTGCAGAATATACTTGAGATACGCATTTACACACTGTGGGTCATTTTTGTTTTTGAACTGTCGAACACTTTGCATATTACATAAAATAAAATTTAATTTAATAAATTTGCTTGAAAATACTGCCAATAATATAAATAATAAATAATAAATAAATTGGCACTCGAATTTCGAGAGCTGGGTCGGCTAGTTTTAAGAATTCTATTCTAATTTAAGCTTTATTTTAATTAAAATAAAAAACGTACTCATTGAAAAATTATCGATACATTAGCATATTTATTATTATCATATATATATTTAGGAAATATGATTTTTTTTATATTCGTACATTTTGGTCAACAAAAAAATTAAGGAAAAATGTTATTAGTGGCACCTGTTATAGTACAGTTTATTTTGATTTTCTATTATCTCAGTAATAATTCTACCGATTTCGAACAAAATATACTGAAGCTCCTTTAAATTTGAAATCATATTGTACTATATAAACATAATTGGGAAAATATTCAATTTTTTTTTGAAAATTCAATAGCTTGAAAACGAGTGATCGAATGTTTGTTCAAAATATTTTCTAAAATGTGTACTGTTAAATACTTGAAATCGGTATTCCAATTTTTTTTAGAAAAAAAATTAGTAAAGGAACAAACGATGTAGTAGTAGTAGCGAGCGTGTCGTTTGCTCCCAACAACCTGCACTTCAACAACAACAACATCAAGAGATGGAACCGTCTACGCACCGCTACAAGCTTCGGAGCCAAGCTAATAAATAACATTTCAACAGCAGTTTCCCGGTGACCACGCTCAATGCAATTTGATGCGAAACATTCGGGGTGAGTTCTAAATTGCACTCATATTAAATTTCAAATAACACGGATTATCCGAAAAATACTTATTTATTTTGTTTCATGACTTCTTAAATACCGCTTATCAAAATTGCCTATATGTAATCCTGATTTTTAAAATCCCATCAAAACGCTCCAAACCCGTTTTTAACAATACATATATTAAACTAAATAATATTATGGTGTTTGCTAATTTCCAAGAACCAACTTTACTTGACTAAAAGTTGGGGTTGGGGTATGTTTCAAAAATTCTGTAAAGTTCTGTTAATCCTAAATTCTGTATTTCAAAATTTTAAAAACCCAAAATTGCTTGAATCCATAATTCTGTATTTTAAAATTTCGTATTGATAAATTCTGTAATAAAATAATAATTGTTTTGATAAACAATTCTGTTAATAATTTATAAATCGAACGGAACCTATCCAATAGACCGAGAGCTTAAAATGAAGTCGAGCCTTGACACATGCGCATAAAAGTTATTTGGATGAAGTAAAGTCGGAATATACGAGTATATACTTATAGATCTCAGAACTTATTTGGTCAGAAACAAAAGTATCTACAGTTCAGTATGGGGAGCTTATTACAAAAAGTTGGAAAACCATATATGTTAAAACAAACAAACGTCAAGTTAAAAAAAAAGTCACACATAATATTTAAAAAGGTTAACAAAGAATCTTCATCTTATTCGAGTATTTTTATTTATTTGGCGACACGGAAGCCTGGCCACTCTTGTATTTTTAGTATGTGTATGTATTGTAATACTCGTATTTTTCTGATGCGTCCAGAGTTGTTTCCCAAGAAAAAATTATAAAACATTTCAAAAACAGTTCAGAAGCAAAATAGCGTTTCCAAAACAATGTTTCCCGAAATGTTTCTTTGATTTATACGTTGAAATTCATATTATCCTGATTTTGCAATCAAATCTAGTTGTTATAGTTTAAAAAGTCGCGTGATTATTTAGGTCAAAACTAATTAACGAGTTTGTAGAAATTTTAAGAGCAGCTTCTTCTAATATCGTTAAAATTATTACTTCTTAATCAAACATAATTTTTAAAAATGCAAAAAATGTTAAAAGCGCTCAGTTACTAAGACATTTAAGAAGGTTAAATTGAATATTTTAAAGCATTTTACATTTTATGGAACAATTTTCAAACAAAATTGGACTTTGCGCCTTTTATCTTCATTTCTGTAAATTTGCGAATTCTTCCCCGAAACCTGTTTACACTATTCGAGAATATTATATCGTTTTCAAAGGAGAAAGTTGTTTGGGAATGCATATCCATATAAAAAAATCTTTATGGGTATATCCAGTCAACAAAACGGGTATTGCAGGAAAGGCTTTTTTATAATGTATCATTGGTTTTATTGCTATGGTTAAACCACCTTCTTTTGAATACTTTATTTACACACATTTTCGACGCCACAAAGAAAATATGCTGTTGCTTTTCAATGGCAGTTCATTATGCATCAAATAGAAATAAATTAAACTGAAGAGCAAGATAAAAAAAAATCTTAGAAGAAAAAAATGTTGGTCCTTTGGAACTCATTAGGCTACAATGCCAAATGACTCCTGCTGTGTGGCTAAGAACTGCGTACCGTATACATGAATAATGTAAGTACTTAATCCGTCTGTAATAATATGAAAAATAAATTCGTTTGTGAAAGATATAACAGTGTTTGTTCGAGGCACGAGCAAAAAGTCATAACGAAGGGTATTGTGTGTTCTGTGGTATGTAAATACATAAATCCATATGTATGTGTCATTTTAATTTAATGCAAAGAAGTTAAGGAGTCAGATGGACGGGGTTTGGTACAATTATTTTAAAATGGTGTGGAAAAATCTTTTAATATTAAGTTTTAATTTTAAACAGAATATTCACTTCACGTTGAACTTTTACGAAAGGTAGGATACTGCTATGAATATAAAATTGCATATAATTATTTGAGATTTTAGAAGGGAACTTCATTTCATGCAAATATAAATTAGATATTTTCAAATTGAAAATTCAGAAAATTTATTTCTAAATAAAAAAGCAGTTGAATCATCTTTCAGATGCATTATATTTGAAAGATATAAGAATTTAAAGTTGACGAATGGGAACTCTATTAATAAATGTATCTAAGCAAAACACCTATACCTAGTTTTATAAAGCTTACTGCTATCTGTAAAAAAGCGACCAGAAATCCACGTTGGCGTGGTGTAGTTCACGTGATGGAATGAACCAGTCCCAGAACAACGGATCACGACTAATAACGCCACTACCATGAATGTTGCTTTTTGGTTCAAATTACCTGACAAATGTCCAATTTCTTTATTGAGCCATAAGACATTATTTTGGGTTTCTGTCATGTATCTTACGACTTAAAATTAACAAAAATCAATAACGTCATCTGTCTGTCACTATTGCCAGAATTTCAGAAGTATAATCCAGATTTGAAAATAGTTTATCTTGCCAAGACAATAAGGTATGCATGGATATTAACGAAACGTCATAGAATTAATTTAGTTGAAACTTTTGATATTACGAATACGACAAAAAGTGGACAAAATCAACGAGGTAATCCTGATGTTCAAAAGATATTTCAAGATCGGCTATTTAATATTGGATGTTGAAGAATGTTTTATCTTTCAAGTAAACGTAAATATAAATTTTTTAAAACAATTACAAAAACTGTTTAAACAAAATATTTAAACAAATTTCTTATGAGAAACTCATCCACACAAAGTGCTTGCCGCACCTGTTTTCAAGCCTCGTTTGACCAATATATTTTTGGACCATTAACTTTAAATACAATACTTAAGAAGGTTAACGAAATATAGTTTTTTCGCAAATCGATTTCACAAATATTAAATATAATTCAGAACAACAAAATAAATAATGTAAAAGTAAAATATTACATTAGGCTTAAGATATATAGAAATCCGCTTAACAATTTACTATAGGAATTCTATAAAAATACAAACGAAGCTATAAGAAAGAGAAGGTGGGTGGGAAAGTGACATTTTTTGAAAATTGGATTTACATGAAGGTTTTAACTACATCTTTATTTTAAATATTCTTAAGCAAGAAGGGGCTAAGATAACTTAACTACAAATCCATAACTTAACCCCTTCGAATTCTTAATGTTTCAATTAATATTTACATGAACATTTGTTCATTACGAACAAATGATTTTTTGCTGAAATTTAATATATAATGTAGACCAGTGCTGTTTAATTGAGTCACAAACATCGAAACCTAACCGATACCTTCACTCTCGAATGCAGATTGTTTGTTCTAACGAAGTGATGGTCAAACAATGGAATGATTAATTAAGTTTTTATCCGAAAGCTGAATCAAACTTTTACAAAAATCTTCCTCTTTCAGTACCTACTGTTGCTAAACATCAAAAGCACCCTAACAACTTCAAAATGCATTTCCTACACATGCATATTCAGCATTTGTTTCTAACATTGGTAAAACATTTAAGCCGGGCAACGCCCTCCGTCTGAAACACTACATGATAGTATTGAAAACATGCATTCTTGCAAATGTTAAGATTCGGTGTTTTGGTGGTTTGTACATTTTTAAGCAGTAAAAGATTTATGAGAACGCATCAAGTTCAAAATTAGTATAAGCAAAATCTTGAAAAATTATTTATGATCATCTTTTAAAAACCCGCCATTGATATAAGCTTTTTCACTCACAAAAAAAAACAGAATGAATGCCAAATACATGTCCTTAAACTTTTATCTGTTGCCACGTTGGGTCAAATATGTACGAGTATTTGAGATTTTTAAATAAGATTAGTGAAATCACTTTAAAATCGTATATCAATTATTAATATCTTAAAGGCAGCTGTTTCAATCCAATAAATATTTTTTCCGTCAAGCTTTATAGCTCAATAAATGCCCGGGGAGTAGAGTTAATTAGTATTCCAAAACACATTCCCATTTGTTTTTAATCCAATTGTCGAGGGACCACAACCATTAAATCCTTTCAAAATAACTTCCCTTGTAAGAACATCAACGTACATCTACATATGTAAAAATAACGATATTATCTATGAATTAATTAAAACCGACAAAATGTATACTTAAAAGTTAGGAGATATAAACTCGAGCTAAACAAGTTATTCCGCCTGTTTGAAGAAAATCAAACCATAGTTCAGTTTCAATGAAATTTTGTGTTAGTGGTATATACGTATGTATGTATATACATATTTGTTTAGTTTCTTTTGTTATTTGCGCTGTTTACATATACACATCCAAATTAAAACATATTTTTCTGGGCACTTGCAAAATACATATATGTTTTTAAACCATTTGTTTCAGTTAAATTCTGTTTTCTCACTCAATACGAAAGATCTCACAGGTTCCAAATCCTTTTTGCAATTTTTCTTTATCTGTTGCTTTCATTAATGAGCATTTCATAGGCTCAATGTGCATTTTTTTTCTTAAATTAATATTAACACAAAAGAATCATTTCACTTAGATATTATATCTTTTTTCAACAAATCACATAATATATCGTTTCTTTTTACAAACAGGACTATACGGGACTTAATAAACAAACATAACAAAGGACACTTTTTTTCTTTTTATGGAAGAAAAAACAAAGGTAGGTATTATTTGATTTTCTTATCTAACCTTTTATGTAAATTTTTACACTCGTAGATAGGATTTTGTTCTTATGCGAAATAAACAATAACCGGTAACTAATGATATTTATACTTTATTTGTATCGGTGAGATTCAGAAAAGCAATTAAATATAAATTGGTCCAGATAAATTTATAAAAAAATGTTATACACTTATTTTTTTCGGAAAAGCGCGATGTGGAAGAGTACGGCATCAATAAACATTCTCATCCGACTGAAAGACATCTCTCTGTTTCTATATTTCGAATGTTGTGCCGAGTATACATTTTCACTCATACATAAAAACATTTCGAAATCTTAAACTAAAACTGCGCAAGAATAATGAAATGTATTTTCGAAAATGAAAAAAAATCCTTAGCTTTTTTAAGCTTAAAAATGTATGCGATACTCCTTGAAGCTTTTAAAACAAAGAAAGATGTGGAAAATTGTACAAGAGTGTTCTTTTGCAGGGATGTTTGTTTAAGTTTTATTCCAGATATGGAAATGCACACGAATTTTGTATTGATTTGCGGAAATAATAGGCTGAATACACACTAACCACATAGAATCCAGTGTTACCATATTTGATAGCCAGTGATATTCCACTGGGTTCCATGGCTATGAAATATAATAGACAGATATGAATTCATACTATTCAATGATTTACGAAGGAGCTCTTCCTCATAAATAGTAGCTGCCATCCTCTAAGATTCCGAGCATGATGCCTTCGCTCATTCAAAACAAGCGCTTTATACTGTGTCCAAATTGTATTTCCAGAACAGGGAGGGTATATGGCTTTCATTCTAACTATTATGGAATTCAATAAACTCCCTCTATTTTAAAGCTCTTAGAAGGTTGCCGTGCATTTTAAATTACCTCTATTCTGTAAAATATATCAAAAGGGTTACCAATTGTTGATCAGTTAAAAACATGTTAAGCAAAATAAATTGAATCCATCTTTTTCTACAATCCCAAAGCTGTCTTATTTTTAAAAAGGTCGTACAATTTGCTGGTTGAATCAACAATGTTTGCTTTTTTTTTGCATCTGTGCCCTTGAAGTAATATTTTTAATGTTGATACGAGTATATCTACACAGCACACTGATAATATCTCCTCAGATCCTAAAAGAAACTGTTTGTTGCACTGCTCTAAGAAAAAACTATCTAGCACAAAAAAATCAAAACTTATTAAACAGAACTTCATTAAATATTCGCGCAAAAAGTTATTCATTCCAAATGAAAATAACCAACAATTACAAAACTGCATTTTAACTGTTTTACCATACATACAAAGAAAAACGAAAACGTGAAAATATGAAAACACCAAGTGATAACATCTTTTTCCCAAAAGTTAAACTATCGTTCACTCGTTTTCAAGATATTGATTTTTCAAATTTGAAAATTTTAAAGTAGACAGAGTATAACATCACCGATGGTTTTGCTTTAGCATTGTCGTTCATTTTATCGATGTATCTAAACTGTTCGGACTTCAGCCAAATCTTGAGTGCGTGCTGATCATTTTTGTTTTCACTATATCTGATCCTATACATTGTATTTCTTGGATCACGGAAGACACGTTTTGTGAAAACCGGAAAGTTTCAAGAATAAAGAAATTAACCCAATAACATAATCCACATCCATTGGACCTGGCCATACTTTAGGTCAGCACTCTGGCTAGTACTCAAAAACTACTGTCTTAAGGCATTCTTGTGATGTGTTTGTTATAAAGTTCAGCCCATTCGTTCAGTCATACGTTTCCGAATTTTAAAAACGGATGTTATTAAAGAAAACTGTTCATAAGGATAAAATGAATTTTTTAAATTCTTTTAGTAGTAAGAGATAAAAACAGAATGCTATGCAAATATGAATTTATGCAGGAACAAAAATTATAAGTCGTTGTAGTGGTTTCTTAAAAAAATAAGCTTTTATGTACAAAATTTTTAAGACATTTTTAAGAAAAAAATTTGGTACGCCAACCTTAAGTTTTTATTATTGTACGAATGAGAGTCTAATTTCCAATAAAAATACTAAGCCGTTCTTGAGATATCGAATTTTTCAAAAAAAAAATTACTTTTTTTTTCTAAAAATTGAAAAAATATTTTTTCTTAAGTTTTTAAATGCAATGTTTTTTAAACTTTTTAGGAGCTTCTTTATAAAAAATTTCATTAAAATCCGTTTTGCCGATAATTAGTAATTAAAAATTCGAGAAAATCGTTCTATGGTAGGTACAGTCAGTAATATCTAGATTTCAATTTTTTTTTATTAAATTATAGATCGTAAAGATTGATCAAAAGAAAAAAAATTTTAGCAAAATTCTCGGAACCATTTTCGAGAAAAATACGATTTTCGAAAAGCATATTTTAAAATTTGTATGGAAGGTACCGTTAGTTTTAGATAAAATAAAATTTTTTTCTCAAATCTTGTAGATTATGTTAAGAAACTTTTATTTGTCAAGTTTAAAAAAAATCGAGCATGGGATTTTCGAAATATTGAGTTTCCAAAAAAAATTTTTGGACATTACGATGATAGCGAAGATGAAAAAAGGGGTCTCGAAATTCTTTCTGTCTGTCTCTCCGACTACAACCTAAACGGCTCGGCCGATTTTCGTCAAACTTGGTAGATAGCGTTTTAAGTTTTTCCCTTCACACGTTTTTTTTCTTTTTTTTTAAGATCAAAAGTAACGTTACTTGCCATGCGATTTTTTTCGAAATTGTATATATATTTTTTTTCTCAAAAACTGTCCTATGGATTTAAAAAAAAATACAAAATATTTCATTTAGTTAAAGCTAAGTAATGGTTGAAAAGTATTTCCAAAAAATGGTTAGTTTTGGTAATCCCCTTAGAACCATTTTTTTCGTTTTCGATTCTCTTAAAAACGGTACAACCCATTTTGATCATTTTTTTATGCTAAAGCTCTTCAAAAGTTTTAATATTATTGTGTATGAAAATTTTCAACATAAAAAAAATATATTTTGATTTTTAAGAAAAATCCAATTTTTGTTTTTCAAAACTCATTAGCTATTTCCATTTTTTTTAAACTTGATAAATAAAAGTTTTTTAATATAATCTACAAGATATGAGAAAAAAATATGTTTTACCTAAAAATAACGTTACCCACTACACAATTATCGACATAACGGATTTTAATGATTTTTTTATAGCAAAGCTTCTAAAAAGTTTGAGAAAGTTTGAATTTTTGAAAAATAAAATCCTTTTTTTTTTTGGAAAATTCGATATCTCAAAAACGGCTCAATATTTTTTTTGGAAATTTATTTTAATAAAAACTTTTGGCGTACCAAAATTGCATAAATTTATATTTGCACAGGATTCTGTTTTTATTTCTTGCTATTAAAAGAGTTCAAAAAATGATTTTTTTCATTATGAATAGTTTTCTCTAATAACATTCGTTTTTAAAATTTCTAGCCTCTAACATATGGGAGCAAGTTCGTGCGACCCAGTCGTGCATTTTATTTCGTCTTGGCTATCATCGTTATGTCAACTTTTATCAAAATCTCAAGTTTGATTTTTTTACGAATGCATAACTTGCTTTATAGTTCGTATAAGTCGCAAGTAAAAATTATAGTAATTTAGGTTTTATTTTTCAGTTACTATAATTATTTCATTTTCGATTATAAATTGAGAGATACGTTATTTCTAAGGTTTTTTATAGGTATAAAAATCATAAGCTTTGCATTGTTCTTAGTAACTTCATACATACATATTTTAATGAAGCAATAATAACTTGGGTGTGCTACAATATACAGGAACCAATGCGATCATCACTGAGATGGAGGTCATCATGAAACGTTTTCAGTGCAATAAGTGATGACAAAATTTTGTTCAGTTGTTATTAATATGCTAAACCAAGCACCACTAAATTCCTCCGATGCTCGGGTTGGTCCTCGTGAAATACCTATACCTAAAGGCACACTTAATTTGATTGTTGGATTCATAAAAAATCAAATTCAAAAGTTAAGTCTGGCCTACAATTAAGATAATAGAGAACGCAAAAGGAGTTAGGCTTCCAGTTCGGACTGTCTGTTTGTATCTCCAGGTGTATTTTGAGCTGAGGTTTATTAAAAATTTGGTACGGAAAATTTTATTTGATTAGAATTTTAATTTGAACTTATGTAGAACCATTAGCTGTCGTTTAACGTTTTTAGTTATATCAAACTTTCTATAAAATAACTGTAATTATTTAAAGATTTTGATCAAACTTCGTGCATGTTATTTTGAAAACTATAGACATACCATAACACTGCCTTTCACACTTTTGACAATAAATTTGAAGAACAGAAGTAGGGAATGACTTATTTTGAAAATATTGTCATATATTATTATTGGGTTATGCCCGTATGTCTTATTGACAAAATTTAATAAATACCTTACTATTAAACTTATATCCGCTCAACAGTTTTTAGGGAAGCCAATTCTATTATTCTCGTTAAAATCAATTATTTTCTTATTATTTAATTTTTTTTTAAGAAATTCAAAATTTTTAGTTAATATTAAAGTCTACAATTTCCAATACATTCTTAAATTTTAGCTTATTCTACTGTTCCTTAAAAACATAAAAACAAACACCGTCTAAATTTCACTTAAAAAATTAATTTTACAAAACATTACCAGCACAAAAAAGTTTCGTATTTGTAATGAATTTTCAAATAGGATGATGGATCCTATTTGAAAATTCGTTTCAAATACGAAACTTTTTTGTACAATTTTCTTCCGAATCTGAATGGCTAAAATACTCTTGGAATTCACTTCATTGTTTTTGTTTTTAGATGGCAAAGACTAAGCATTGATTGTCAAACTTTCGGCGTGACAGTCTAACGGCTCAATATCGAATATGTATAAATGAAAAAAACACGGATAAACTGTATGTTCTGAAATGTGCTGCAGAGAAGTTTCAACAAATTCACCCTCAATCTATTTTTCATTTTCATTTTTTGTTAAATTGTGTTCTATAATCTCTTCTAAAGGCCAATGCTTGCATTTGTTTTGCCTTATCAATATACCTACTACAATTTACATATGTACATATATACATACAGCCGTTAGCTCATTCCATAATTTCTAATATATGTATGTAACTCATTCCCTTTGCTGCCTGACCATCATCAATCTTAATTGTTTTAATTCTGGCCTATAAATTTAATTGATTTAAAATTACTAAACTGTTTTAAAGACATTTGTTAAAATATAAAATTTGTTGGCATTATTTATTTTGATTGATGACTGACGGAAAAAAAACTATGCTCATATTACCTTCACGTAATTTTAACTAAACCAAACTCGCAAAAAACACTAAGCTAACCCATCAAATCGACGGTTAACTATGAATATCTCCTATGTCGCATTTTGTAAACTTTACAGGGGACACACAAAACTGATTATAGTCTCAAAATTAAAACGTATAATAATAAAATTTTATGCATAATTATTAGTTTTGAATATCTTTGATGTGAAATAGTTGAAATTTTAAAAATTCAACGAAGCAGATGAAAATTATTAACGAAACTGCATCAAAAAGTGAATTTTACAAAAATGTATGTTAGGAGGTATTCATAGTTAACCGTCGAAATATAGTAGATATTCGCTACTAGTAAGTTATTCACTATTTCCATTAAGAATTTATTATTTGACCTTTTTTCTGCTAATGAGACATTGACTTACGGTAACACTTTCAGTAAAATTTACAATATTTATAAGTGTGTAGAAACGTGTAACTTCTTAATTTCTTTTAATAAGGTTCAACTTGATAAATGGTTGTGATATTCGCTGCGGGATACTGTGGCGTATGTGGAACATTTTTTCTGAAATTATTGTTTACCTAAACCTTTAAATATATCTTCTTAGACTACAATAAATAAAATGCACGACTGTATCCGCTCGGTCTTATGTTAAATAGATGTGATTTAAAAAAATGTTCTGCGAATGGTTCTAGGGTGATACGCATAAGATACGATAAAAAGTTAGTGTGTCAGTTTGGTGAACCCAAAAAATAAAATGCACGACTGGGTCGCACGAACTTGCTCCTATGTAATAGACTAGGAATTTTAAAAACGAATGTTATTAGAGAAAACTGTTCATAAGGATCAAATTAATTTTTTTAAATTCTTTTAATAGTAAGAGACGAAAACAGAATGCTATGCAAATATGAATTTATGCAAGAACAAAAATTATAAGTCGTTTTAGTGGTTTCTTAAAAAAAGCTTTTATATACAAAATTTTTAAAAGATTTTTAAGAAAAAATTTCGGTACGCCAATTTAAATAAATTAAAGATCATAAAAATTAGTTGAAAGGAAAAAAATTTTATTAAAATTCTAGGTGCCGTTTTCGAGAAAAATACGATTTTTGAAAACCATTTTTTTAAATTTTTTAACATTTGTATGGTGGGTACCTTTATTTTAAGGTAAAATGAAATTTTTTTCTCACATCTTGTAGATTATATTAAGAAACTTTTATTTATCAAGTTTAAAAAAAAATTTAGCATGGGATTTTCCATATATTGAGTTTTGAAAAAAAAATTTTGAAGTTTTTTTAAAAATCCGAAAAAAATTTTTTGAAAATTTTAATAAACAATTCTATTTAAATTTTTGAAGAGCCTTCGTAAAAAAAAATGATTAAAATCGGTGGTACCGTTTTTGATAAAATCAAACACAAAAAAATGGTTCCATGGGGGAAATATTTTTCGGAAAAATTTTTTCAAGCATTACCTAGATTTAACTAAATAAAATGCACGACTGTATCCGCTCGGTTTTATGTTAAATAGATGTAATTTAAAAAAATGTTCTGCGAATGGTTCTAGGGTGATACGCATAAGATACGATAAAAAGTTAGTGTGTCAGTTTGGTGAAGCCAAAAAATAAAATGCACGACTGGGTCGCACGAACTTGCTCCTATGTAATAGACTAGGAATTTTAAAAACGAATGTTATTAGAGAAAACTGTTCATAAGGATCAAATTAATTTTTTTAAATTCTTTTAATAGTAAGAGACGAAAACAGAATGCTATGCAAATATGAATTTATGCAAGAACAAAAATTATAAGTCGTTTTAGTGGTTTCTTAAAAAAAGCTTTTATATACAAAATTTTTAAAAGATTTTTAAGAAAAAATTTCAATACGCCAATTTAAAGTTTTTATTATTGTTCGAATAAAAATTAAATTAAAAATATTGAGCCGTTTCTGAGATATCGAATTTTGAAAAAAAGAAAAAAAAATTTTTTTTTCAAAAATTAAAAAAATATTTATTTTAAAGTTTTAAAACGCAATGTGTTTTAGACTTTTTAGAACCTTCTCTATAAAAATATTCATTAAGAACCGTTATGTGGATAATGAGAAATTCAAAATTCGAAAAAATGGTTCTATGGTAGGTACAAGCTGTAATATCTTAATTTCAATTTTTTTTTTAATAAATTAAAGATCATAAAAAATTAGTTGAAAGGAAAAAAAATTTATTAAATTCTAGGTGCCGTTTTCGAGAAAAATACGATTTTTGAAAACCATTTTTTTAACATTTGTATGGTGGGTACCTTTATTTTAAGGTAAAATGAAATTTTTTTTCTCACATCTTGTAGATTATATTAAGAAACTTTTATTTATCAAGTTTAAAAAAAAATCTAGCATGGGATTTTTGAAATATTGAGTTTTGAAAAAAAAATTTTGAAGTTTTTTTAAAAATCCGAAAAAATTTTTTTTGAAAATTTTAATAAACAATTCTATTTAAATTTTTGAAGAGCCTTCGTAAAAAAAAATGATTAAAATCGGTGGTACCGTTTTTGATAAAATCAAAAACAAAAAAAATGGTTCCATGGGGGGTACCCTCAATAACCATTTTTCAGAAAATGTTTTTCAAGCATTACCTAGATTTAACTAAATCAAATTTTTTTGTGTTTTTAGTTTTTAAATCGTCCAGCAGTTTTTGAGACAAAAAAAATATTTATAAAATTTCGAAAAAAATTCGTATTGCAGGTACCGTTATTTTTGGTCTTAAGAAAAAAACGTGAGGGGGTAAAAAATCAAAACCCATATCTACCAAGTTTAAAGAAAATCGGCCGAGCCGTTTAGGCTGTAGTCGAAGCGACAGACATACAGACAGAATTGCCAGACCCACTTTTTTAGTCTTCGCTATCATCGTAATGTCTACTTTGATCAAAATCTCGAGTTCAATTTTTTTTACGAATCCATAACTTGCCTTTATAGTACCTATAAGTCGCAAGTAAAAATCTATGGGTGGTGTGGGTCTATTTTACCTACCTAGGTAAGAAACCTTTTCTTACCAATTATAAAGAAGAAATTACGAAACCTTGTGGTTTTAAGAGAAAAGAATAATATAACACAAATTAAAGACGTGTTTTTGTAACCATCTATTTAATTTAACTCTTTTTTCTGCTACTAATTAGGTAAGGTTAGGTTAGGAGAGGCGTGCACAGCACAGAGGCTGTTGCGTACACGGTGGCCTATTGGTTCATTGTGATTCCCTATTAAAAAAAGCAGAGATTCTCCTAAATTAATGTCTTATATAACCTGGTTCATTTGCCAACCAGACTGCGCTTACTATGAATTTTCTCATATTTGCCATTGAAACCTGCGTTAGATCGTCCAGTTTTCCAACAAACCTGTTTCCAAAGTAACGGAGGCGATTTGTTTGGAGGTTCGGACAGTCGCAGAGCACATGTTTAATGGTTTCAATCTCCTCGACATCCTGACAGCTCCTATAGAAATCGGGTGCAAATGCACCCATTCTAGTGGCCATTGTGTCAATGGCGCAATGACACGTTAATACACCCATCAGGATTCTAATATTCTTTTTACTCAGCGATAAAATATATCGAGTTTCCTTTTCATTAATTGAAGCCCATAAGCTTCTAGAGATAACGCAGTCGTCCCTGGAGGACCAGGAGTTATTGATTTACTCTTTCATTTTTAGGTCTATTTTCCTCTTAATTACGCCAATCGGGACTTTTGGTCCCATATTTAAATAACTACTACTGTTTTTATTTGATATTGACCCTTTCCTTAACAGTTCATCTGCTATTTCATTCCCTTATATATTACTATGTCTAGGAACCAAACAGAGCTTGACTTGGTTAGTGTAACAAATATTGTTCAGCATCTGTCGGCATTTTGTTATTGTCGTGGATCTTATAGTCTCACTGGCTGTTGATGATAGTTAATGGCTTCATCGTCATTAAGGAATATCAGACTGTGCTGAAACCAATTTAAAATTTGCTAAAAAACTACTATAGAGAAAACCACTTTATTTCTATTTTATTTTTCCTAGAAATTTGTTTGCTTAATTTTCAATTTATAAAATTATATTTTCATTGTTAATAAAGAAATCAAATGTAAAATACGAATTTACTTAGAATTAAATTCTCAACACTGGCTAAAGCTTTAATGGCAGCTTGGCTGTCCACGAAAAATGTGATCTCCGATGAGATCAGGTTTTTCATGTGTACCAATTCTGCCGCCTTTTCAATAGCGTAAATCTCAGCCTGAAAGACACTACACTCATCTGGGAGTTTGAATGATTCTCTAATATTGAGAGCTTCACAGAACACCCCAGCTCCTGTTCCTTCTTCCATTTTGTACCCATCGGTGTAGAAGGAGATACATTGTTCACTAATTAGTGAGTTGAGTTCCCATCCATGCCTTTCGGGTATTGTAGAGAGATGTGTTTGTTAAAATCTATTCTGGGTGGTAAGTAGTCAGTCGTCACATTAAGCCCGGCCACTGTGTCGTACCTTTGCAGGATAGACCCATGACCATAAGTGCTGTGCTTCCAAGAGCTCATTTCTTTAAGCGAAGTGCGCTTTTGGCTGCTGTGCATCTTATGTGCTCGTCCAGGACTGGAAGATTTAAAATAATTTCCAGCCCTGCCCATAGAGGAAATATATTAAATAATATAATATAATATATTTCCTCTATGGCCCTGCCAATGGCGTAGAACCTTATGCCCCCGTTATTCCTAAACAGGCTAGTCTCAGTACCTTATTCAGGTTTTTGAGATAACTAACTTTTTCTACAGCCTTGTACCTAAGGTTTTTTTGCATGTGCAGAGAGCGCATAGTGCTCTTTTCATTCTTTCCTCTATGTTACGTTTCCATGTTAGCTTGAATTCAAGGATTACTCCAAGTTAGCCTCATTTGAAATTTTCAGAGGAATGTCGTTAAGCTTGGGAGGGGTTAAGTCCTCCAATTTCCTTTTCTTCATAAACAGGACTAGTTCAGTTTTGGAAGGGTTAACCCCGAGACCGTCCTGCGCTGCCCAAGAAGATAGAGTTCCTTAAGTTAAGATTCCATAATATCTTTGATCGCGGTAAGATATTTACCGATATCAAAATTACTATGTCGTTCGCATAGGCTACTATTTTAATCCCTGATTCCTAAATCTTGTAAGAATTTTGTTAACAAAAAGGACCCAAGGAAAGGTGAGATTACTCCTCCTTGTGGAGTGCCTCTTGTAACTACTTTCTCTACAATATTATCATCATGTTGCGAGTTAATGATTCTGCCATTGAGCATGGTATAAATATAGTCCACAATGGCAGATTCAACTGCAACTTCTTCCAGAGCAGATTTAATGGATTCTGTTTTTACGTTGTTAAACGCCTCTTCGATGTCCAAAAATGCTGCCAGGGTATGTTCTTTGTGCTCGAGACTTTTCACAATTTGTGAGACGACGACGTCGTGCAACGCAACCTCCACTGACTTACCTTGGTAGTTGTACAGATTGCTTGGATTAAGAAGGTCCCTAACATGCAGATCAATAATTCTCTCCAGTGCAGTGTCTTCAGGAGGAACGAAGAGAGACTTATCGGTCTGTAATCTTTTGCAGTCGAGTGTGTCGGTTTTCCAGCTTTTGTATTAAAGACCACTTTAACCTTTCTCCAGCTGATACGGACGTATCACCATTTCATACAACTTTTAAAAATTACCCTAAGCCATGGGGTGATTATCTGTAGAGCATGTTGAAGAAATGCCGGAATAATCTCATCTGGTCCAGCTGATTTATAGGGTTTGAACGAGTTTATTGCCCACATAATTTTCTGCTCTATGATAATCTGTTGCCTTAGTTGTTCCGATGATTCGTAAATATAGTTTTTCATGAATTCCCTTGCATTCAAATTTAATGGAGTTAGATGCCGTGATCTAGGTGGCCATTGAGTGGGACCTTTCATTCAATCTTATCACAAACAGTCATCAGGCTATTTATGCAATAAAGAGGAACCTTATACTTAATTTATCACAGGATCTGACACCAAATGTTATACTTTAAACATAAATTGTTATGTATTTTGTGAACCCTTCATTAATTTAAAATCTTAATCGTTTGTACACACTTAACCTAAAATTTAAAAAAAATTATGCTCTATTTACAAAACTATGTAGACCAAGTAAGTTTGTTTGTAAACTATGATCTAGCCACAAAATCTATTCTGAAATAATTCATGTTCCTTTTGACCGCGTTTTTATATATTATTTTTTACTTGCATCATCTGTTAATATGTACATATATGTAAGTACAAGTTATGCATTCGTAAAGTCGATATTTCGATAAAACTTAACATAACGATTTTGAGAAAGCGTAAAAATTCTACTTGTCTGTTTAGTTTATGTCAAAATTATTGCATCGATTTTCTTTAAACTTGGTAGATGACACCATTAATATGATAATTTTTACGAAAATATTTGATTTCTAAAAACTACTGTTCCACTGAATTTTTCAAAAAAAAAATTACAAACAATTTTCATTTTTGTTTTTTTTTTTTTTGAATAAAACGATTCCTAGAATTCTTCTGTATTATAATGGATATTAAATTTTGTCTGTACAATCGGCGTACCGAAATTTTTTCTTAAAAATTTTATATATAAAAACTTTTTTTTTCTTTAAACCACTACAATGATTTAAAGAATTTACTTTTGCATAAATTCATATTTGCTTACAAGATCACGTCATTTTTATTTTTAATAGAAATTGACAGAATATCACACAAAAACTAAATTCTAATAAGCTGAATTCTTAATTTATTCAATATTGTTGTTGGTAAAACTTTAAATTTCATACAGAGCATTTAGATTTAGCAATATAGAATGCTTTTACCTTTGGGTTTTAACTTAAAAAAAAATGCTATGGTATTTATAATCAATATGTACTGTTTAATATTATTTATCAATAATTAACAATATATTAATTTCCTTTAGCAAGTCTCAGTTAGAATAAAAAAAAACATCAGATATAGCTACTCGTATAAACCAAAAAAGGTTCCATCATTTGATTTGAAAAAAAGCCATAGAAACAGGCCTCCACAATTAATTTATCAATACCTAACTCAAATAGTGGAAAGAAATTCTTTACAGAACGGGCTTTCAGATTTTTTCCAAATTGAAAGCCATCTGAACATCCAAATACTTAAAAACAAAATGAGTCCGCTTATTTTCTTCGCGTACTCAATCTCAAACACGTTGGAAATGTAAATAAGCTAAAAACAGATTTAATTTTATTCATCGGTATAAATACTCATGCAGCATGCCACTATGGTAAATATATATATATATATATATATTTTTGTTCTTAAATTGTTATTTAAAACAAGCAACTGGAAATATTGGTTGTTAATGTTTGCATACCTTTGGTTGAATTAACATTTTTCTCCTCCGTGTAATCAAATTAATTCGAATTGATAAAAGCAAGCAAAGTGTATCATATAGTTTCAGTTTTAATCGAGTTTTTAAATAGCGCAGATATACAAAAAAAAACCTTGAACGACTAACTAAAACTGCAAGAACTTCTTAATAATTTAATATTTTTCTGTTAATTTCATAATTATTAATCAGTAGTATATAACAATATAATCTTTAGGAAAAAAGAAAAATCTTAAACATTTTATCTAATGTGATAATGCGCACATCTGACTCAAGTGATATAGACCACGAAGAAACTAATTTTACAAGCTCTTCAGGATGGAAGCTTCGTCCTTCGAAATTGGCGCGAAATACTCACAACCGAATCCGGGAAATAGTTGAGCAATTGAAAATTGAACCAAATCCTGATAAACCAATGATCCCATTGTCTATTGGTATGTAACGTAGAATAGTTATTATTGGCACGTGCACTTATATATTATTTAATACAGTGGGTTCCAGTTTAAATTAAATCTGATTCTATTTAGATAAGACTGCACGAATTTTAGTACGACCTAATAAACCAATGATCTTATTGATGTAACGTAGAATAGTAATTATTTGCACGTGCGCTTCTATATTACTTAATACAGTGGGTTCCAGTTTAAATTAAATCTGATTCTATTTAGATACGACCTTACGAATTTTAGTACGACCTAATAACAAAATAAATATTATGGATTAAGACATACTACCCCGTACTAAGAGGCCTGAACAGAAAATATCGGCTCTCAGTGATTGTGATTATTCTTTTCCTTTTTTTCGGAGTTGCTATGTGTGGACTTTCAATTTTAGTTCTTGTAAAGTTTGATCTGTCTCGACTAATATTGGTTTATTCTACT
The DNA here is from genome assembly GCA_911387755.1 of Chrysotoxum bicinctum. NCBI lineage: Eukaryota > Metazoa > Arthropoda > Insecta > Diptera > Syrphidae > Chrysotoxum > Chrysotoxum bicinctum. Next base: position 315,615 of record OU426989.1, read on the forward strand.
AGATGGGTTTATTAAATTGAATATCCGTTATCGTTATCGTTATCGTTATTGGTGGCAAATATCAAACAGAACTCATAAGGCGAATAATAGCTGTGTTTTATTTTCCGCCAGATCTGATCCGGATTGGATTTTGTTTTCAAAATAACACGTAAAACAACAAATGCAAACAAAACGGGGTCTTGTGTTGTTTTTGTTATAACATGTAATTTTGAATGAAGATCCAATCTGGATCAGATCTGGAGGAAAATAAAACACAGCTAATATCGTACTCGTTTACTTAGCCAGTAAATCAAACCCTACAAATGTTAGAACAATATATTAAATTTAACTCTGCACTATTCGTCAAAATAAAACCGATTGCGTTTTCACCTTCATTGAATACAACTAATTGTGATTTTTTTATTTTATTTTAAATCTCTTTCTTTTTATAAAAAACGCAACGATCTGTATGGAAATAAAAATTAAAACCTCATCAATACTAAAAGTTCTTAAATATTAAAAGAAATGGCCTAATAGAAAGAAATCAAAATGCAGTAATAAAGAGAGTGAGAGGAAGAGAAAATTAAGTTAATTCTGCGTAAAAAGTACATACATATGTATATAAGTCAATATAAGTAAAAATAAGACGTAATTTAAAAAAAAAAAATAGTCCACCCGTTTTCGAGATACTATTTTTTATTAGCAATATTAATATTTTTTACACATATTTTAAAAATGGGAATTAAAAAAATGTAGACCATGCCTAAAATAATACACAAAATATTTTATATTAAATCGCATTTTAATTTCCCTTGGACTCTTATTTACCATGCTTGAAAAAAATTACTTCAGCGGTATAGACCTTAGGTCAAAGTACAGAACTACAGAAATACAGGTGGAGTTTAGGGACCCACTCCCCGTCAAGTTTAATTGTCGTCTTCAAACGTTTTCTTTTTTCTTCTTTTCCTTAAGGCTATACTTTTGTTTATTTCTTTATCCATTTAAAAGTTAAATCTTTAAAACGATCGACTGGTTGAGCGTGGATAATTTCTTTTCAAAAATTTGTGCTGCGAATTTGTAAGTTCAAGTCCCGCGTTTGTTTGCACCCTTTTTTTAATCATAATTCCTTTTTCCGGTCCTGCGTTATTTTATCTTGACTTTAAAGATTTGACTTCAAAAGTATTATTTTATTTATCATCTTAAATATGACTTTGCTAGAGTGAACTGTAGGAAGTTACAGTTACAAAATGTTGGCTTTAAATTGTAAGTGTGATTCTTAAGTGTTTAGATCTGTAAGGGTTTCGTGGAAGTATCCCTCAATTTTTTAGTGTAGTTTCCATTTCATAGTCTTTTGTAGATTGATTATTACTATCTTTTACATACAAGTTATTTAAAAACAACACACTCCGATTTAATAACAGAGTCTATTTTATAGAGCAGATAGTATTTTTTTTTTTTTTTATATTTTTGCATAAGTGCAGAATTACTTTGAAATGTCGAAATGAGCTTGACTGTATATTCGGACTGTTCTAAGGTTTCATATTTATATTAGAAATATTTGAGTTTTTTCCAAGACTCATCATTTGGATTTCGTCTGATTCTCAAGTTCATGTGCGTCATTCGTGTTTTTTTTTTGTATTTTAAATGATGGTTCTTATATATTAATTTAATGCTTAATTGCTTAGAAACCACTTTGATCACCAATCGAATCTTGTTTTAACTCTCTTCGGCAAAGATCAAATACTTGTGAAAACAAAAATTTATTTTAGTAAAATATTGACCATACCGACATTACTACACCGGTATTTGTATTAAAACCGTTACTGAAAAACAAGAAATTTGAATTGCTCTTTTGGGGAATAATAACGGATTGTTCTGTATTTTGGGGTTACAAACATACAGGTGCACAAAAAAAACAGACAGACAGAGAGAATTGCGAGCCATTGTTTTTGGTCTCTATCACAGCAATGTCAAGCTTGGTTAAAATTTCCGAGACTGTTTATTTGTAATCTGGTTACACAACTATTTTTCATTTGAATTTTCTAAATAAGTAAAAACAAAATAGTTATTATTGTTGTTTTCATCAATGTAAATGTGTTTAACTATTTTTTTAGGGCGCATATAGCTAGTTTTAGTTTTATTGACTTGTGTGTATATCTAGATAGGTATGCACATACCTATATCCTGTTCTAATGCGTCTTAAATGAATAACTTGATTGCATTAAAGAAACTAAAGGTAAAAGTCCAATTATTAGCATTAGCTTGTCTTACGTATTTTGTTGCCATAGGTGTTTAAAAGGAGGTGTGTGTGGGTGTGGTTCTGACTCTGACTCTGATATTGATCAAGCGAGCGTCATGGCCAGGGCCAAGTATATGTTATAAGTATATACATAAGTATTCCATAATGAATTGCATAAGAACTGGATTATTATTTAAAATTTGTAGAAATAAGTAGATACTGATTTTGCTGAACTCTAAAGGTTTTTATTTTTGTTTTGCGAGGACTACATTCCTCATCTTCAGTTCAATGTCGGAATAATAGTTATTAGACCCTGAAGATGAAGAATTTATTCTGGAAATATATTGGCAAAAATTAAAACATTAAAATATCATTATCAATAAATTTCAATAATACTGTAGTAAAAAAAATAGTTTTAAGTTCTTATTATTTTTTATATATATATTTATATATATTTATATATATTTAAAAAATAAAAAAAAAAAAAAAATATTCATATGAATCTTTTTGTATTTTGACTTAGTGGCCTCTTTGCTGATCTGTAAAGGTCCTAGGCTGCATTAAAATAAAATAATAATAAACTCTAAAGGTGTGTCCACACCAAAGAAACATTTCACATTTAAACGTTGTTTAAAAAACGTTTCCGAAATGTTTCCCATTTGTTTAAAAACATTTCAGAAACATTGCAAAAACATTTCATAAATGTTTCTGATTTGTTTTTTTGGTGTGGACGCTTTGAGAAACATTTTTGAAATGTTTCTTTGTTTCCCATTGTTTCCAGATTGAGTTGTCTGTAATTTATTTTTTTTTCTCGCCTGTATTGCATTTTAAGCGCATCGATTTTTTTTCTACTTCATCTTTATCACAATTTATTTTTTCGCAAATGTCAGATATATCATCGGCTTTTTTGATTTTATTTTTAAAATTTTCGTCAAGAGTGCATCCCACAAAACTTTTTTTATTTCATAAATTTTTATCAATTGGATAACATTCTCGTTGCTCCACACTTTTCACGACATTTTATATTTTCATTAATAACCACTCACGCACTGTCTTCTCTACATTTATGTAAATGCTTGGGATCTTGGGAAACAAATAAAGTTTCCCATTCGGAATGGGAAACAGAGAAACATTTCAGAAATGTTTCGCGAACGTCCAGACCAAAGAAAATAGACTAAGAGCCCACAGCAATTTTTGGGTGTGATTGATAACAAAAAATAATTAGCATAATTGGATAGGCCTTTTATAGTTATTTACAAATGTGAAAGTCTTGCATACTCTAGTGGGAGCAATAGTGCATAATAGTGCATCAAGTATGCAGTTCTTTCCAAGTCCAAATAATTGTGATAAAAACTTTGCCAAAATGTAGAGTTAAGCCCCCTGATTGAAAATATCGAGGTCCAAGACGTTTTACAGACAGCCTTCTGCCTGCCAGACGCGATAAGAATAGGCTACTTCTTGCACTAAGAAGGCCACCTTCAAAACGTCTTGGACCTCGATATTTGCAATCAGGGCACTTAGCTGTTCATTTTGAAGTTATGGCGAATTTTGTATCCCAATTTTTTTGAATTAGGAAAGAACTGCATACTTGATGAACTATAATGCACTATTGCGCCCACTAGAGTATGCAAGACGTTCACATTCATAAATAACTATAAAAGGCCTATCTAATTATGATAATTATTTTTTGTTATCAATCACACCCAAAAATTGCTGTGGGCTCTCGGTCTAAAACATTTAAGAAACATTTCAGAAATGTTTCTCTGTTTCTGAATTTTTTTTTAAATGTTTTTTAAATATTTCTTAAATGTTTCTGAAATGTTTCAAAAATGTTTCTTTGGTCTGGACACACCTTAAGAATCATAAAAGTTAAATGTGTATGAACATGCATAATATGCAATTAGATATAGTATATTTATTCTATATATACTATAATATGCAAATCAATTTTCTTCTTATTTTATAAGAAGAAGAAACATGATATTATCTGGTTGTTTAATTTTCATAAAGAAACTCAAACCACTGTCGAGCTTTTAAAAGTGAATTTGATTTACTTTCACAAATGTTAATATTGCGAAAAAAACAGTAAAACGTAAATTCACAGTAAAACGTATTACCCAAAGTGAAGGAGACAAACAACGTAATGTTTGTCTTTCATTTTAGTGATATATTTCAATTTTGAATTTTTGGTCCACAAATATCTCACATAGCCTAACCAGCTTTCTTAAAATAAAATGCATGACTTGCTTCTATGTTGAAGCAACTTAGAATTGTATTAAATTCATTCTTTAAATTGTTAAAGCAACTCCTGAAATAATTTGAGCTCCACTTTCTTGGGCAAATATAAATTTATACAAAAAAAATAGTTTAAAATTTTAAATGTTAAGTCTAATAATTTTTATTTTTTTTTCGGAAATATTTATACTATATTTATATTTATGCACGATTATTAAGAATTCAGAGAAGAATATATTTATATCGAAATTGATAAGCCCGTTTATGAGAAATTCTAAAATCGCATTTATTGTTAAAACTTTTTTGGAACTTAAACAAAATTCAACTAGGGATCTACCTCAGTTCTCTAAAGTACCAAGTTTTAAGAAAATCACTTAAGTTTGTTTGTCGAAGTAGACATCCAGGGTACAGCAAAAAATGAATTCTAGATTTGAAAACTGTTTGCAAAAATACAGATACAGTAATATGTTATTTCATTTAGACATTAGCGTAACCTTATTAATTAAAAAGTAAAGTCGGTAAATATAGCTACTTAATTAAAATGTTTTTTTTTTTTTAAAGGTGATCCTACAATTTTCGGAAATTTGGTTGCTTCTGTTGAAACCATTAATGCCATTAAATGCTCTGTTGAAAGTGGCAAATATAATGGATACGCACACACCACTGGGCATGAGGAAGCCCGTAAAGCTATAGTTAAATATGTTGCTCACCAAGGACCAGTCACCCCTAATGACATCATTTTGTGTAGCGGATGTTCTTCAGCGTTAGAAATATGCATTTTAACGCTAGCGGACACAGGTCAAAACATTTTGGTTCCTAGACCAGGCTTTTGCTTGTATAATACCATCTGCGAAGGTCTAGGTATTGAAGTTCGGTACTATAACCTTCTTCCTGAAAATGAGTGGGAGGCAGACCTTGAACAAATGGAAAGTTTAATTGACAAAAATACTTCTTGCATACTGATAAATAATCCTAGTAACCCGTGTGGAAGTGTGTTTTCTAGAACGCATTTACAAAAAATACTAAAATTGGCGGCAAAATATTTTTTGCCAATTGTTGCAGACGAGGTAAGCTTTGGGCAACATTTTTTAAACGCTTTTGACTTCATTATTTTCAGATCTATGAACACTTTGTTTTTGCGGGTTCGAAACACATTTCTATTAGCTCTCTCTCAAAAGATGTGCCAATTCTATCATGCGGGGGTCTTACAAAACGTTTTCTTGTTCCTGGCTGGAGAACCGGCTGGATAGTAGTCCACGATCGTCAGCATAGATTGAGAGACATAACCAGCGGCTTAAAACAAATGGCCACGCGGATACTGGGATCAAATACATTGGTTCAAGGTGCTTTGCCGGAAATTCTATCTAATACACCGCAGAGCTATTTCGATGGAGTTCTTGAAATTCTGTCGGTGAGTATTAAAAAAAACATATTTCTCGTAGAATCTAATTTTAATTAATGAACTTATCATATTTCAGCAAAATGCAAAATATGCACATGATAACCTGAAAGCTGTTGTCGGCATAAAACCTATTCTTCCCAGAGGTGCTATGTACATGATGGTAGGAATTGATATTGAATGCTTCCCATCATTTCAAAATGACTTGGAATTTGTACAAGATCTTGTGAATGAACAAAGTGTATTTTGTCTGCCAGGAAGCTGTTTCGAGTATCCAAATTATTTTAGAATTGTACTTACAGTACCTTATGAATTGATCAAAGAGGCTTGTTCAAGAATATCTGAATTTTGCGAGAAGCATTTCAAAGATGATGATACATTATTAAAGTACGATTTATCTAACCAGTTAGTTGTTATGAACTAAATTATAAGTACTAAAGTAATATGTATTATGTCTGAATTTTATATTGTTGGAAATAAAAAGTGACTTTTTAATTTTTATTTATTTTTTTTGCTAGGTATCACCTATGTAGTTTACACAGAGTTATGTTATTAGGATCTACATTACTTCTGAAATATATTTATGATTTGATAGGGTACAATTTAATTTGTTTGAATTATTTGGAAGAGGAAAGGTCATGAAAACCTCCTATATTTTGATATTTGATTTTCATTTAAATGTATATAGTTTAGAATTTAAGAAAATTTCAACGCGGATACTAAATTTATGTGTACATTATACTCGTACACATATATTATATCCATTATGATATACAGTATTAGAGCTGATATTTGGACAATTCATATTCTTTGTTGTTAGGGCTTAGATTAGGCAGAGGCTAATCCTGAGTGAATAGGTTAGTGGTTAGAATAATGCAAACTTACAAAAGCACATAAATAAGCAAATTAAATTAAGTCAATATACACACATAAATGTAAAATAAATATATATTATTTATTTTATTTTATTTTATTTTATTTTATTTTATTTTATTTTATTTTATTTTATTTTATTTTATTTTATTTTATTTTATTTTATTTTATTTTATTTTATTTTATTTTATTTTATTTTATTTTATTTTATTTTATTTTATTTTATTTTATTTTATTTTATTTTATTTTATATGCCAAATATAAATATATACACATAAAACATTTAAAATAATATACTATAAAAACATAAATCACGACCATGGAAAACTGCTGCAAAATAATGGGTTATATGTTAAAAGATGAGAAAGTTCTCAGAGTCAGAACTAAAGAGCTTGAACTCGTATGTGAGATCTATCGCGCAGAGTGGAACTCGGACTCAGTTTCATATGCTAAAAAACGAGTTCGCTCTCTACAGTTTTACTCGATGGATATGAAAACGTTCTCCGAGCTCTTCGTATAATCTACTTTAAACTGTAGCTTCGGTGAGTCGAAATAGAAGAAGAAAACAATGTCTTCTGAAAGTGAAAACGAAAGTTAATTATAAACAATAATTTTGATCAATAATAAATAATAAAATAATAATAATAATAATTTTGAGTTTTTGGTAAACTTAAAGAACTTAAAGAAAATAAAGTTTTACTAGAGAAGTCTCAATTACCAGTTTTTAAGGTAAAAAAGACATGCTAGGGTAAAAATTCAAATAAGAAACTATTTTTTAAAATACGATAATCGTGGACGGATCCTGGCCAGCAAACTTCAATGCTTGTAAATTTTGTATCCGCATTGCACGTAGCCTGTAAATTTAGTAGTATCCTTTGTGGTTGACGTACTCCTCGTGGTGATAGACCGGTTTCTTTATACGTACATGCGTACAATTAAGAGCACCAATGGAATAAGGAAACTCATACTTACGACTCCATAACCTATGTACTTCTTCTATTTCTTCAGAAGTGTGTGGGAATATGATCCAATCAGTCACACGGCTTGCAGTTTTTGTTAAGAATTCCTGTACCACCTTAGATATTGTTGATTGATTGACACCAACGTCTTCACCAACTCCACTTTGAAATCCAGGATCTTCTATATATCGCAAAAAAGTCCTCATTTTTTCTTGGTGGGTCAAAGAACCACCGGGTGTTTCCGGGGTTTTGCCCCAAAACTCACACCCGCCTCACTAAATCTATGCACTTTTTGAAAATCTTCACCAATGAATTTGGCATCTTCTCTTTTTATAAACACGATTTGTTACAAAGTTGTTCTGAAACACGGCCATTTTGATAATTGCTTGTGAACTGAGTAAGAGAAAACCCATGCTTAATAATTCTTGAGATCGATCTCATGCAATCAATCATTTACTCATCTTTTTGCATATCGAAACTATAACTTTCTCACATCGAGCTTTTTTCAAGAGATCGATCTCAACGTTCTGAGTTCGAATTCACAGGTTGAGATCGATCTCAGTCTCTGTACTTTTTTTGCATACCACTTTAGGAAAGTTTTCAGAAATGTGAGTAAAAAGCTTGAACTCATCTTTTTGCATATGACCCAATGTTTTTAATCCTATTTAACTCATGTTAAAATTAACATAGGAATTATTTTCTTTATTATCCCTGTTATACTCGTAGTAAATGGTTGTCAAGATATCATAACAAGACAAGGCCTGACCATTGATAATTTAGTGAAAACACATTAAATCATTATTAACACTAATTTGATGTACATAATGCAAAGTTCGAAGCTGGATCATGTTTTTATAAGTTGTCACTGTAGACAGACCATTCTAGGGAAGTATTTTCAAAGCAAAGTGAAGGAAATTACATAATATGTATTGCTTCAATACGTCTTTTATGAATAACATATAATAAGTCCATACATGTGAGTCATACTCAGGATGGAGTCATACAAAGAGTATGAATATCAGCTCGTTAAACTCCATTAAAATAACAGTTATAGTTAATAGGTGCGTTTTATTATTCACAAATCTATCTGGATCGGGATCTGGATTAAGTTTTAACATGTATTAAAAAAACAATTTAGGATCCTGTTTTCTATCGGGATCTATTCCAAAGATCCAAAAATACGTTATTACACTGGCGAGTAGATGGCTTTTATGTTATAATTATTTAATCAAAGTTTTAGGTCCAAGTAAGTTTGGAAGTTTTGCAAGTTTCTAAAACTATATGCATTTCGAAATTCGATTATTCGAAATATTTCGTTTTAACGATTCGATTTAATTCAGTCGTTCATAGCACTCTTTTTTGTTTTCTACTACTATTGAGTGTTAGCTGACCCAAAAGAGGTTTCCCAAATTTGAATAAATTTGTTTGTGATCAATAAAAATGTTAGAAATGAAAAAAAAAACCAATTTCTAAGTGATATTCTAACTATTTAATTTGAGGAGCATCAGTACATTCAGAAGAACGCTAATGGAAAAATGTATGTGCGAAGGGGATGATATCGGCAGTAAGCCGCTGTAATGTTCAAAATGTGTGACATAGTAGAAATGTGATGGCGGTTTTTCTCCAAAATTTAAGTCACAATTGAATAAACTCAGAATTTCATGTAAATAGTAAAATAAAGAAATGCCTTAATTCGAGTGGTTATCTTACTTGGAAGCTATTATTGCGAACTCCCAACTCTCCGATTTTCTTCCTGCAAAATCTGGTGTTCCGCAAAAATCAGTTATTGGCCCTTTTTTGTTTTCCATATTTATAAACGATCTACCACTTACCCTTGAGTTTTGTGAGGTAATAAAGTATGTTGATGATGTTCAAATATATCTCGGCTACCCAATTGGTATGGTCGAAGATGCTACAGTTCGTTTGAACATAGATTTTATGACGATTTTCCAATGGGCTGAACAAAATATATTAAAACTTAATCCAAAAAAATGCCAAGCTATCGTTGTCAGTCAAAATGTTATTGAAACTTTAGGTGTGCCTCAATAAGTCCCAGATAACTCAACGGTGGAGTATGTTAAAACTGTAAAAAAAATTCGGCATAATAATTCTTACTTGGAACAATCATATCGCAAGAGCAATCGGAAAAATGTATGGTTCTCTTCATGCTCTCTATGTTTTCCGAAGCTGCTTGCCAATCAACATTAAAAATATTCTTGCAAGAACTCATATCCTACCTGTACTGTCTTATGGAACATTGTTTTCTGCAATGTGAGCGAATGAAAGATTCACAGATTTGATCTTGTCTCACAATTCGCTAATAAAATTCTTAACATGCCACGACAGAACTTCTTAGATAGTAAAGAGCGAATGAAAGATTCGCAGATTTGATCTTGTCTCACAATTCTCTAATAAAATTCTTAACATGCCACGACAGAACTTCGTAGATAGTAAAGTAATAATTAATACAATCGAAGAAAAAAAACTCGTTTTCCCAAGGTCACAAAGAAGCAGGTTCAATTGAAAGTTTTAGCGACCTCAACTCCAAAGTGCGTTTCGCCCAGGTACGACAGTGGGCTCATCAGTTAGATGCTGTCGTACCCTTCTAAGACGCAATTATTATTTATTGGTAGATGTTAACCAACTCTTATAAATTTCACAGTAGTAACATAGTGTGAATTTTATTTGTCTAGGGGAATTTGAACAAATTCAGACACCTAGAATGTTATTGTCCGTGGTCAGACTTTTTTATAAACGAAGGTATATATATGAAATCAGAAAATAATTTCAATTTTTAAGTGGAGTGATTGATGGAGTGATTGGTTAACATCTACCAATAAATAATAATTGCGTCTTAGAAGGGTACGACGGCATCTAACTGATGAGCCCACTGTCGTACCTGGGCGAAACGCACTTTGGAGTTGAGGTCGCTAAAACTTTCAATTGAATTTAATTCAATCACTCCACTTAAAAATTGAAATTATTTTCTGATTTCATATATATACCTTCGTTTATAAAAAAGTCTGACCACGGACAATAACATTCTAGGTGTCTGAATTTGTTCAAATTCCCCTAGACAAATAAAATTCATTTCATTTCATTTCATTTTCATTTATTTATTGGTGATGTAAAAACCTTAAGATTTGTATCTTTTTCGTGGTTTTAAAATTTTACAAAAATTTTTATATAAATGTCAAATATGAAAACTAAGATAAAAGTGTATGTATTAATATAAAAAAGAAACAAATGGATTGATTACCATATATTATATAATTATAATGTTTTAACTAATAAAAATAGAGTGAAAATGTAAAGCTACATCTGCGTTTTGAAGATGATTTGTAATGGAGTACATAAATTCATTCAAATTTAAAATATTCTTAAATTGAGCGGGTATTATATTCCAAATTCTGGCGGCTAAGACAAAGAAAGACCTTCGGGTTTGCAATACTAAAGCTTTTGGTATATTTAAATTTCTAGTGCGCAGCGATGATGAAAACTGAAGCTTATCGAATAAGTAGAGAGGCTTTTGCTGGCGTATTAGAATAAAAATAAATTTACAAATTTCCCTTACAAAGTGTGACATAAGTGGCATCCCTAAAACACAATTAGTTAGGTGAGATACATGATCATACTTCTTCAAAGAATAAATAAAGCGTATACACGCATTAAATGCTACATTTAACTTTTGTTTGCTGATTGAGTCCATGCCGGCATATAGAGGTATCCCATAAGTTATAATTGGGACAAGTAAAGTTTTGACCAACATAAGTCTACTTGATTGTGGAATGAAAAAGGAAACTCTCCACAAGCGTCTCAAAGAACCATATATGATCCCAACTACTTTATTGACATGGTTATTCCAAGTTAATGTTTTATTAAATACGAATCCCAAATTGACTACAGTAGACTTATAAGGAATAATATTTCCATTAAGAGAGATCTTGGGAAAGTATGATTCATTTAGATTACTTTTATAAATTATTATGCTTTGAGATTTAGTTGGATTAATGATCAAGTTATTTTTCAAAGTCCATTCATAAATATTATTCAAATCCTCGTTTATGCTATAGACTGCATCTTCCAAAAGCCCTAAAGGAAAAGACAAATAAATTTGAAGGTCGTCCGCATAAAGATGACAAGAACTAAATTTTATTACATCGACAACATCATTTATAAACATGCAGAATAAAATTGGGCCTAATATTGAGCCTTGGGGGATTCCACGATCTATATCAATATTATTAGATACAACGGAACCAATAAAAACAGCCTGTTGGCGACCGATCAAAAAACTTTTTACCATACCAATGGAACTTGAAGAAAAATCATATTTGTATCTTAATTTATCAATCAATATATTGTGATCCACTGAACCAAAAGCATTCGAAAAGTCTAGTAAACTTAATATAGTAACCTTATCTTGATCAATAGCCACTCTTATATCATCTGAAACTTTTAAAACTGTTGAGACACAGCTGTGTTTTTTTCGGAAACCCGACTGTAAAGGTGATAACAAGTTGAAAGACTCAAGGTGACAAATTATTTGATTCAACATAAGTTTCTCTAATCCTTTTGAAAGAAATGGTAAAACACTAATGGGTCGATAGTTAGACAACTCCTGTTCATTGCCTTTTTTTAGTAGGGGAATGATTTTCGCCAGTTTCCACGCACTCGGAAAAAACGACTTCATTAAACAGTGATTATAAATATTACATATACTTGGCATAATAACTGGAAGAAGTAAGCGTATAAATTTAGGTGAAATTTCATCAGTGGCCAGCGCATTTGATTTTATTGAATATAATGCGAATGCACAGTCTTCCATTGTAACACAGTTGAAATGAAAAGACCCATTGTTGCTGTGTGCCCTTTGAGTAATTGGAGGTCTACACATGCTAGACATTGCAAAAAAGTTATTTAATTTGTTTGCAAAAACAAGATCAGCATTTCTCAAAGGGTTCGATCTATTGGTTACACCTAAATTTTTCAAATTATTCCATATTATTTTGGTTGAGTTCTTAGTGACATCCAATAGATTAAAGTACATAACCTTTTTTGCATTTCGGATTGCTTTCACTGTGAAATTTCTACAGCTTTTATATCTATTCCAATCACTGATCAATCTCGTATGCTTAAAAACACTGTACAAAAAATTACGTTCGCATATAAGGTTTTCAATATGTGGAGTAACCCAAGGACAACTTCTACTTTTAATTTTCCTTTTAAGTGGAATATATTTATCATACAAATATTTGAATACGTTATTAAGAAAATCAACTTTGAAATCAACCGATGCAGAAGACCTAAAAGGAAGCATGTCAATGCTGGAACATTCATTGAGAAGGTCGAATAGATTTATGTTTTTAAAATCACGATAGAAATAACAATTATCGTAGTCTAAGCTATTCATTTCAACATCATATATTAGGAAAATTAAATCATGATCTGCAACACCATTTAATTGATTATAAAAGGATACTTTTGTTAAATTAGAAACGGCAAATAAATCCAGACAAGTTGCACTATGGCTTGTAATGCGAGTTGGTAAGTAGCTTACAATACTCATACCATAAGCATCGAAGATATTTTGTAAATTCGTTGAAGGGCCATTAGTAACGGCCATATCAATGTTCAAATCTCCACATAAGATAATGTTTTCATAGGAGGCACTGTGTTTATCCAAAAATGTCTCAAATTCGTTGAAAGGAAACCTGCTAGGATGTCTATATACGCCATTGATCAATATTTTCTCATACGGTAAGCTTATTTCAATAAGAAGACACTGAATGTCAATGAGATTCAAAAAATCAACGCATCTTGCCGGTATTCCCTCACGAATATAAGTTACAACACCACAAGCACGACCAGCACCATCCAACCTAAATACTCGATAACCTTCAATTAAAATCATATTATCATTTACACTTGCATCCAACCATGTTTCTGATAGACAAATAATATCGGTTGTCTTTGAACTAAAAAGAAGTCTCAATTCATCAATTCTGGGAAGAATGCTACAAACATTAACGTGGCAAATTTTTAATCCACTCGATCGCGATGGACAATAACATTCTAGGTGTCTGAATTTGTTCAAATTCCCCTAGACAAATAAAATTCACACTGTGTTACTACTGTGAAATTTATAAGAGTTGGTTAACATCTACCAATAAATAATAATTGCGTCTTAGAAGGGTACGACAGCATCTAACTGATGAGCCCACTGTCGTACCTGGGCGAAACGCACTTTGGAGTTGAGGTCGCTAAAACTTTCAATTGAATTTAATTCAATCACTCCACTTAAAAATTGAAATTATTTTCTGATTTCATATATATACCTTCGTTTATAAAGAAGCAGGGTTAAGTTAGGTTAGGTTGTTGGGCTGACAATTGATGTCGTTATCGTCACACTTAAATCAATGTAGATCCATTGTGCTACCCGTGAGTGTAAGAAAAACCTATGTATTCTATTAATCAGTCAAGCCATTTTGAAGCATTGACGAAGTTCAATATGCGAATTCCTGAAATATTGGAAAGATCTTCTAGATTATCAAAGAAAAGAAGCAGGGTACTTATTGCACAAAGTTTTAGGTATAATGTTTCTAAGCGACAATTTTTTGTATAATGCAACTAGTCTGTTGAATTCTTCACCTGTCTAATTGAAAGGAATTAGTAAATGAAAGACATTTGAAACTGCATTGATTGATTATTTAAAATGTTAAAACGTTTTGAAAAATTCTTTAAAACTCAATTACATTAATTATAATATTTTTACTTGCGATATAGGTACGAGTACTATGGGGCAAGTTCTGCATTTGGAAAAAAAATCTAACTCGAGATTTTGATCAAAGTTGACATTACGATGATGGCGAAGACGAAAAAAGTGGGTCCGGCAATTCCGTCTGTATGTCCGTATGTCTGTACCTCGAACTACAGCCTAAGCTACTGGAGGTATTTTCTTCAAACTCGGTACTTAAGGGTCTTCGGTGATTCCCTAGAGAAATTGAATTTTTTTTAGCTCTAAGACTAGCGGTACCCCCCATACACCCATAATGCATAATCTTATTTATCTCGAAAACGGCTCTAACGATTTTGATAAAAAAAAATTAGGTGTGATATTATGGACATGGACTATATTTTGGTCCAAAAAAATTTTGAGGCAAAATGTTATTAACGGTACCTGTCATTGAACCGTTCTTTTGATTTTCTACTTTCTCATTAACGACTCTAAGGATTTTAAATACAAATTTTCATCAAGATTCCCCTTAAGTTTAAAATAATATTGTATATATAAAAACATTCGAAAAAATATTTGTTGGGTTTTTTGAAAAAAACATTTTTTTTTTGAAAAATCAATATCTTCAAAACCTATGAACGATTATTTTTTGAAATTATTTCGTAAAATCAATATTATTAAATACTTAAAATTCGCATCCCACATTTTTTTCTTAAAAAATTTTAAAGAAATTTCTTATATAAAAAATGTATTTAATAATAAAACGAAAAGTTTGTTTGCATAAATTCATACTTTTCTAGAAATCAGACGGCAATTTTATGAATTTGAACATTATTATCTCATTAAATCCATGTTTTATATTTATAAAATGTATCTTAAATTCCAAAGTACTTTTACATAAGAGCAAGTTCGTGCGATCCAGTTGTGCATTTTATTATTTTTGTTTTCAGCACTTACTTTTCTGAGAAGAACTTTATATTGTAAATTGTTAACCATAATGTTCTTAGAATTTCTTAAAAGACAATAAACGTTTTATAATACTTATGTTGTCAATAAAAATAAATAGAAAAAATAGAAAAACTCCAGATTCTTCATTTATTGAATCAGGATGCCTCTAAAAAGAATTTGATAAGTCCTTTTCTTTAAATACTATCTGAAAGCATCACGATCTTGTGGCACCTTGACCCATCGAAACCGCCCGACGCGCCGCAAACTCGCAACAGAAAACCTTTTCCCTGCCATTGCTTGGTAAATCAGGTGGTCTCATTGACCTGTGGAGAAAAGGGCTTAGTAGAGCACAAAGTGATACTTCCGATTCCTTACCAAGTGATGACCCCTTACGAATGCTGCCAGAATGTGGACGAAAGAAAAGAGATACACAAAGAAGGGCTTTTACAGGGTTTAGAGAAAAATTCATTACATAATTCCTCCCCAAAGGTAAAAGTAAAAAAAAACTTAAATGCAGCGGGGGGCTGAAGCACCGCAGGCGCCAAAGCTATTAGCATTCATAAGGAACTTTTATGCAAATACGGTGAAGAGCGTTTGCATGTTAATCCTGCCAAAGGTATATCCTCTAGCGAATCTAATTCCCAACGCATTGAAGTTCCTGCAGTGCGAAATTATCGAGGAAGTATCCAAAAGATGGATGGCTGAAGTTTAGCGAGCTCCACTTCAGAAACTGACTGCGCTGCACAAAACGTCATATTAGCTGAAGGAGAGGGAATCGAAAATGAGCACTTAAAAGGGCAAAGAATTGGTGCACACTATTACCATGTTTCTTCTAAGGAATGTCCGTCAGGAGGACAAAAAATTCTTAGCTCTGATCCAGGCCTAAAACGAAAGACTGAATGTCGAGGCTTCAAAGATCCGCGAGAACAAGATTTAGGGCAATGGACAATTGTTAGTGGTCAGCATTGATGTCTAATTAATGCTCAAGGGAATATAGATCACATACTTACCAGATTATAAGTTCTGCATGATCCAAGTGTCGGGTCTCAGAAAGATGTCAAAGTTCTATCAAAGCCTAACAAAGATAAGGAAGGCAAAGAAATTCTGGAAAAGGCCATTCTGGAATGCGTAGTTGCCCAAGCAGTTATTTATTTATCTGACTTAATTCAAGCGAACAAAATATATGAATAACGAAAATAACAATGTATAATATATGTATATACTATACACATCTATAAATATGTATAAATAAACAAATAAACATATCCGAAAGAAAAAACAATAATAATAATAACATTCAAGTAAACAATAAAAGTAATAATTTTAGCATTAAAAATTAAATAATTACCTAAGAACTATGTGCCAGGTTGGAGGGTTAAGGTAAGGTAGTGTATAATTCTTTACGGAGGAATGATAAGCTCTTGTTAAAGTCAAGGACATTATGTGCACTGTTGGCTAGGCGTAGCATTCTATGTAGTTAGGGGATTGAAATGACCATAGTTGGTGCGATGAGTAGGAAGTCGAAAGAAGGGGACAGAAAGATCTTAGGTTACGTGGGTTGGTATTAATGGAAATCAATTCGAGGAGATTCGGTGAATCGATGGTACCAGTGATAAGTTGGTGGATGAAAAGTTTATCTTTATCTTACGGCGGCGCCTGACAAGGGTAGGTAGGCTAATCAAAAGTATACGATTTTCGTAGGGGGGCAAGATAAGAGGGTCTGACCAAGGGAATCTGCGTAAGGCAAAGCGGAGGAATCTTCGCTGCACTGATTCAATTCTGTGGGAATGGGTAATTTGATAAGGGGACCAAACCTGACTGCCATACTCGTACGAAAGTGATGTACAAGTTCTTGGTAACATAGGGATTGGAAAATTCTTTAGACCAGCGCTTGATAAAACCGAGGGAGGAATTTGCTTTAGCAATAATTTGATTAATATGAGTGCGGAAATTGAGCTCTTTATCACATACAATCCCAAGATCGCGAATTGAAGAAACGACAGGTATGAGAGCATTGTGAAAGTGATAAGTTCTTGGGGGAGAGGGCAGAAGTTTGCGAGAAAAAGCCATTGATTGACATTTATTCACATTTATGTAGTTCTAGAAAATTTTGTTTACTCCAAGTGAGAAAAGAATTTAAGTCTTCCTGAAGAGAAGAGGAATCCAATGGAGAAGAGATTACCTTCATAATTTTTATATCATCGGCATAAATAGTTAACTGAGAGTTGGTTACAATACTACTTACATCATTAATGGCAATTAAAAATAAAAGAGGTCTGCCCTGAGGAACCTTAACGAGTAACCACCCTTCCACTTCTTTACCCAACATCCACACAACAATCATAGAAATTCATAAACCTTCTTTCTCCTTCCTTGTCTCTTTACCCACTCAACCATGGCTGAGCAACCAAGGTGTTCCCTTGAGTCTTACTGGTGAACTTTCAGAGAACACGGACCTCCCTCCAAATCATTGAGAACTCAAAAGAACTTGGTCTGACGGAGGATGATGAAGACCATCTGCTAACAGATAAGGGGCACAGGCCCCAGGTTACTGCAAATTAACTTACACGACATAAAGGTATTATCAGCTATCATGGGGCTAAAGTTAGTAAGATGCCTTACAAGTAAGGACTAGAAATGAAGTTTCAGACTTAACATTCGGCCGAACTTAAGCGGCTTACTGAAAAAAATTACAGGGAAATAAGGAAAGCTAGGCAGCACAAATCTATTCTGCTTCTAAATACTCATTTTCCTGGTAGCTTTCCAATAGTTGGAAATATAATAGAGAGAACACCCCTCAAGTCAAACTGAGAAGACTTCACCTAATCCCATTACATCTGGTAGTATAAAAGGTGCAGCTAAGCCATCTTAAGATTTTAAAAAGAAGATATTGGAACGGGTAAAAAAATGTAACGGAACTAGAGGAAGAGACTGCATTTAAAGGTCTTCGAAAACCCCTACACCCATATTAATAAAGATGGTTTAGTGGAGGTTTATCGCTAAGTCCTGGACTAAGTGCGAAATTTCATTAATAAAACAAATTTTCTGTTAAGTGACCTTTACTAATTATGATTAAGTTAAACCACCGAAGTAGGTGGTTTAGCGATGGAATAAGAAATAGAAATGTCCACAGTCAGACACCAGCAGCCGTATTAATAAAAAACGCTTATTCCACCTATATTCCATGGTTTTGCTAAACCATGGAATAGGAGTTAAGCCATGGCTTAAATATTTACATTAATAAAAAACAAATGTTCCCGGAATAGTAAAATGACGTTTATCAAAAATCCTTTTAAGAAAATCTTCTACAAAAGTAAGCAATCTCTTTTTTATATTCTGTGGCTACCTAAATTGATTGTCAATTGCTTGTGTCTGACTGTAGACATTTCTATTTCTTATTCCTTCGCTAAGCCACCTACTTCGGTGGTTTAACTTAATCATAATTAGTAAACGTCACTTAACAGAAAATTTGTTTTATTAATGAAATTTCGCACTTAGTCCAGGACTTAACGATAAACCTCCACTAAACCATCTTTATTAATATGGGTGAAGCAAAACCATGGAATATAGGTGGAATAAGCGTTTTTTATTAATACGGCTGCTAAGTGCTAAGCTGCTAACGATTGGCCGAACCACCCTGTGAGAAGATAGTGCTCTGGAAAAGAAAACAACTTTGTTTAATAAGAAGCAATTTGATTTGACAGTTTACAACAAAGCAAGAGTGATTAAAGTGTACAGTTGACAACAAGAGACACCACTCGACAACACGCCTCACGAGTAAACTGTGGTTCCCGCTTAATAAGATGCAGCACGAATAGGTGTCTAAATATTAAATACAAACAACTTGAATATTACGAACACAACTCAATGCAGCTGCAATTGGAGTTGCAAAAGATGGCCAACTTTTAAGCACAGAATACTGAAATTTTCTTGACAATCTCATTAATTGTGATTGTTTTGTCTCTTAAGCCTAGTACGCAGATCGGGAAAAATTTTGTCTCCCATACATTTTTTTTCCTGGGACAAATTTTGTCTCGGATATTTTTCCGAGCAGTACGCAGTTCGCGCGCAAAATTCATACTATTGTGAATTGCTCTACAAAATGTCTCCACTAAATTTTGCCAGGAAAAAGAATGATACAAGCATTATTTTGCGGGACAAATTTTGACAGCTGAAAGTGATATTTCTCAAAACTGGTTTTATGTAAAAGGTGCTGATGCTTCTCTTGAAAGCATCGAGAGGAAATTCCAAAAAGGTATGAACGATTTTTGTAAGACAACCCGTTCCAGAGATATACAACAAAACACATTAAATTATTTTTTAATTCTCCAACTTCAAACGTTTGCGCGAGATTTGGAAAAGTTTTGTAGAGATTAAAATTGTAGAGATAAAATTTGTCTTGTCTCGATCTGCGTACTAGGCTTAATGACGTACCCAGTGGCGGATCTTGTGCATTCATTATTGTGAACAGGTTTCTTTCCTCAAGGCATCCCTGTTCCATAAAATGTCAAAATACGAAATGTTTTACATTTGACATAAATCTGCAATACTCGTTTCCCTCCGTGCAAAATAATTTTTACTTCGATACCTTCACTGTGCATTTGTTTTACATTTTAAAATTTAAATCTTATGAATGCCATGTTTCGTAAACCACTTAAAACCTATACTATAAGACAATACAGTTCACTGAATGGCAAAGACTTGCAACAACGAAAGTACTGCCTAGAGTTGGTAAAGTAAGTAAAGTGTATCCTTGTAAAAATTATTATGTAAATATTTAATTTTAGAAAAAATGACTTCGAAAATTACCTTTGTACATTATTATTAAATGGAGAGACCAGGCGAAATGCATTTGCAATCCGGGCTTTTAATGTCGAAGTAGCTAAAGCCAGTTCATCGGTAAGATAATACCGACAAAATCTTTTCGAAATTATATTTTCCTATCGTTCCTATCCATAAGGTGTCCGAAGAACATATAGCGAAGATGAAACTCAAATTCTGGTTTGATTCAATTGATAAGTTTTTGGATAAAGGAGTAAAATCCTACGTGACAGATCATCCCGTTCTCTACGAAATGAAGTATGTAAGTTTTAATATAAAGTATTGATATTATACTTATTAATTTTAATGAAGATAAAAGTGAATTAAGAAAATTATTTCTGTTTATGTGCAGTGATTGAATTTAATTCAATTGAAATCTCCAGTGACCTCAACTCTAACCTGAACGAAACGAACTTTGGAGCTGAGATCATTTGAGCTTTCAATTCTTAAGAATTTTATCCAATCACCAGCCAAAGTCAACTCAATTCATAAATTAAAAAAAAAAAAAAAGCATTCAGGGCAACGCACTAAAAATATAGTAAGATAAGAAATCATACCCCCGTACCCAGCGAAGAGCGATTAATCTTGTTAAGCTAACGATGAACTTTTGAAGATTGTTCCATTTTAGTAGTCTTCTTGTCTTTATTATTATTTTTTTGCTTGTTTTGGCTCTTTTTCTTCGTTTCCCTTCACTTTTAGATGTGTTGCAACAATCTGTTGAATCTGCACTTTTCTCTCGATGTTCTCTAAGGCTTGGTAGAGCTTGATTGTTGAAACCTTTGAGATGACGTCTTTGGCATCATACCTCATTGGTAGCTGGAATTTGCGTACAAATTCACGATTTATCTAACCATAATTATCTTCAGACTCCTCGCGTTTGCCTTCCCCATCAAAGTAATTCCCATTCATTTTGACCGTTAACTCATTTGGTTTGAAATGGCTGACATCACACAGGAATCTGGCCTTTCCTAATTTGCAATTACTCTGCTTACCCTTTCGCCGAATCGTTTGAAAAAATTGTGAGCTGGTTTGATGAGAATCAACAAATCGGGCATAATTCTAACGAAATTAATCTTGAGGGATGTAAATCGCATCCCAATCTGAAAGCATCGTCCAAATTGCAACATCCACGGCAGTGGAATAACGGACATTTCTGTTTTCTTTCTTGAACTGTTTAAAATAATTATACTTTATAAAAAAAAAATGTCTTCCTTACAAATTTAAACTAAGATGACTTTTTTTACATAAAATGTATGTTCCGCGGTTAGGCTGTAGTTAGAAAAGTTTTCGTAGAACTATTTGAATGAGCGTACACCCTTTGGCTCTTTGAAAGCAGAATGTTTTATAATGTTTTGAATTTTGTGTTTTAAAGTATCCGCATGTAATTCGTTCTTGATTATTTTCTTTTGTATAAATCATTACAAGTCAAACTTATACCTTTATAGTTGGCAGACCATCACAAGATAACTAAAGCCTACCTAAAGCGCCTAGTTACGGCTCGAGATCGCTCTCCAAATCAACAGTTTATTACCTGCAAGGATATGGAAGATTACGCAGATCAAACAGTGTCACCTATATATTTTATGTTACTCGAAATATGCGGTGTTAAAAACATAAATGTAGACCATGCTGCGTCTCATTTAGGAAAGGCTCAAGGAATTACAAATTTGTTGCGTGCAATACCATATACTCGAAGAAGTGAAGCCTTAAATATTCCACAAGAAGTACTCATAAGAAATGGCGTTAGTCAAGAGCGTGTATTGCGAGGAAAAGTTGATGATAAAGGTGTAGAGGATTGTATATTTGAGGTAGCAACGATGGCACATCAGCATATAGAAAAGGTTTAGTACATAACTTTTCAATTTTATTTAAATAAAATGTAAAACAATTGTTTTTCTACAGGCACGAAGCCTCAAAGAACAAGTACCAAAATCTGTCAGACCACTATTCTTGCCAGCCATTTCAGTAGATCGTTATTTGGAAAGACTAAGAAAGGCGCGCTTCCAGTAAATAATTGCGTAATTTTTTTGTTTGCGTCTTAATATTTTTGTCCTTTAGATTAACTAATCAACGTGTTTTACAACGAGACTCAATACTTCCAGCTTCTCTTTATTGGAATCATTTTAGGCTGAGTTATTAAAATAAAAAAATTGAAATCTCTTGAAACCAAGGAAGAGATGTAAATTAAATTATCATTAACGTTATCAGTATTACCATTTAATCCCATCTCTTTTAGTTATTTACGTATTTTATTACAAATTATTTGAGGATGGTTAAACTAAAAATGGTTGAACTCAATAGTCATTCCGTAGGACGCGGACTCTTTGGAAAAAAACACTATGTATTTCATTTAAGCGTTTACAATACAGCTTCGGCTGTTGATATTAAAAATGTTTTAATAATTCTTCTTCTTCCTTTTCTTCGGCGCTGTTATGATCTCGATGTCGAGGGGATCATAACTCTCCCACGTATCTGCTTCACACTAGTGATCCGCCTGTGGGGTTCGCCGGGTTGACCTCAGAAATCGGCGGCAAGCCTCCCGGTTTTGTATTGTTCCATTTCTGAGGCCAACTGAATGCTGGTGTTTTTGCATTTGTTTGTACCAGGAGTGTTTAGGCCTACCTTTCTTTTTATTCCGAATTGGAACGTTGTATGATATTGCCTTTTTGACGGGGTTCTCAGGATCTCTCCTTTGAACATGGCAATACCAACTGAGTCGGTCGTGTTCAATTTTTTGGGAAATGGTATTCTTAACATGAAGGCTTCCTCGGATCTTCGTACTTCTAATTCGATCAAGCTTTGTAACTCCTGCTGTCATACGAAGCATCTTCATCTCAGCTGCCGTAAGCTTACTCTCATACTTTTTGTACATTGTCCAACATTGTGAACCGTATGTGAGTGCTGGACGCACAACTGAAGTGTAGAGCTTTCCTTTCAGCTTAGGGGGCATTTTTCGGTCACAGAAGATAGCAGAATTTTCCCGCCACTTCATCCACCCTACGCTTACGCGATGATTGATATCGTCATCACAAGTAGCTTCGTTATTTATTATAGACCCCAGATATTTAAACTTTTCACACTTGGGAAGCACTACTCCATTCAAATAAATGTCTGGAATAGGCCTGTTTGGATCAGAAAATGGGCAGCATAGGTATTCTGTCTTTTTCGCGCTTATGCGGTACCCACTTCCTTCTAGAACATCCACCCATACGTCAAGTGCTCGTTGTAGGGATATCGGGTCTTCACTTATGATGGCTCCATCGTCAGCAAAGAATAACTGATGTACTTTTGGATCCGTCACTTTGCCTTCAAGCAGGTAATCAAGAACTGTAATAAAGAGCAGGGGACTCAAGACACTTCCCTGGTGTACACCTACTGTGATTTCGAATTCTTCGGTGACTCCAGCTGCGCATCTTACTTTAGTAACTGCTCCATCATACATGTCCATAATTATCCGCACATAGGTTTCTGGAACTCCTCGTTGCCTGAGGGCCACCCATATTAGATCTCGTGGTTGCCGATCGAATGCTTTTTCAAAATCAACCAATACGACATGCAAATCCTCCAAAGAATCCCGATGTTTTTCCATAATTATTCTTATACTCTGGATTGCATCCGTGGTTGACTTACCCCCGACAAACCCGCACTGGTCATCAGATAGCCTAATTATTTTTCGCAGTCGGCTACCCAAGACTCGCTCAACGATCTTCATGGTGTGTGACATCAGCACACAGCTTCGAGTATCACCCTTTCCTTTATAAATTGGAAGAAGGTAACTTTCCCTCCATTGATTAGGCATGCGATCACCTCGAATAAGTTTGGAGACAAGAATCATGAGCCATCTAAACCCGATATCTCCCATCTTTTTCCAAAACTCTGAGGGTATTTCGTCTGGGCCAACAGCTTTTCCCTTTTTGGAGTATTTTACCGCCTCACTAACTTCTTCGACTGTGACGTCGGATACTTCGCTTAAGTTAGGTGAAGCTATTGGAAAGTATAGCCTTGGAAATTGTTCGTTTAGAAGTCCGTCACAATACTGTCGCCACCTGTGAAGAATTTCGTTGTCTTCCACAAGTAGTTGGCCTTGAGCATTGTTAATGAACTTTGGCGAACAAATCTCCTGGGCATTTCTTCTTCTTTGAGCGGCTATTTTGAAGATAGTTGTGCCCTTATTCGTGTTTTGCCGTAGCTCTTGAATAGCACCAGCTGTCGGGGTAGAAATTTCATCCAGCTCCCGATACAGGTTTTCTGTATTCTTTGCTTGAATTTGGGCGCACTTCTTCTTCGCTTCTTTCTTGCAGTTTCTATATTCCACTTCGAGGCGTGACTTTTGCTCTGTATCATTAGAGGGGCACTTCGACCAAGCCTTGAAAGCCATTTTCTTTTTACTTATAACTGATTTAGCTTCATCATTCCACCACCATGTTTCTTTGCCTTGTTGGTTGTGTCCTTTTGAAACCCCTAACAGTGTTTTGGCTTTTTCTTTGCAAGTTCTCTGTAGGAGATCCCACATACTTTGTGCTGTACTCTCTTCATTTCGAACTATATCGGTGTTGTTATACAGAAAGTTTTGCATATTCGAAATAAAAGCTTCGCCTTTTTCCTTATCCAGATTATACCATTTGATCTTCCCAAAAGTTTTTGTATGTTTGTTGTCGTTCACTGTCTCCATAAAAAATTCTGTCAGTAGGAGACGGTGTTGGTGGGCGATCGCTTCTCCTAGTATCACTTTGCAATCTTTTACCCGGGGTTTCATGAAACTAGATACCAAATGGTAATCAATCTGGGTTTCATTTCCACCACTGCTGTAAGTGACCAGGTGTCGGCTTTGTTTGATGAACATGGTATTTAGTACGATAAGACCGTATGTTTTGCACATGCTCAGGATGTCTTCACCAGGAGGGTTCCTGGTGCCGTATCCGAGGCCTCCATGGCAATCTTCATAGTCTTCGTTTGTCTTCCCGACATGTCCGTTCAAATCTCCGCCCACGAACAAAAACTCTTCCTTTGGGATGTCCTTAAGTAGATTGTGAAAGTCTAGCCAAAATGCATCTTTTTGTACCTGCTCACATCCAATTTGGGGAGCATATGCAGTGACAATATTCCACAACTTTCCTTTAATCACCAATTTAAGGGACATCAAACGGTCGCTGGATTTCGAAATGGTCAATACGCTGCCTAATAGATGTTTTGCAAGGATGATTCCGATTCCGTTTTTACCCTTTTCCGTTCCATAGTAGAACATCTTATAGTTTTTTGTCCTCGTATCCAAGAAACGGGCCCTGTTTCCCGTGTTTCGCCATTTTGTTTCTTGAACACATAAGATGTCCACTCGCCTTCTTTTCATCATCTCTTCCAACTCGAAGCTTCGACCTGTCATACTGCCAACGTTCCAACTCGCAACTCTCAGATTTTGTATAATCTGCGGCATTACTTTGCTAGCCCCCGGAATCCGTCTAGCTCTGACCCGAGCATTGCTGCTCGGTCCAGGATCAGTACCATGTGTAACAATGGTAGTGCCTGGCGGGGTAGTGTCATTTTGGACGAGTACTTCCATAATGCTTGAATTCACAAAATCCGTTGTAAGTATCGACGTGTGCATACTCCAGTTTTGTATTTGATCTCTCTTTTACGGCACCGGTGATCTCCAGTCGTGCCAACCCAGGGACTGGCATGCACACTTTTGGGAAAGTTTATAGGTGTTACGTGTCGCTAGGTTCACCTTGCTGTTTGTGGCCTAGATGTATTTACTCCTTTAGTCGCCTTTTACGACAAGCGGGGAGGCGCTGCAGGAATATTCTAACCCGTCCCTGCACAGGGGAAAAATGTTTTAATAATTATTTATTTAAACAGTTAAGGAAGAAATTGATACCCGAACTTCTATTAGTTTTAATGCGTCGTATCTTTGCATATATAACCTATAGTATTATCAGTGATTTTGTGGTACCAATGCTATAATGGTGGTGGCGCTGAAATTAGCGCACAATTTTACAGTGGAGACAAGATACAAAACAAGTATTAAAAGAGAATATTTTATTATTAAATTTAGCAGAGACAAGTGCTATCGCTATGCTTAAGATGTCGCCCGAATCGTTAGTCTTCATGAGAGTACTATCAGTTTTATATACGAAGGTCGTATGTAGTTTTGTTAATGAGGGTATGAGGTTAAATCCATGAAAAGCGTTTTAGTATAAACGCTGGGCCCCAAGCACGTAATTTGATACGATCGAGTTAGGTCGATACAATTTAGAACAGGCAGTTCTTTCTTATGATCAGCCGATTGTTTTCGATTCGATTGAATCAAATAAGGAACTCCCTATACTCGATTACATCGAAGAGACTCGATTCTATCAAGTTACGTCCTGGCAGCCCTGACTACATTAAAGGAGTTGTCATCAGTCAATAATTAATTGGCTGCTTTTGGAAAAGGATTCTGCAATGTAGCTGAGCACATACATATACAATACATGTATACATTTTGATGTGAACAAATTATAAGGCGCATGGATATACATATATGTACTTGTATTCTGATGAAGAGAACTCTTTTAATGTAACGTGAAACAGTGTTTCCAGACAGTTTGTGTGTAAAGAGCAAGCAAAGCTTACCGAAGTGAAGTACAATTATTTAAAAAAAAAAGTCAGTAGCTTAAGAATTTTGGTTTCTGAAATCCCCTAGAATAATATAATTTATAGCGGTTTCGTTTAGTCATCCAGAAGCATTCCGAATGCTTAATAAAACGTTCGTTTGGTACTAGATGACAGTTCTTCTTCTGAAAAGAAGATTAGAATAAAAGAATCAAAATCAGAAGCAAGCACACATGCACACACTTTAAATTTCTAAATCCTTCGAAATTGTATACATACAAAACAATACATAGTAGACAAACAGAGATTTCTTTGTTGTTTTTTTTTCGGAATTTTTAAGGCCAAAAGTGGTGCAAATAAAATTGTGGAAATCTTAATTGCTCTCTTCTTCAAATTCGACATTTTAAATTTAATTTTACTCTACTGCTGTTTTTTCATCGCAACGAAGGCAAAGAAGCAGAATCACACATTAGGAATAAAAAAAACATAAGTAGCAAGTGTATATAGAGACGAAGCAAATGTACTTGGACCAATGAGCCAGCAAAAACTATTACATTATCAACTAGAGAAAATTCAACTAAATCTCCTGCAACGATTGCACTACGTCTGCTCGTTTAAAAAATAGAGGGCATAGCTACAACTTCTTGTATTAAAGGAATTGGCAAAAAGAGAATGCACCACCAAGTGGCATTCTTTTGTGTACTTGATCAAGGCTTTTATGTGGTAAAAAATGCAAAATGTATCAAATTTCCAAAATAAAAATAAAAACAAAGCGTGAATGAAAAAAAATTAAATGTGCAACAACTTGTAGTTCAAGCTAAAAAGAGGATGCCATGTAATTTTTTCAACCAAGAACAAAAATTATAAATTGTAGCGGTTTTAAAAACAAAAATTTTAAATTTGTATAATAGTACGAATAAAAATTAAATTAAAAAAAAATATTGACCTGTTTTTGAGCTATCGAATTTTCAAAAATAAATTGAAGTTTTTCAAAAATTCATAAAAAAGTATTTTTTTAAGTGTTTAAATGCTGATATGCAAGATTTTTCAAACTTTCTAGTTTTTTTTTAACCATAATATAGCTTTTATTAAAAATTTATTTTTTATCTGTGGAACATTTTTTGATAAAAAAAAATTATATGGCAGGACCGTTATTTCGCTCTTAAAAAAAGTATGCGGACAAAAGTAAAAAGACTATTTGAACAGAAAGACAAACAAATTATAATGACTCTCTCAACCTGGACATGAGATAGGAAAGTTAATTTATGCGGTTTCCTTTTTCATTGCTTCAGACTCTTATTCCGATTGTTTTTACCCTACCCATCTCTTCCTATACCAATATGAGCCTGATTTTGTTTCTTGTTGCAACGAGAGAGGTGCATAGTTAAGGCAAGAGAAAAAACTCCGTTCATTACGGAGAGTAAGCAAATACTGACAACTTGCAGCACACAAAACTTGACTAGTAAAAATGACAATACACTACCCCACAACACATTACATAAAAGACTAGTGTAGTTTCTGTTTCAACCACTATGTTCAGGTTCTTTAAGAGCTCGTGTGCTTTTTGATGTTAATCATAGGACAAAGCTCCCAAAGGCACCGAAACCCTGATTTTACGCCTTCAGAGCGAATGTCAAATCATAGATCTGACATCAACACCAACAACCCTGTCAAAACAGCACTCGCTAATCATGCTATCGAATTTGGCCATTCCCCAGATTTTGAAGGTGTCCAAAATCTTAAAATTGAATAACATACTTCGAAGCGTTATACCCTTGTAACACTTCATATATTAAATAACAAACAACATGAATCTTTACCAGTACACAAAACATCTCAGCGGTCACATGCTCGCTCGTCACTTAGAAAATTATTTCCCGCTACCTATTCTTTTAGTATTAGTTTAAGACTAAAAGCTGTACATCACCAAACCAATTACAACTTCTATGCTTAAGGACAACAAAACGAAATTGCTGAAATTAGAACACAAGCCTGCGAAATTATCGTGCAAAATAAGCTTTAAAGATCCCCCATTTGCATCACGCGGTCAGAGGTGTCCAGTTGACCGACATCATATTCCATACATAATGTTAAAGACCATATAATCAATTAACAAAACATAAATTATAAAATTGGATTTCATGTTAAAGTTAGGCTAAGCGCGCACATTCAGTTTTTAGTTGCGCAACTGCTTGGTTCGAGCAACTAAAAAGTTTTTGTTTTGACTCAAACTAAACAATTGCCTAAAATGAGTTCGCTATTTTGTGTAACATAATAATTATATGCACCTGCGCGGACATTCAACCAAATGGTTCATCTGTTTTCTATAAGCAACCAAACAGACCAAACAAATTGAATGTGCGCGCCTAGCCTTAGTGAAAGAAAACATAGACCTGAAACATAAAACAAACCCTGTATATGTCTACCTATACAGATGCATTATTCCAAACGTGGATCAAATGATGTGCAAACTTCAAACAACCTTGAACCGAGAAAATTCCTGATGTCTGCTTACTGTTGCCATCAATGAACATCCCAAATTTATTTTCCATCCATATTCATAAAATGTACATCCATTTACTACGTTTATATGCAGTATCGAAAGATCGAGTTGGATTAGGGTCGGATTTTCGACCCAGGTTTTTCGTCATTTGAGTTGAGAGCTTGATTTGGAGTTGAGTTGAAATGGTGTTGAGCGATTCTGAAATATTTTGTTAAGCCAACTCCTCGACCCAGGTTTTTCGTCACATATTTCGACTCGACACCGCTGAGCGAGTGAGATCGAGTCGAACGAAGCTCATTTCAACTCAATACCCGTTTACAAAGGGTCGAAGCGAGCTTCAAGCTCGCTTCAATACCTCATATAAACGTAGTAATTTTCAAATTCGAGTCAATCAAACCTTATTTGTCAAACATATTTGAGAATGTGAACCCCCCTAATAAGTAAATGGGTACATCGCTCAAAAGAGCTTAAGGCTTCTGGCTAAACAAAAAAGTATCTTGTGCCTCTGTCTAACATTTTCAGAAAAGACTAGTTTTTATGAAATTATTTTATTTTCTACTTTTCTCTCACTCTTCTGAGTAAGGTACGCGCGGGTGCAGTGCATTGTGTTTTCGCATTTCGCTTGACGGATAGATCTGCTCATTTCTTTTATATTAAATTTAATTTTGCAAAATCTCAAAGTGAAAGTGATTCCATAAATAAAATTTAATCAAAGATCAATATCTTCTCAATTCATTCCTTGTGTTTGCATTAATTTTGTCAAACATAGTAATATTGTCTCGCAGTTTACTAAATTTCGTTGGAAACTTAAGGCGTTGTCCAGCCAGAGCAGCATTGGTTTTGTTTTTTCCTCTGCTATCTGCATAGTGTCGTCGTTTATGTGATTTATGTTATTCGGAAAATTGCAATTTAAATAAAAATTGAAAGGTTTGTACCTTTATTATTATTATCTAAAAAATACAAGTTAAACTGATGAGTGGTGCTGTTTTTTTAAAAACACCAGGTCACCTTTGTATTTGCCAAAACTTGATTTTCTAAGAATAAAAATTAAATACTTTAATTACATAGACTTCTCGACTATGATTAGGTGAACTCCCTTAATTCTGATACTACACGCTCCCAATTCAGTATTCTATGACTCATTGTGAGTATTTGTCGTTGTGATGACACTATATTTTTTGCGGATTTTGTTGAACATTCATTTGATTATCCGCATTTGATTAATGCAAAATAATCTAAATTTGACGATTTTGTCATGATTGGGAACATCTTCAAGTTTAAGGTTTTGTCCTAAAAACCCAACCATATTTATGTATGTATACCTAAGCTGAAGTATACCTTCCTAACTTAATAAAATTACCTCGCAAAGCTACATTATAAACTCGGTTCCTATCAACTGGTAAACTTTTTCTTATCAAATATTTCGATTGAAAAACGATGTTGTTTTGTATCGTTTTAAATATGTAAAGACCGTTTAATAAATTAACGGACAAATACGCATAACTATTTATTAAAAATTATAAGTATGTATGTACATGAATGTGTACATATGTATGTATATTTAATATTCTACCTACAGCTGTTCTACCTTTTCATTGTTTCAATCCCCAGGGAAAATTTTTTAGGCTGGATTGTAATTCAATTGCCAGAACATTAACTAGTGAAAAGAGCAGAGACCAAAGAAAAATGATCTGTTTGAATTACATTTTTGCTGAAGCTCTTATTTGTCAGGCGTAAATAATCCAATCGGTTGATCTAATTATTAAGAGCTATTAGCTGCAGGGTGTGTTTATCTTTTATACTAATTGTTTGC
This sequence comes from Chrysotoxum bicinctum, assembly GCA_911387755.1. Classification (NCBI taxonomy): domain Eukaryota; kingdom Metazoa; phylum Arthropoda; class Insecta; order Diptera; family Syrphidae; genus Chrysotoxum; species Chrysotoxum bicinctum. Next base: position 346,708 of record OU426989.1, read on the forward strand.
ATATGGTTCACCCAAAGTTGGTCTAAGTAGGGAGTAATATTGCGTATCTTTGGAAGTTTAGTTTTCATACTGCCTAAGTCCACACAAAAAATTTCCCGAATTATTATAATCAAAAAGTTCACTGGCAGTGTACTAATTAAGGGCTTATGCTTCTTAAATTAATGGCTTTCAATTTACGAACTGTACGACCCGCATTTAAAAACAACAAGCAGTGTTTTTTTTTTTAATAATTTGAAATTGTTGCGTTTAAATTATTCAACAGAAAGATTGATACCTATATAGACCAAAATTGGTGAATCGTTACCGATACAAGTTCAGATTACTTAGTGTAAAAACTTGAATCACTTAAGATTGGTCCCATGATACCGACATAAATAAATGCGTAAATAACAGATGATCCCACGGCGTACTATTGCGCAACTTAATCGGCATCCCACCATAAAAGAATACATTTTTTCCTTTAATTATTTTTGAAATGTTCTGTGGTCTCCATTATTTCATGATATATGTATATGCCTATGGACATAGTAATACGTTTGTACGAGTATATAAAACTTATAGTACTATTAAGAAGACGAAAGGTAATACCTTTGTATATAAAACAGGTTATATATACAAAGGTAATACATACTCAGTACCTAATTGTATTTCCCATATTCAAAAAAAAAATACAATATGCTAAATCATAATTGTAAAACTTTCGTTTAAATTTATTTCATATTAAAAATGGAAAAACTTTCAGCGATGACACTTTCACTAAATTATGTTAAGAACGATCGAAGTCGAATACATTTTATTTGGATTTTTGGGTTAATGTCTTGTTTAAAAAAAAAACTCAAGATTTAAAGCATTTCAAAGTGCTCCAATGTTTCGTGTTAGGTCATTGTTAAATAATTGTTCTACTTACTCGTTTACATTAATTTCTTCACCTAAATTGCGTAGATTATTTTCTTTTAGCAAAAAGTAATTATAGAGGGAAAATTAGGGACAGTTAAAAAGCTCATCAGTGTTAGTTATCAACCTTTTTGTTTTGTTCCATGGTTTCTAACTGTTCTTTGCTTTAATATGTATCAAAGATACGAATGATATGGACAAATTAAAATGCAACGATGTTCCCCTTTCGGTACATTTAAATATGTTAATGATCGTTAACTTGAATTATCTGCACACGCATCAAACTACATTCTGGAATATTTTTTTGAAACTAGGTTTAGTTTATTTGTTTGTTGTCTTTCAAGTAGGTAAATTTTTTTCTGTTTATATTATTACAATAATAAAGAAGAAAGTAGAACGGGAGAATTCTTTAATGATCTATTGTGGAACATTTTCTCACATATACTTCATTCCAAGTGGCATGGTTTTCATACTTGATGTGCGCATCAAATTTGCGGAAAATTTCTTCCCACATTGAATCAAAAAAATTGTGATTTCTTATTCAGAAGGAATTGTCAAGAACAACCAATTTCCATTTGGGATGCTTATATTTACATTTAAAAATTTGTGAACACATCATTAAAAATATAGAGACAAAATTTAAGAAATTCTAAAAATCTTAAATTAAAGCTTTTAAGTTCAAATTAACTGTGTAGGCGGTCGTTAATCATAGCGGATTTGTTTTTTTCTTAAATCTTGGCTTTAAAAAAGAGCATGTAGATATACACATATTAAAGAAAAGTTAAAATAAAAATGCAAATTCAGACAAATGTTGAATTGCTATGGGACCTAAGAAATGTCGACCGATTAGGAGGTGATTAGATTAAGGAGATCCCACTTTATTTGTACGGGCCCACTTACATAGGTTATTATAATGCCATACCTGTCAGTTAATTATAGTAGTAGTCCAATGTCTGGTTAGCGGGTGGCCTAATTGTAAAAATTAAAAGGGAATGCATGACGCGCGGTCCGATTAAGGGGTGGTCCGATTATAGTGTCCCGATTAGCAGGTTTTACTGTGTATTAATTAAGGAAAAATAGAATTTGTTGTTCTACACACTTTTTTAGTAACCTGTAGTATATATACATACCTATATATTTTATATATTTAACGTATTTTGTCAAGTACAAATATCATAAAATTCGATCAATCTTATAAATAGCAATTATTATGGTTTATGATTATTATAGTTTTTATAACTTGTTTTGTTTTTCTAATGACTTATTGGTTTTTAGACAAGCGTATTTTTTTTAGCTGATAGTGTAACTTTTCAGATTTTTCACGATAAAACCGTTCACAATCAAACAGTGAAAGATAATTTAATGTTTATAAAAACTTTGAACGCTCTAATTCAATACCGAGTTTCTTTACATTTTGTTTTACTTTCCCATTACGATAGTATATCCGGGCTTAATCACTTAAAGTATAAGCTTTTATTGTTCATTGTTTCACATATGTACATAATGGATAATGTATGTATAATCTAAGGTTTCTTAAAAAAAACAACAAAGCCTTCAAATCAGGCTGTAAGACTTTATTGACGCTACTAAGCATTCTTTTTCATATTTTTTCATTTATGTTTTTATGATGTTTTTATTCTATGTTTAACTGTATGTCTGTAATTGAAGTGATCAACTTAGTCGCATTTAAAATTTTCTTTAGTTTTTATTTATTTTTGTCAGTGATTTTAATTTATAGACACAGAAATAACATGAAAATAAATCTACCATGCCAACCTTTAAGAGGATATCGAGTAGGGTACAGCCATCAGTGGATAAGATAGCATCAGATGTGTTTGCACAAGATATTACAACTCAAACCAATTTCAATGAAAAATTCTGATTATTCTAGATCCATGTCAAACATTCGATTTTTGAATAGCAGGTCATAATATGATACGATTACATTTTCAAAAATATTAAATAATTTTAGTCACGGACAGTGTTTCCATTAACAAAAGTTTACCATAGAAATTAACTGTCACAAGAAATTTGTAACGAAAGCTTCTGATTCGTGAATAGTTTTTTCATAAAATTACAAGAATTTAAAATTTATATTTTTATTTTTTTTTTTTATTTATTTATTTATTTGGCAGTATTTTGCCATTTAAAAAATTCATTACAATCATTTTATATTATACCTATTAAATAAATCTATTTTTAACATATTCGAATAATTTGTTTTTGAATCTTTGTAAGTTATGCTCATTCTTTAAAATATAAGGAAGACTGTTATAAATATCTAAACCTCTATGTAGAATCATATTAGTGGTCTTAAAGTTTCTAAACCTTGGTAACCTGAAATCACCAGCATTGCGTAAGGCAAAAGGTTGTACATCACCAACAAAAGATATATACTCATACAAATAGTTAGGCAATATATTAAATTTGATTTTAAATATAAATACTATCACATTATACATAATTCTTTGGTTAACACTCATCCATGACAATTTAAACAACATTTCTCTTATTGGGGTAAATCCATTACACATTAAAACAATTCTCATTCCCCTATTTTGAAGTTTTTGTAATCTACTCATTTTTTGATTATTACACATAAATAAAATACTTGAGCAATACTCAAAGTGTGGTTTTATCATTGTATTATAAACATTAATAGTTGTTTTTATAGACATTTTTTTTCGAATTCGACTCAGGAAGTACAGCTTTTTTGATATCTTCTTACATACATAATTAACATGATCATCTAAAGTTAATTTATCATCAATTACAACACCTAAATATTTTATTTCATTTACTGTTTCAATATTATTACTATTTATACTGATGCTTCTAGTAGTAGAACCATTTAAAACCATAGCTTTTGTTTTATTTATATTTAATTTTAACAAATTACTGTCAAACCAGTCTTGTAAATTTTGAAGATCTAAATTAATTTTATCTATACATTCATCGATATTATTACCAGAAATAAACAGTAAAGCATCATCTGCAAACAAAACAATTTTAGAAAAACAAACAGCATTCTCCATATCGTTGATGTATACTAAAAACAGCAAAACTCCAAGCAAAGATCCTTGAGGAACTCCATGAAGAACAGGCACAGGGTTTGAAATTACGTCGTTAATTTTCGTTCTTTGAGTTCTATTTTCAAGATATGATTTGAACCAACTTAGTTCTCTATTTCTCACACCATACATTTTGAGTTTATCAATTAAAATCAACTGGTCTACAGTTTCGAATGCTCTTTTCAAGTCTAAAAACACTGCCACAACCACTTTTTTGTCATGAATGTCAATTTTCCACTTCGTTATGACAAGATTGAGTAGGGATTCACAATTATGATTTTTTCGGAAACCAGATTGATAGCATGAAATAAGATTATAGGATTCTAAATAATTTTGCAGCTGATTATATACAATCTTTTCAATAATTTTACTTTCCAGTGTCATCATATTGACAGGTCTGAAATCTTCCACTTTCTTAGAGTTTTTAACTTTTTGAATAGGGGCAATAACAGATTCTTTACAGCAACTTGGAAAAACGCCATTAATCAAAGATAAATTAATGATTTTAAGCAACATATCACCACAAATTTCAAAAGCGTCAAGATACATTTTAATGTTCACTCCATTTGTATCTTTTTTGTTGTTCATGGATTTTAACACAGACTTAAGGTCATCCAAATTTATTTCTTTAAATTGAAAACTTAAGTAATAATAATCAAACACAGAATTAATGTACGGTTTATTTGGAATACTGTTTCTAATATCAACAATACTTTCGACAAAAAATGAGTTTAATACACTGGACATTTCAAGACATTTGGTGTATTTATTGTTATTGTGCACAACTTCACTGATATTTTTTTTACTTTCTTTTAAGACGAAAAGTTTTAATGTTCTCCACATTGATTTTTGATCACCACATATTTCAATTTTTCTACTGATGTATTTGTTCTTAGCATTGTTCAGCGCGGTTTTAAATTTGTTTCTGCACAGCTTGTAATTGTTCCAATCGACAACGAGGCAAGAAACTTTTGCTTTTTCGTATTTCAAAACCTTTTCAATTTTCAGAGTCTTGAGAGCATCAGTAAACCAAGGATTATGATTAATATTTATATCTTTATATTTTGTAAAACTATCAACCGTTTGTAGGAAGTTTATCGTGAATTTATTAGTTAGCTCGTCAAGCGATATATTGTTTTCATTAAAAGAAAAATCACAGTTACGTAAACTAAGAGAGAAACACACTGAATCGTATTTAAATACACGCATGGGCTTTTTTTCTAGCTTAAAATTTAATAATGAACTTATACTAATTATCACAGATTCATGATCACTTATCTTAAATTTACTATCACACTTGGCTTTAACTCTCTCCGGAATGTTAGTCATAACATAGTCAATTAAGCTTTGGGAGTTTTTGGTAATTCTTGTTGGATCTTCTATTAACTGGGTATATGAGTTATCATTTAATATTGCACTTATTTGATTTTTATATGAACTGTCTACTAAGAAATTTACATTTATATCACCCATTATTATCACAGATTTAAAATCACAGCTTAAAAAGTTCATCCAGTTGGAAAAATTATCTATAAATATCTTTGGAGAATAGCTCGGAGATCTGTAGATACCACCAAGTATATAAACAGCATTATGTCTATGGACTTTTACTAACAAAAACCAAACCTTTTTTTCAATTGACATCTTTTTTAATATTTCACAATTCCAGTTATCTTTTATATAAAAAATTACACCACCTGTATGCGTAGATATGGAATCACATCTAATTATTTGATAGCTTTTTAAATCAATTTCAGCATCTTCGACCATATCAGTAGTATGGGTTTCTGTTGCACAAATAAAGTCAAAATTATCATCATAAACCAAAGACTCTAGTTCACAGAAGTTATTTACGAGACCTTCAATATTAAGACTTAAGCACTTCAACTCCGATAATTGCTAATAATTGATTTGTCTTCTTTTATTAATTAATTGTCTTCTATAGATTGGGCATTCTACACTACGCACATCATGATTAATATCCATATCAGGAAGATTAGCTTTATTTTTAAGCCTCATACAATTAACACATTTAACTTCATTAACACAGTCCTTAATTTCATGGTCCTTTTCACCACATTTTAAACAATTTTTTTCACTTGTGCATTGATCAAATCTATGGTTATATCCAAGGCATTTAAAGCAACGGCGGATACCAATTTTTTCATAAACCACACATCTGTCATATTTAATGTAAATCTTTTTAGCTTCCATAATTTCATGAAAAGCTTTACTATCTACTTCCAAAACAGCGTTAAAATTATTTTTATTCTTAAAAGATGCATACACCTTTACGCATTTTATTGTAGAAAAAACAATATTGTTTTGTTTTTGTATAGCCTCTTCAATAACATTGCCTTCTAAATTTTCACACATACCAGACACAAGAATAGTTGGGTTTTTCATAATTGGCATATGCACTTCATACTTATCACTCATTTTATTTTTTATTTCATCTCCTATTTTTTTAATAGCGTCTTCACTGTCACAACATATAGCAATCGAACCATTTTTTCTTTCAAACATGTTGTTAACTTTAATGGAAAGGGCAGAGGGGTCTATTTTCTTTTTTATGTCAGATTTTGTCACATCAAAATGCTGACTCTCTTTGGGTTTCACTAACACTGGTGCAATTTCAATTGGTTTCTTTAGTAAATCAGCATAAGACGGTTTTGCCTTTTCTTTCATTTTCGTTTCAGACTCTTTAATTCGGGAATTCACTACCTCACTCTTTAACTCATCAATTTTGTTTACTAAACACTCTCGTACATTAACTTCCATTTTTTTTAACTGATCATTTTTCTCGCTCGCACTTTCCGATGATTTTATCAACAAATTACTATTTAACTCTTTCACCGTAGCAGAAATTGCTTGCACTTCTTCTTTATCCTTATCACTCTTTTCTTTTAAGTCCGTTTTAATTGAAGTAACCATATCAGATATCACTAATTTGAGATGATAAATAATTATTCACACTCTTCTTTAAAATGTCTATAATATTTTCATAATTAGATTGCTGCGATTCCAATAATTTTTCATAATGATTAATAATCTTATTGGGAAATTCTAAACAATCACTGCAACAATAGCCAAGATTCTTATTTCCTTTTATTAATTTTATGTGACTTATAAAACATATACATATTCTTCATTTTTAGAAATAAAAAAATTATCTTCTTTGAGAAAAAACTATCTTGAGACAATGAGTAAAAAACCTGTAACCGGACCAGCCCTCCATAAAGTGATTATGGTTGGCAGTGGTGGCGTTGGGAAATCAGCACTCACACTACAATTTATGTACGATGAATTTGTGGAGGACTACGAACCAACTAAAGCGGATAGTTATAGAAAAAAGGTACTTTTTTTAAACCGATAAGTATTTGAATTTAAATTTGTTAATATTTCAGGTAGTGCTAGATGGTGAAGAAGTACAAATAGATATATTAGACACAGCTGGTCAAGAAGATTACGCTGCAATAAGAGATAACTATTTCCGGAGCGGTGAAGGATTCCTATGTGTATTTTCCATAACAGATGACGAAAGCTTTCAAGCCACACAAGAATTCAGGTAAATAAAATATAATTATTGAAACCACTATACATATGTGTATAATTTTGGCCTTTATAAAGTTAATTGCCACTTATTTTTCTTATTGATTCAATTTCTTAATTAATAATTTAAGAGAACAAATTTTGAGAGTTAAAAACGATGAAAGCATACCATTTCTGTTAGTGGGAAACAAATGTGATCTTAATGAGAGGCGTAAAGTGCCTCTTAGCGAATGTCAATCTCGTGCTCAGCATTGGCAAGTTACATACGTGGAAACATCTGCAAAAACTAGAGAAAATGTTGACAAGGTAAGTCGATCATATTAAAGATGTATGATAAAAAAAATATAGAAAGAGCGTTTGATGTTCTAGCAAAACAAATGTATCAAATGCACATTATTACTTTGATATTTTTTTCTGTTTTTCCATCAAAAATACATTATTAAACATACAATCACTATTAGCTGGATATTGAACAAATGTATGTGACTCGAGAATTAAATGCATTATACAGTTTATTTTTTAAATAAATGTTGGATAAATTATTATTAATTTACAAGACACGGTAGTATTTGGTTAACAAAAATTCCATTAAGACTTTTGTTAGCAATTATAACAATTCAACAATGTATGAAGTTTTTTAATGTGGAATTTTAATCCGAACTCAAAATTTTTTTTTTCAAATTTTCTAGAGGTTTTTACTTTAAATCTTATTTAAGATTAGAATACACGTGTATCTCCTGATTCCTGCCAACACACTCCAAAAAGATTGGTTAAGGTATAAGTTACCTGTGAGCCGTTATGTCTTTAATTTATCTATCTCAAAACCTGATCAAATTTATCCGAATGCAATTTCAGCACATCAAAAACCTGGTTTGTAAGGAAGAACGATGGTTAAATTTTCTTAAACTGTAATTACAGTAGTGAGCAAAGTGTTTTCAGTTTTTAACAATGAGACACAATATAGAAAGATTTCATTTTTTTAAGTTCAAGACAATACAACTAATTTAAATAATAAAAAAAAATATTAAACAGATTTTTTTTTTTCAATCATCCAAGAGAGAGTTTTTGTCAATCATATAAAACAATTAAAAAAAAAACGTAAATCATTGCTGGACTTTAAAATCATTTTGTTGTACCTTTGGAATTGTTCATTTAAAAAAGTAGAGTTCAATTTGTAAAAAAAAAAACTGTTTCTTTACAATTCCTTCAGCTTTAATTCTGGAAAGCTTTTCATATTATTTGTATGCAGCTTAAGTTCACAGAGACCACTTTATATATCGTTACAATAACTTCCATCTCAGACATATGTATGTATACAACACTTTATTTTTTTTCAATAATTAAACTTTTAAAACCAAATTTAAAAGAAAAAGATTGGTATCTTAAACAAATCAATAAGAAAACGTATTCTACAGATAAAAGCTAATCCAACTATGAAAACATGATAGTAGGTCCCATGATACATATAACACGAAAAACCGTTATCTGATTTTTTATAAGTTATTGCTAATAAGAACATAAGTATATAACTGATTCAGACCGGGTTGGTCCCCAAACCCAAAATTCCAAACTGAAATCTCCAGCAGCGCATTCTCCTAACAGAGAATCCCAATAGCAAAACTCTCTATGCCAAAATCTCCTAAACAAATATGTTCAAGTATTAAATTAAATCGCATGATTTACTACTTGAACATATTTGTTTGGGACATATTATTTGATTTAGTTAAGGTTGCACGAAATGTTATTTAATGTAATTCATTATAATGTTTATTATTTTTATTTAAAATAAGTAAAAAAAATAAAAGAACTACCTTGAATGCCATATCCATTTATAAATAGCTTTTTTCCTCATTTATTTTATTTCAAAACAATAATCTCATCCATAATAACTGTTTTTAAGAAACACAACAGACTCTTTCGGCTATGAATGCACTTGACAGATTGAAAGAGCATTCATAATTTGTTGTTCAGAAACAATCGTTATCATGTCATAACTGTAAAAGAATGTCAAGCATATGCCGCAAGAGAAACGGTGTTAGAAGACGTACCTGGACATTGAGGATTTGGAGATTCCGTGGAGATTTTGGCAACAAGATTGTTTCTTTGGGGAATTTTTTCCATGGAATTTTTTTCTTTGAGATATTGGCAAGTTGGATTATTTTTTTTTTTTTTTTTTTTTTTTGAGATTTTGTCCAATGTTGATTTTTTTTTTTGAGATTTCGTACGAATCCCATTCAGACCACATCCTGAATTCCACCAAATTTCCTTTTAAGTTAGAATATTGAAAACAAAACCACAGAGGTTAACCCAATGCGTTTATAACGAAAATTGACTTCATACTCTTTTACAAACTATAAGGCTTTTTATTGGTTTTGTTGGTTATTAACTTGCAGCACTAGCACACATTGTATTTCTAACCCTCATGCATATTTATTTTCAGTAAACGAGTATTCTATTACATTAAACTTGATTTGATATGATTTTTGTGGCTTTGATAAGTATGTATTTGCTAGAAAAAATTATTAGCTTGTATAAAGAAGAAGAAAAAAACTGATAAATTTATTGACATTTTTTTTTTTGCATTACGATCTGAAATTCATTTGTTTTGTCCTTCATCAAACCACTGGTATGTTTCTTTTTTTTTATTCCACACAGGTGTTTTTTGATTTGATGCGTGAAATAAGATCACGAAAAACTGAAGATTCAAAAGCAACAAGTGGGAGAACTAAAGATAAATGCAAGAGGCGGAAACTAAAGTGTATACTAATTTAGATAGGTGCATAAAGCATAGTTATATAACAAAAAAAAATATAGTTTTAAGTTTTTTAAAATATTTTGTTAACCAATATTCCGTTTATTTTAATGCATTTTATTTATATTATTAAAGAAATAATGTTTTATTTTGCAACAATAACACACTAACAAATGACTTAGTTTCAACAAATAACACCTCGCTTTTCTAATAATTTAATTCTAACTGAATATTTCGATCATGTGTTCTTACTACCAATAAACTGTTTTTTTTTTTTCAATTTATAAATAGCCTCTTTTTAGATTGTTGTAATTATTTGTATATCTATATCACTTTGTAAATGTAAAGAAATGTCTCTTTTAAAGAAAAATGAAGTAGCACTTTCTAGTTCTTAAATTTAAAGGTAAAACTCTGATTAACAGGCGCGGGTTCTTTTCTTTTGTATTTGCGAGCAGAACTTTATGTACAAGAGTTTTACCATTTTTATTTGCAAAAAATATGTTAATTGTTACATACACTCGTAACTATCTTAATGGTGTCATATAATTTATACGTGTCTTTCTATTAGGAAAACGGTAATTGGAAGCAATGATTTCAGAAAAATCTGTTATATACAAAAGGGTGGGTTAAAAACAAAATAATGTAATTTTCTTCTAACACAAATGTTTTTTTTTTTTTTTGAATAGACATTAGAAAAGCCTCTATAAATGTGAGCTTTAAATATTAAGGTTATAAGATACCTGTTTGTTCCACATTTTATGGGGACAAGTTGTATATTTATTAAAAAATAATACATGTATACTATGATGTAAATAATTTAATCAACGAAGATGAAGAAAAATATAAAATTACTTCTGTGTAGTGATTCTGTGGAGTAATTGAATTAAATTCAATTGAAAGGTTAAGTGACCTCAACTCCAAAGTGCGTTTCGCCCAGGTACGACAGAGGGTGAACATTTTAGTTTTCGAGTCGAGTATGTATTTTTATAAATTTAAAAATTATACCTTTTTTTAGAACCAAAATTCAATAATTAGTGGAATAGTAATTTTTAAAGTTTAAACTATGTTATCCCATTGGAAGTAAACAACTGTAACGAGAGCCTTCCTAAGATAATTTTGTTAAAACCTCGAGCAACCAACTTTACATGATTTCAAGAAGAAAAGAGTTTATTTTATCTGACCGAATTTTACTAAATTATATGTAAATGTGCTTAAACATTTGATAAAAGTACCGATTGGCACTTGATTTATCGTTTAAAAAGTTAAAAAAAAAACAAATTCCACATCAATCAAGTGTTGCATATTGTGTGTCGACAATAATCATATAAAAAAAATTACGCTGATGTGCCGTTTCTACCTTATTGAACAATAAATATTTTTCTTATTAAAAATTCACATTTGTTGTATTAGTATACATGAATAGAATTATTGTAAATATAGAGATTTAAAAGCACTCTTTCACATGTTAGAAACATCTCAGATTCATCTTACAAAATATATATTACTACATGACATTATACACATTATTTTCATTGGTTTGGTTATTTTCAGTTGTGTCCTGTATATGTACATTATATAAACCACGAGTTCTTTTATTTGCATGTGTTTTGTTCTTTAGCTCAAAGTTTCTCACTTATTTATTTAACAGGTGTTTTATGATCTTATCAGGGATATATCATCACGTAAAAAACAACGCCTAACAGATGTACGACAGCCTACAAAAACAAAATCCCATTGCTGCCAATTGCTGTAATGTCTTTAATCTATTAAAATAAAGAAAGAGAACAATTCAGCAAATGAGAACGCTGAAAGCAAACATACAAAACAAAAAAAAAAATTTTCATCACTTATGTATAATGTAGAACTAAGAAAGAAACGAAATCATTCAAGACTTTGGTATTTCTTAATCACAAGTTATAAAGAAATAAAATAAGAACGAGCCGCATGTAAAAATGTTTGTAATTTTGTATTTATTAAAAAAAATAAAAATAAATACATAATATATAAATAACAGAATAATCTATGATCAGAAAAGTAGAGTAAATATTAGAACATACAATACACAAAGTTAGTTGTTCAAAATTATGGTGTATCAATTTTGTTTAAATCTGTTCACTTATCCTGATTGATTTTCCTTATCCCTTTTTAAAATAATCAAAAGCAATAATTATAATACAATAATATTTGCCAATCTATCCAAATATTAAAAGATAAATGATTGCTTAAATTAAAATTTCATCGTACATACGAACTTCTTACTTGGAGTATGTACCTTAAGTTCCTTTTTCGGAAAAGTGAAAATAAGTAGCTGAAAATTGCATTTACAATAAGGTTTTGATAATTTAAATTTGCATTTATGTATATACCCTGTCTTTGTTAAATATTTATACTTAATTAATACTGCGTTTGATAGTTTATTCAACCAAAATGATATTTATTTATATGTTAATGAAAATCGATATTTTCAGATTATTGTGCTTTATAAAATCTAAGTCTTTAACACTTTTATAGCATTGAATTATTATTTTATTGTTAGATATACCCTGCTTTTCATATTTTGTTAATCAAGTTTAATCTTAGTTCAATATGAAAGAATTCACATTAAAGATTTACATATTCGAATTATTGATGCTGTAGAATATTCACCTTGGATAGTCATTTTCTAATTCGCTCATATTGACTCCACTAGCAATAATAGCCTGTCCCCAATTTCTAGACAAATTATCTTAAGCACTTTCAACTTAACACTTTTTTACTGCCCTCAAAAGAACGGCTTCAAAACATTAAACAAATCATAGAACTTAAAAATATAAGTGAAATAATAAATACAAAAAATATTAATGGTTAATTATGTATGCAAAATATAAAAAATAAAATAGAATTTATACAACACATTAGAAAGAATAACAAATTATTTTACTCATGCAGGCAGGTATACAAAAGTTTTTTTTTCGGATTTCATCATATTGGCCCTGAGTAATAGATCCGAATCTAGCCTAAGTTCGATTTTAACCAAACATTCGTAGAAATAAAACAAATTTCAAGTATAAATACTTAAAAGCGGCTTTCCTGTAACTAATGTCGATTTCCTTTTACACCAGGGATTTTAGGGATTGCGATCCCTTGTCAAATTTTGTCTTTTTAGTGTGCGTATTTCGTATACATGTAAATCCCTCTCCAAATACGGATTCGAAAGATTTGATCTCTGTCAAAAAAAAATCGATTTTTTTGGTGTGGTAAAAGTCAAAATTTGACAAGGGATCGCAATCCCTAAAATCCCTAGTGTAAAAGGAAATCGACATAAGTTAAATTTAAAATGATAGAATCACAATAGAACTTTACGAATCTGGTTAATAGAAATCTGTTTGTGTATCAGTTCACAATAACGAAATTATGAAAATGAGTCACAATTATTGGTATAAATAAGAGTTTTGTAAATTTGATCTGTTACTACGAAATTTTAAAAGCAACTTTTCTACATCTAACAAAAAGTGACTTTAAAACCGATTCTATGGATGTCTATTACTAAGGGCCATTGAGTTCCGTTTTCCGTTGGTCGCTTACTTTTTTAGAGATCGAGGTTATTGAGAGGCAACACAAAAAAACAAAGTCCTAAATAATGTATTGACAACGAAGAGCGTGGGATTTTTAAATATATATGTAACGGATGTGCTATTTTATTTACTTATGTTCGTTAAAAATGGGAAACACTAATTTAACTTTGTGATTTTGCATTAATGTAGAGCCATAACTGTAGGTTGTAGGAAGGGCTCCATGTGGCTGTACGAATACTAGGAAATCATATGACGAACCCATAATTGCGGTCTGTTAGCAGAAATTGTCCTTTTCAATTTCTATTGCAGTACCCTTTGGCATAATAGTTAGTGCGTTAGACTAACATGCGGAAGGTCTCGAGTTTGATTCTCAGAGGCTGCAAGAAATTTTTTTTCAGGGGTGTACTGCCTCTTGTGAGGAATTGACAAATTCTCAAAGAGTATCTCTTGTCAGGGAAACTGCTGCTCATTAGCCGTTCAGAATCGGCAGAAAATTGTAGGTCCCCTCCGTTCCTGGTAACACGCACACAAGAATGGTTGAGAGTTGTAAGTCACTAGGTCATGGTTCACTCCGAGCTGTTGCACTACCAAAAATTTATAATTTCTATTGTGGGTGGTCACTGAATATAAACACTAGCCCTTTTTTTTTGTCAGATTTCATCCATATAGATTATTAAAAACATTAAAAAAATTATTTATTGCGACAGATTTATACAACGTGTTTTGAATAGAACTAGTAAATCAGGGGTTTCTCCTTAATTTGGAACAGATCGCTTTCGATGGCGGATTTATATTTTTGTATTCCCAAAAGCATTCCACTTTAATTATTAATGGACAACAGGAAGAATGGAAAAAACTGGAATGCTCATTTTTGTCTTCACTCGCATTTGAAAATAACCAAATGAGGTATCACTTTTAAAGCGATTCTCCGCGCATTTGAGAAGCCCCAAGAACTGGTACTATTTTTAAGTTGTAATAAATAGTGATTAATAGTTTGTTGATAGCGTGTACTTGCTGTTTTTTTTATATAATTTGGCGCGCAATGAAAAGATTATGACTACCCTTAAAATGTTTAAGCACAGTACGAGCGTTTAGGAAAGTTGATAGGGTTTAAGATTACATATCGATACACATTGATTTTGAATGCCTGAATATCATAATGGGAGAAAAATTGAGTTAGCTAAAGCATTCCACGTTCGTGTAGTACGGCTAGAGATAATCTCTTTACAGTAACGTTACTTCCGAAGCTGGGCTCGAGGATATACTGATAGGCATTCCTTGAAGCCCGAGTATTACCTTAAAAGTGTTAATGGGAGAACGGCTTAAGACAGTCACACAGCAAGTTGGTTAGGAACTTATATGCTTTGATAGTTCGCAGGAACGAGTTCGCAATTAGGCTTATGTATTGGAAGGTGACTTTGATGCGTATCACAACCAGTCGATCACTTCTGTAACAGAAAACGATCTGGCAATACTTTCTGAAGAAGAAAACTATACTTGACAAAACGACGCAATAGAAAAGATGTTCAAAAGACAACATTGACAGTTTAACATTCAAGGCGTTCAGAGCTACTAATCAAAATCTTAATAATCAACAAATAAGTTTTGGTAACCTTTTAATTGATAGTTTTATCTAATTTGTAAAACTTCTCAACCATTTTCCCGTCCACAAATTGGAACATTTCCATTGCAGAGTAATACCCTTATTCCGATAGTCGTTTTAATAAAACGCCTTGAAAACGAGAAACTCCAGTAACCACATTTTGTGTTAAAATAATACGAAAATGGCATTCTCTATGTTCTTCACTTTTCTAAATATTCAGCCCTATCACAAATTCCATCGTAATCGGAACTTTTACGAATTCCGACAAAAAGCTATCATCAAATCTGTTCGTAACAGCAATTTGTATGAGATTTTCCACTACGATGGATTCTGTGATAGTTTTTTTCGAGATTCGTAACAAGGTTCCGATTACGATGGAATTCGTGATAGGGCAGATTATAACGATTATCGTTTCAATAAAATTCCAATTTTCGTTTCTAGAGCCTTGTCGTTTTAGTTAAACGACTATCGGAATAAGGGTGAATAAGTGATCGTCCTTCTATACTTCGACCCTTCTGAAAATACGAGTTCCGCGAAAACAATCGCAATATAGTATTTCCAAGCAAAACAAAATGTAGTCTTTATCGACCACCAAATCATCCTTTCACTCAATAAGTTTTCAACTTTTCTTTTTAAAATGGAATTACTGAATATTGTATTTTATTTTATTTTTTTTTTTTTTTTCAAAAAAACATCTACACAAACTTTCATTGGCGAAATAATTTCAAAAGTAAGATAAAATTCATTTAAAATTAAGTTCAAATTAAATCTTGTTGAAAGCAGCAACATCTACACTTTGGACATAATCTTCCAACTTCTCAATTTCCTCAGTAAGCCAGTCGATAGAAACTTTATCGTCTTCTACAACACAGGAGATGCTCAACTTCTTTATACCGAAAGCAACTGGTGCAAATTTGGAAGCTCCCCATAGTAGTCCATCAGATTTAATTTTTCTCACTTCTGTTTCTAGGGCTTTCATATCTGTTTCATCATCCCATGGCTTAACGTCTAGAACAAGACTGGACTTTGCAATAAGAACGGGTTTCTTTGATTTTTTCGCAGCATAAGCAGCCAAACGTTCTTCACGGATCTTTGCTGCTTCAGCATCGTCGTCATCGGAGTCGGAGGCAAACAGATCAACACCATCATCATCTTCGTCTTTGTTTGTGGACGCGGCAGGTGCTGCTTTTGTTGCTACGGGTTCTGCGCAGCCAACACTCAATGAAGACAGTTTCTGTTCAAGTGTCTTGACACGGTTCTCAGACTGCATACACACTTTCTTCAATCCCTCAATCAACTGGCGGAGTTCAACATTGTCCTTTTCGACTGCCGCAAGGCGATCCACGATGTCGGGGGAGGCTGGTGTGGCGGCCAAAGTTGCAATTCCATCCATCTAAGCGAAAAACAAACAGACTTATGAAAATATATCACAAAAAAATTTAATTTGGCTGAATGAACGAAAATTTTACCTTCTCGAGCGAATTTTTTATATGCTGTCTGGCCTTTGCAATCTCTGATACTAAAGTGCATTGATTCGATGCCGGACCCTGCAGAGAAGATTATTGGAAAAGAAGGATAATTAATTTTATAACAAATGTGCGAGCATTTAAAACACAAATTCTCTACACTAACTAAACTAAGTGTACGAAAAAAAAAATCCATTCAAATCAAATGAAAATTTTAAAAAATCAATACCAGAAAAGGTGTGTAATTAAAATATAGCTATAGGACTATTTTGAGGTCTAGAGGCAAACCTTATGCTTGGGGTTTTTGGGTTTCTTATTCGAATCCTGAAAATCTGTCTTAGTTTCAATCAACGTTTGGTTTGGTGGTATATTCTCCTGCTCTTCCACTTGCTTCTCAGTAGCAACATCTTTGTTGGACTTTTTCTTCTTTTTTTTCTTTGTTTTCGTCTCCTCTACAACTTCCGAAGGAATTGGTATGGCTTCCTCCTTAGGCAAGGTAGGCGAAAGATCTTTGGATAAACTGTTTGAAGACGAAGCTTCAGACTCCACCACTTTAGTTTTCTTTTGCTTTTTTGGCTTGGTGACTGCCGTTTTTGGAATGACCACTTCAGCCGTTTCAGACATAACTTCTGGACTTTGTGACTTACGAGTAACCTTCTTGTTTTTCTTAGTTTTGGATTTTTCAGGACTTACAGTTACAGAGAGAGATTCTTCTACCATTTCTTCGGTATTGCTTACTGTTCCTTTTAGCAGCTTGTAATTTTATTTTGATATTTTATTTATATTATATTAAAAAGTTAGACAGGATTATATAAAACGACTAGCTAAGCCAATCAGTAAAAATTCTTACCTTTGACAAACGTTCATAGTATTCTCTTTCTGCATCATGGTAGCGAGATTTTTCTACCCAAACACGTTCTGCTGCAAGTGGACAGGCCATTTTATGATCTGAAAAGTTTATGCTGTACACTTTTGATTTGCAATAATGAATATGTAGACAGACAAAAAATCTATAAATTGGCGTCTGCGTTCAGATAAAAATTGAAAAGAGATTGTACTGGTTTTTTTTTTTTAGAAAAACGTGGCATGTGCAGAAGTTTAAAATACGATTGCAAATTTGTATTGGAATTGGAAGTATTTTATATTTGTTTTATCAGCAAATATAAATAGAAGATAATAGTTTAATTATGGCACTTACGATTTAATTTTTTGCAATATTTTTTTAAAATCAGAACTTTCTAGTTCAGTTATGTGAAAATAAAATATTGCCGGCCAGCACAGACAGATATCAAATTCAAAACGAACTAAACTAAAAAAAAAATAATGGAGTTGGAATAATAAGCTGGATGTGGATGATGGAACTTGGAAGAAATAAAAGAGATGATTACAATAGATGAAAAGAACTTACACAATCCATTTAATTCAATTCACGATAGATTATGAAAGTGCTTCCAGTTTTATTTTTTTCACTAAGTACTAAATACAAATTTTAAACTAATGGCCAGGCCATACATCCATATTAATAAAGATGGTTTAGTGGAGGTTAAAGCCTAGTACGCAGATCGAGACAAGACAAATTTTATCTCTACAAAACTTTTCCAAATCTCGCGCAAAAATTTTAAGTTGGAGAGATGAAATCTAATTTAATGTGTTTTTTATGGCTAAAACAGATATGCAGCAAGTCTGCACGCAGCTATGCATGCAGCGCTGCAGCCAGAACACATGTGCATACTTCCTAACTTTAATAATGCCTAGTTCTGTTAAAACAAAAATGACATCTGCCAAATTTTCATTATTTTTGTTTGCTTAAATTGTTTTGTACTTAAAGTTTTATAAGTTTATTTTAAATTAAATGGATATTTCAACAAACAAGGCCAAACTTTTGATTTTGATTGCCGTGTATGAGAAATACCTCAAGTTTTTAAATGCATATCATTTGTCCCAGATCAAAACTTCAAGGCCGTGGACAAGATTTATTTATTCAGAAAATGAAAGAGAATTGCACGGATACTTTCAAAAATTGTTCCTGGTGATTAGTAGGAAAAGCAAAAGAAGATACAAAGCACAAATGAAAAACAAAACTATACTAGACATGTAGTTTCCCTCGCGTTGATGTTGGTATGTATAGCTGAAGAAAATGTCCTTAGTTGGATACAATTTACCTATCCCAAACAGGAACTGGTGAGCAGTAACAATCTTTCATCTGTCTGAAAATAAACAAAAATACGAGTCGGAGACAAAACAAATTCTTTTCATTTCTTGTTCATTGTACGGATTTGTTTTGTCATAAATGAATTTGTTTTATTTTTTCTTCCATTATTGTATCAATATCAAGTTTTCCACCAAGAATAAAAACAAACTTTTTTTTTTGCAAATATGACAGATAATGTCAACAATCTGTCAATATCAGTAATGCCAAATAGCAATTATTTGGAAATTTTTGTTTTACAATTATGGCTGCAATAAAACTAGGCAGCAAATTTAGGAATAGAGACATCGTGCAGCGCAGCGCTGCATGCAGACTTTCAATGATTCTGCTCCCATAAGAACCTGTGTAATTAAATTTCGCTGCAGGGAAAATGCTGCACATGTGTTTAAGCCATTAAGCCTAGTACGCAGATCGAGACAAGACAAATTTTATCTCTACAATTTTAATCTCTACAAAACTTTTCCAAATCTCACGCAAAAATTTGAAGTTGGAGAGATGAAATCTAATTTAATGTGTTTTTTAGTGTAAAGCCTAGTACGCAGATCGGGAAAAAATTTGTCTCCCATACATTTTTTTTCCTGGGACAAATTTTGTCTCGGATATTTTTCCGAGCAGTACGCAGTTCGCGCGCAAAATTCATACTATTGTGAATTGCTCCTCAAAATGTCTCCACTAAATTTTGCCAGGAAAAAGAATGATACAAGCATTATTTTGCGAGACAAATTTTGACAACCACCGTATTTCCGAAAGTGATTTTTGTCAGTTTTGATTTTATGTAAAAGGTGCTGATGCTTGTCTTGAGATAATCAAGAGGAGATTCCAAAAAGGTATGAACGACTTTTGTAAGACAACCCGTTCCAGAGATACACTAAAAAACACATTAAATTAGATTTCATCTCTCCAACTTCAAATTTTTGCGCGAGATTTTGAAAAGTTTTGTAGAGATTAAAATTGTAGAGATAAAATTTGTCTTGTCTCGATCTGCGTACTAGGCTTATCTCTGGAACGGGTTGTCTTACAAAAGTGGTTCATACCTTTTTGGAATCTCCTCTTGATGATCTCAAGACAAGCATCAGCACCTTTTACATAAAATCAGAATTGACAAAAATCACTTTCGGAAATACGGTGGCTGTCAAAATTTGTCCCGCAAAATAATGATTGTATCATTCTTTTTCCTGGCAAAATTTAGTGGAGACATTTTGAAGAGCAATTCACAATAGTATGAATTTTGCGCGCGAACTGCGTACTGCTCGGAAAAATATCCGAGACAAAATTTGTCCCAGGAAAAAAAATGTATGGGAGACAAAATTTTTCCCGATCTGCGTACTAGACTTTAGTGTATCTCTGGAACGGGTTGTCTTACAAAAGTCGTTCATACCTTTTTGGAATCTCCTCTTGATGATCTCAAGACAAGCATCAGCATCTTTTACATAAAATCAGAATTGACAAAAATCACTTTCTTAAATACGGTGGCTGTCAAAATTTGTCCCGCAAAATAATGCTTGTATCATTCTTTTTCCTAGCAAAATTTAGTGGAGACATTTTGAAGAGCAATTCACAATAGTATGAATTTTGCGCGCGAACTGCGTACTGCTCGGAAAAATATCCGAGACAAAATTTGTCCCAGGAAAAAAAATGTATGGGAGACAAAATTTTTCCCGATCTGCGTACCTACTAGGCTTATCTCTGGAACTGGTTGTCTTACAAAAGTTGTTCATACCTTTTTGGAATCTACTCTTGATGATTTCAAGAGAAGCATCAGCACCTTTTACATAAAACCAGTTTTGACAAAAAACACTTTCGGAAATACGGTGGCTGTCAAAATTTGTCCCACAAAATAATGCTTGTATCATTCTTTTTCCTGGCAAAATTTAGTGGAGACATTTTGTATAGCAATTCCCAATAGTATGAATTTTGCGCGCGAACTGCGTACTGCTCGGAAAAATATCCGAGACAAAATTTGTCCCTTTTTTCTTGTATGAGAGACAAAATTTTTCCCGATCTGCGTACTAGGCTTATACGCTATTCACACCAAATCAAAATCTAGATTTCGAGCAAAATTCTCAAAATCTCGTCCAAATCTACTAGATTTCCCATACATTTTCAGATTTCCAAATCTACTAGATTACGACAAAATCTCCTCAAAATCTACTTTCAAACACAAGATTGTCAAAACAAACAAACCTTTAGAAATGTTCTGCTTTGTCAGCAAATTGTCAGCAAGAGAAGAGGTAGATAAAAAGTAGTTAATGGAGTCGAGTCTCGAGAGACTATTTGAAATTTGAATTGTGGGGAGAGAAGATAAATTATATCCGAGAAAGCAGGATAAATGGACAAAAACGTCAAATGAAATTCTGGTTCTGTTCAGTGCGAACGCTTCAATGAGATTTCGTAATCTTGTTGCTGAAATCCGAGATTTTAATTCGGTGTGAAAAGCCTATATTAACCCTCGAAAATAAAATGATACGGATCATAGAGACAGAAGTATAAGGTTTGTCACCCTGGGGTCGCCCCAAATCGTTTTTTGAAAAACCTGAAGTCACCCTGGTGAGTAAATTCTGTGTTTTTTGAGACCGGGTCCGGCCCCGAACTCGCTCTGAAGTAGATCTAGGTATTTTGCTGGGGTGAGTTCAGGTAACGATCAAACGATCATATGAGATTTCATATGTATTTCTCTTGTTGTCGTTTGGCGACTTGCATGTTATTGCTTGTGTTTGCAATTAAATGTTTGTTGTACTCATCAGATTAAACATTCAGCAACAACGCAAAATAATTGTTTTCGTTCATTTTTAAAACTAATTTATAACAAATTTAAAGTTTTATCAGAGCACAGATTTATTTTGACTTGCTTTTAGTTGTCAACAAAACATTTGACAGCCCTTGGGTGTTTTTTGAAAACCGAAAACCCCAGTTTTTGTTGACAACTCTGAGGGTTGTCAAGAAAACCTGGGTCAACCCTGGGTAAAGTTGAACGAATGAACCTATTGTATGCTCATCTGTCTTTTCCTTATATTTTTTGGGTTTCAAATATTTCTTGTCTCTTTACTTTACACTGTAATTTGTACCAACTTACCATAAAAAGCCATTTACCCGCCAGAGTAAGAACTAATTTTTGCGTGTTAAAAATAAATCCACATCCTGATAAAAAAAAACGCACCTAAAACGCGGCTAATGTTAGAAAGTAGTTTTGGTAGCACTCTTTATTTGTGTTCAAGTAGTTTACTTTCCCACCAAAAGGTGGACATAGCATCTTCACATTTTAAAAAAATATTTTCAAACACTTGACGTTTGTAAAAAGTTGTGATCAAATAAAATTTTCAATTGTTAAAAAGAATTTGCAAACTTTGTATTTAAACTGTAATTGCGTTGTGCAAAAACTTAAATAAATCTAAACATAGCTCATCAGCTTAATTTATGAATAGTGCTACAATGTGGACAAATTTTTCCCAATCTTCTGCAGACGATGAAACAATTAGCAACGCATTTTGTACCAACGGCATTTTTAAGATATGGAGCGATGATCTTGTAAGAAAATTCCTTATCCCCTATGATTAAATACTAAGTTTGTCTAAATAAATCCACTAGGTATTCAAAAAACCCCAAGTCGGTGCCAGTGTACAAAATAAAAAAATGTTCATAGCAATTGACAAAACTGTTGTGCTGCTAGAAGATGAAAACGTAGCCAAGTGCAGTTTTCTTAGCTTTAATTCTCAAATAGACATCGTCACTATTTCCAATTCTGGAAATCTGATAGTCTGTGGCTTGTCTGACGGAGAAATTCATGGAGTCTGTATCAACGGTATTCCGTTGTTTAATCTGTAATAAATAAGTTTTTTTGTATGCTTGATAAGATTGATAAATTAATTAAATGTCTAATTACATTTATAGGAGCCTTAACCAGGACGATGTTCAGAAAAAGTCAACCATTGCCGGTATACGACAATTCGAGAATAGTTACTACATATCTTGTACAAATGGCAGCATCTATAAGTGAGTTTAAATTTAATTTTAAAGCAACATTCATAGATACTTGGTTATCAGTACAACTGGATCCTTCAACACATGTTGTATTGGACGGTTTCATTTCCTCATTCTTATCAATGATCTATTCTCTGAAACTTCTTACCCACTTCGTTGTCTTGTCGACGACTCCACCCTCAGCTTTTCATACTCGTTTTCAAATTCACGTACATCTCCTTCGGAAGTGGAATTGCAACGTTATCGTATGGTAAGCTCATTAAACTCGGATCTTTACATCATTGTTAAATGGCATATACAAAATCGTGTAGAATTTAATGCTCAATTATGCCTATTGTCGTTGAATTTATCCTTTATGCCATTGTCCTTGTATGGCAATTGCATCGAAGCTGCCGCTGCAGTCCAAAACCCTCTTCATTTATTGGATCATTCGCTAGGAATGCTTACCAATTCATCCTCGAGTCTAGTTTTGGACTTACCGTCAAATAGAGAGATTTGTTTTTTAGTCGCAAAACACAATTATATAATAATGTACCCCGCACGGTGTTTCCTTGCCATTTCAATTTGCGAACATTCGAGACAATGTTCATTGAAACCTTTCTCTCTCTCCCTCACTTATTTTCTCATAGCTAGCTCATGCTATGTTTATGTTCAATTTTATAAGGGTCTCACAATAAACATTTGAACTTATGTGAATTATAACTTCTAGGGGTAAAAAGGGGCTAGACCCCAATATAAAACAAAAAATAATCATCAAACGGGGTACTAATTATTCCCTACTAAGAAAAGCTAGTACCCAGTATACGGCCACTATAGTACAACATAAAATTAAAACCTTAACTATAATTTTCTAACCGGTTTTTGATGAACGTAGTACTAGCCCCTAGAAGACAACGTTTAGTTTTAATTTTTGTGATTTGTATCTTTCTAATAATTATTATGTTTGCAAGAAACGAAGAAAAAATTCTCATAGCTCCAAAAATTGGTCCTGTTAATTTTCGATTGTTTTGATACATGTATCAAGAATTGTACGCTTCTAAAAATATTCAACTTACTCGTTTGGATTCCATTATTTAAAAAATAAAATTTAATTTGACGTTGATCAAAGTAACTAAAAAACTCATAAAGACAAAATAAAGTTCGGCTAAAGCAAATTCTTTAATGGACAAAATGAAAAACCAAGTTATTTATTTTTATTTTTTTATTTATTTATTTCGCCTATAAGTATTACAACTTTCTTAGACTAAGATACATACATATGTACAAAATAATAATTATTAGATAACATATTAAAAATACATGGACAAATATTTAACATTAGGTTATGCTTAACAAAATAAGGGATTTGAAATTACTTCTGTTTTGATTAAAATCGAAAACATTTGCATATTTATTAAAATTAACACAAGCATTTGTTATTGGCTCATTTTGGCCATAATTTCTTGCATGTCGAGAGACATACAAAAGTACATTACATCTAGGCCTTAAGGACCTAGTAGGTGCATATATACCGAACAAGGCTAAAAGAGGCGGACAATCAATATGACCCGTTATGACATCTCTTGCGAATGTTACTGAATAGTACGTTAATCTACAAGATATAGGCCTTTAATCAATTAATAAGCATCTACTATCATAAGAGGCATTGAAGCAGACCAATTCAATTTTCGAAGTGCATATTTAGTGAATCGCTTCTGAATTTTTTCAATACGATTATAATCTTTTTTGAAAAGAGGAGACCAAACGACACAACAATATTCCAAAATAGGACGAACCAATGTGATAAAAAGAGTTTTCAATGTATAGGGATCACGAAATTCATGGGAGTTCCTAAATATAAACCCAGACATAGCATTAGCTTTCGATATAATATAATCAATATGTATACTAAAACAAAGATGTGGATCTAAAATGACTCCCAAATCCTTTTGACTAACAACTCTTTGCAATATCACATTAACCATTCTATAATCAAATAATATAGGCATAAATGATCTTGAAAAAGACATAACTGAGCATTTGTTTATATTTAAGTCCAAAGAGTTTAAATAACACCATTCATTCAATTTATCAATATCTTTTTGAAAATTTAAACAATCAGCCACTGACTTAATTGACTTAAAGATCTTAACATCATCCGCGAACATTAGACATTTTGAAAAATTAATCACTTTAGGAAGGTCATTAATGAAAATTAAAAATAACAAGGGTCCAAGATGACTTCCCTGCGGCACACCCGAGTAGTTTTGAATTTTAAATGATAAATTTGATCCAATTTTTACAAACTGTGAGCGATTGCATAAATAATTGCTTAACCAATTAAGGAGTGTAGAATGAAATCCCAAAAACGATAGTTCTTGTAATAAAATTCGATGGCTAACCCTATCAAACGCCTTTGAAAAATCTGTAAAAACAACATCAGTTTGACATTTGTTTTCCATATTTTTCAAGCAAAAACTTACAAAAAGAGACAAATTAGTCACAGTAGATCGTCCTTGGACAAAACCATGTTGGAAAACCGATATATGATTTTTTACTGCTTCATAGATTTTATTTTTCACAATGGATTCAAAAATCTTCGGAATCAATTGCAACTTGGCTATGGGTCTATAATTTTCCACAAGCTGTTTTGAGCCCGATTTGTAAATGGGAGTAATATAGGAAAATTTCCAATCGTCTAAGAACTCGCCGCTGCGAAGAGAAAGATTAAATATGCATGTCAGAGGTTTGGACAAGTGACATGCACATTCTTTTAAAAACCTAGCTGGAATATTATCCGGTCCCAAGTTTAAACTTATATCTAAGCAAGAAAGTTCCTTAAAAACCTCTTCCTCAGATATATCCATCGAACCCATATCAACTATTTCAGAATAAGCCGGTAAAACATTATTATTTGAGCCATCCAAAACAAAATTAGACTGAAAAAACGTTGCAAACATGTTACAGATTTCGGATACGTCGCTACTGACGACACCATTGAAATTCATATTTATAGGAATTCCAACCGATTTTCTTTTTGAATTATAAAATTGCCAAAAAGATTTTGAGTCATTTTTAATCTTCGATTCAACAGACCATAAATATTGGTTATATAAAAACTTCTTTAAAAAATTATACTCTTTCAGCAAACGACTGTTATTTAATAATGGGTTTTCATCTTCAAAAATTTTAACATCAAGCTCATTATGAATATATATTAAATCTAGAATTCTACCTATTTCATTTACAACATTGTTCACTTGAACTAAATTAAGAGCAGAAAATGTATCAGTTACAACAGCTTCAAAGTCTTTTAAAACATGAATTGGAAATAAACATTTATCTTCTTCACAATACAGCCATTTAATGTTACAAAGATTAAAATCTCCTAAGACAATAGCAAAACAATTATCCTCAAAATTAGAAATAATACTTTTAATATTGTTTACATGAGCATCATAAATAAGAAATTCTGAATTAGGTGGGATATATGAAACGAAAACATAAATTTGAATCTTGTTAAAAATAATATCATGAGATCTTATGGGGAGTTCAACACAAACACATATTTGTTCGATCATACCCGAGCAATTTGACAATTTAATTTCTCTGCAATTCAAACCAGATTTGACGGCAACCAGCACACCACCCCCTCTATTCAGTCCAGTACATGCAGCACTACGATCTCTTCTGAACACAACAAAGCTAGAATCAAATAACTCGGTTGATAGTAAGCCTTCATACAGCCATGTTTCCGTGAGTGCAATCAAATCATGCGTACAATCCACCACAGATAAATAAAATTGATTGGTTTTAGTGCGCATGCCTCCCACATTCTGATAATAGAATGAGAATTTGTCGAATGCAGTAAAAGTAGCAGCGGGAACAGTGGGAGCAAGGACAGCAGGAACAACAACAACATCAGCATCAGCAGGCAAAACATCAAATAAGAGAGATTTTTCATTCTCATTTAATCGAGCAGAAAACGAAAAATTGTAATCGTCCACGGCGGCATCAACATCAGCAGCGGGATCAGTAATAGAGAAAACAGGTTTTGTTGTTGAATTTGTTATGCAGAGAGAATTGGTGGCTTCGATCGTTGGTAGTTTTTTGGCAATTGAATAAATTCTCTTACACGCACACCAGCAGGCCATATCGAAGCATGCATAATTTTTTCAATACAATTCTCCGGAATTGCAGCTTTGAAGTTTATAAAAGAGAAATCAGACATGTCAGCATCTTTCTTTACGAGCATGGTGCACTTAATGGAATTAAGTGAAATGTCAAGTACACCAGCAATAAACGAAGTAAGAGAATCCACTGTTGTGTTAGTGCCTAGGTATGACAAATGTAACCATTTGGATTTGGGAACTGACACACCTTTAATCAAAGTAGATGTGTTGTTCCCAACAACATTCTTACGATTAGGTCTTCTTCCCTGATGATTCAGAGCCGGCACTATCGGGGTTAAGGGGGCCGCAATGTTATTAGTTGCATTTTTCTCTTCATCTTTATTAAATACGAACGTATTGGTAGCAATCTCTTCAGAATCATTGTTTGATGATGATGGAATCAAAGAAATACGAGTGCAATGACCCGTTGAAACGTTTATACCTAGTTCTTTATTATTTGAGGAACTTTTACTTAATTGTTTATTCGGAGAATTAATCACTGAAGCGCAAGAGGCATTAGAGGAATTATTTAAAACATTTATTTGTTTTTTAAGCTCTAAGATTTCTGTTGAAAGCTTATCAAGTTTATTAAATAAATCGTTCACAATATGCCGCGACACAGTGCAGGAATTACACCGCCACATCATATTTGCATCATTTACGAGAATTTTAAAGCTAGACTCCGAGATACAAGCACATTTCTTATGAAATTTGTTTTTGCATAAATGTTCACATTGAATGTATTTAGAATCAGTTATTTCCAATTTACAAGAACCGCACAGATTCAGTGACATCTTAGTTATAGCAGAAACAATTTTAACAAATTATGCACTCGAGTAAAAACAGTGTAGCTTGAAGAAAACACGTCCGATCGCTTCAATAGCTGACAGCAAGTTACTCTTAAAAAACTTAAAAATAATTCAAAAACAAATTAAGCAATTTAATTAAATTTTTCTAGTAGATTACATTTGTTTGTTGAGTTATTTAAGTGTAATACTAAATGAACACTTAATACTTAGTACTAGATCCTTTTTGGGTAATTACATAGCGAAGACGACGTGGCATAGAATTAATCAACGATCGTAACGTATATGAGTCAAGTTTTTCCCATTCTTCTTGTATGGTTCTTTTGAGGTCTTTAGCAGTTTCAAATTGACGTCTATTTCTAAATAAATTTCGTAACAAAATTGCCCAAACGTTCTGGGCTGTCCAATAAAGGGATATTTCGGATCTTCCTTCCTTCGCTTAACATCATAATTTCCCTCAGATATG
The DNA here is from genome assembly GCA_911387755.1 of Chrysotoxum bicinctum. NCBI lineage: Eukaryota > Metazoa > Arthropoda > Insecta > Diptera > Syrphidae > Chrysotoxum > Chrysotoxum bicinctum. The sequence goes on from OU426989.1 coordinate 375,210, forward strand.
AATAATTCGTTATGACAGTTTTACTCCTTTTCAAAATAGCTGCGATTTGTTTTGTTGTTTTCCCTTGTTCCCTGTAAACAGACACACTCCCCCGCTCTTCTTCAGTTAATGGCTTTCGACGAGGTATTAAATATAATTATCGGAATATAGAACTAGTTGAGATCTTTTAAAATCAAATAATTGGATAATTCTTAATGTTAATTTTCAGTAACAAACCCTTTTTACCTTGAAATTGGATTAATGGGGGCTATCGTGAACAAAATTTCCCTCGGAAACGACAATACTTCTGCACTGTTCATTGAAACTGGCTGCTGGCCTTTTGAAATGAGAGCCAAAGGCCATTATCAAGTTGACAATTTTGAAAGTTATGAAAAATTTTCAGGGAAGTTTTATTCACGATAGCCCCCACGACTGTTGAATTTTGACCCATTGGCTTTATCAATATTTCTAACCATAATGGTATGATTGCATCAGATTTAAACAGGCGAAACAAAAAAAAAAGAAAATAACATTACAGTTACAATTAGGCAAGATCAAATAAAGGTGTTGCCACTTTATTTTAAAATTTTGTGTGAACACAAGAGAAATATGAAGATCAAGTTTTTGTTCTTGCCATTATTTCAAGCACAGTATAGAGTATTAATCAGTTTTTTGGAATTACCACGTATTCGACATCGTCAAGAACCCTGCGAAGTGTTTAGATTTACTTTGATGCTGCAAGACATTTGTTTCCCTTTCTGATCGCAATGAAATCTATGTATATAAATCGTACATTCGTCCACAGATTGAGTACAATTTTATATCTGAACAGCTGCTCCTTCAAATCTATTGAGTTTGTTGGATATAATTTAGAAATCGTTGACATACATATGTCCTTAACCAAAAATTCGACCACGATCATAATATTTCATGCCTCTCATTATTTTGTTTTTACTATTAGCAGAGTTAAATAGATTTCCCTTAAATAACTCTACCTTAATCATAACGCTTTTATAAATGCCCTTGAAATCCAATTTCGAAAGTTCTGTCAAGTAAAAATGATTTTTCTCAGCCGCACAGCACGAATGATTTATATTTTGTTCTACGAAGTCCTTAATTGTTTATACATACATTATGTGAAAATTTTAAAGTACTTTCTTTCGAGCATTGTAGTTAGTTTGTCTCTTAAAATATAAATTTTGTCGATTTGAATTTCGATAGTAAAATCAAAAATTTAGAAAATTGTTTCCTAAAAATGTATAACATCAGGTGGTCATCTGGAATAAAATTAATAGTGGAAAGTTTCTTGGTAAATAAGTCGCATGGAAGAAAACTATTTTGAGGAGAGATGGACGATAACAGGTTAATTTCCTACGGAAACAAAATTGATCTCCCAAGATTTTTGATAAGGACCTAATTATATCATAGATTCGTAAACGTTTGCAAATATCTTTTAGACCTGTGCACGTGCACTTGCTTTTTTTTTCTAATGTACCTAGTTATTGAACATTATAGACTCACAAATGCTGACGAAAGTCGAATTCAAACTTGCCTGAACATTTCGCTGAAGGAAAATGAGACTGTTATGTTTAATGAAAGTATTATGGACAGTGTCAGCATTGAAAGAGTGACTAACACGAAGAGTCTTAATGAAATTACTGCTGTTGAAATTATACCTCTGACAGGTACCGAGGAATATCTTTTCCTAAGTGGAACGAAGTGCTTTCTTCGATTTCAAACAACTCATCAAGACACAAAAATCATTATATCAGATAACTACCAAGGCCTTAAAAATATATATAACTTGGACAGCTACATGTAAGTATAATTTTTGATGTATAACTATGTGCGAATTACGCAGTATATAATGCAAAATCGATTAATAAATAGATATTGTTAGAATTAAAAATCATATATAGTATAAATCGTTCATAGTTTACTTCGTAACTTGTTACTTTCTACAAAAGAATTTGAGTTTAAGTTGATTTTTTTAAAACAGCATTGCCTTGACAAATAGTGGCCATCTTCTTGAAATATGTCCGTACTCGAAGTTAGTATATCAAAATCCTTTTGATTTCGATTGCCTTATTGACGACTTAACTGTAATGGAAAACAATGAAAACACAATTGAGCTACTGATACTTACAAAGCCTGATCAAAACGGATCACGTACGATGAAAGTAGTTGAGTTTCCATGTTAGTTTCAAAGATTTCCATAAATTATTTTGATAAAAACTAATGTTTTTTTAAATTATATTTTCTTAGCTTTTAAATGCATTTACCAATTTGAAATGGCTAAGGATACATGGCTTGTGAATCAACCTAAATGCGCGGTTAATCTATACTATCTATGTGGGGAAAATATAAATGCACAGGGGTTACCGCAAGAAATTGAAATGAAGTTGGTTTCTGAAACACAACCAGCTGAACGTCTTAAAAAGTTAATTTACAAGGGTCATCTAGAAGAAGCAGAGGTTTACCATTATTTTTATTTATTTTTTGTAAATTACAGTAAATTATTTTTTTTTAAGGAATTCGGTAAACAATTTGAATTGAGTCTTCAACCTATATATGAAGCAAAAGCTAAAAAAATCCTACTAGAAATGAGCAGCATAACAGAGGTAAAATACCGTTAAATATAATAATTTTAAATAAATTTATAGCAAATTCGTCCACATCGATTTGAATAGCAAATATTTTGAAAGTTAACATTTGCAAAATTACTTTTAAAAGCATAGGAATTCCATAATTGAAATTTGCATAAAGGAAATAAAGTTTGTATGTATGAATGTATGGTTAAATACTTTCTATCACATTATCAATAACAATTGCAATTTTATAAAAATTGGCGTTCAAGTGACAAAGCTGTAATCAGTTGTTCTGAATATACCATTCAAAAACCCTTCATGATTAGCTTAAAAAATAAAAACTAGTTTAATAAAAATTGATAATATTCAGGTATTAGTTGTATTTTTGATCAAAATATGATGCTACTTATTTGCTGTTACACAAAAAGGAACTAAATTCCTCTATAAATATAGTTTCCGAGAAATCTTTTTTATAAGCATATTTTTGACCAAATGTAAACATATGTCTGATCTTTTATTCATCTAAGGATAATATGGAACGATTTGAGGAACAGTTCAGTCAACTATTAAATTTGTTAAAACTTGTAGAGAACAAGGAGTTTTTCAAAATCATTCGATCATATGAAATTCCAAGTAGAAGAATACTTCCGTTGTTTTTGGATGAAATCTTACATCACCTGGACGAAGAGGTATACAAAATTTACTGTTTAATTTCTTGAAAAAAAAGCTAAATAATAATTTGATTTCGTGAATTTAAGATGGACGATTTGTGTATCGCGGAAATCAAAGAACATCAATTACGTTTAAAAACTTTAGCTCTTATTGATCCACACGAATGTAACATGGATTGGCAACGTTTTGTTTATCACCCAAATATCGTACAACTTTGTTCATCTTTTGTCAAAAGTGAAATCCTTATAGCTTGCCTGATATGGAGAAGACATTCAGCGACCATTATACCTCAAATTGATCCACCACATATACGCAAACTAATGAGTTTAATTCCAGCCAATGTTGAGCCATTTAATCTTGTGCAGTGGCTTCGGCATTTTGTACCAACCACCGTGCATGCATATCCAAGCCTAATGCCGTATATCATCGAGTGGAGTATTCAAAAAACGCGATCATTGCAATTATCTAAGCACTGGCCTGACATTGGACTTGAATTTTCTACAAAAGTCTCTGAAATATTTGATGAAATACAATTTCTTCATTCGTAAGTTTAATAAGAAAGTATAAAAGATATAAATAAAATGTAAATTTTTCACTTTCTAGTGATGTAAGACGCCAGCATGAGAAAAACATTGAAAAGCTTAGAGATTTGGTGAATGCATTACAAGATTTGGCTGTTCTTAAGAAGAGCTATAACCTGGTGTTTACTTTGGATAACTACATAAAAGATTCATTGGACGAGACAGCTTTTTGTATACTGCAAAGGGTGCAAATTACTAACTTAAAGAGTCTTGTTAATGACTTCCTATATCCAATTTATATGGAGCGAGGTCGGTCTCCAGTGAAAGCGATCAGAAAGTACATAACTTTTCTCGTTGCAAGTAGGCAAAATTTAAGTGCCTGGCTTAATCGTGCAGTTACATCAATAGAACTTTTACACAGTGAGGATGCTCGTTTAGAGAGTGCTTTGTTGGTTTTGCAGGTATATATTACTATTATAAATTTTTAACTTTTGTTTTACCTATTTGAATGGATATTAAAGGCAGCTCCTGTACCGTGGCCGGTAACGGTAAGCCCGCTTATTAAATTAGGAGAATCGACTCACCCATTAGCTCAAAAGATCAACATTGAATATGAGATTCAAATTATTAAAATAATGAAAGTTAAATACGGCTGGCCGGCAGATGGTGCCGACTATAACATGAAACTGGTGTTTAGAATTGTTAAGACCGATTTACCGGAAATGATCGAAGACATAAAAGATCTAACCAAAGCAACTCCAGAAATTCAAGGAAGTGCCAATTTTTATTGCTGCTACGAACTGGCGAGAAAGGGAAAGATTGATACTGCATTGCGATTTTTCAATAGCTTGGGAATCCAACAAAAAGCTGAATGCAGCGAAAAAATTATCAACATATTTTCCGTAAGACTTAATTTTTTTTTCATTTTTCAATTTATCTTGAAACGTCACGTTCAACTTCAAGCATAAGTAAAATAATAAAAACCAGTAAAAACTAACAAATTATATAAAAAAAAATAACTTGCTTGGAATTGGTATCCTTATATTTAGTCGCAACGGGAGAGAACTTCAGATGTTTTGATAGTTTAATTGACTTATGTCGATTTCCTTTACTCACTAGGGATTTCGATCCCTTGTCAAATTTTTTCTTTTGGTGTGCGTATTTCGTATACATGTAAATGCCTCTTCAAATACGGATTCGAGGGATTTGATCTCTGTAAAAAAAAATCGATTTTTTTGGTGTAAAGGAACGTGAAATCTGTCGAGAGATCGAAATCTTCACACAGAAATTGATTTCTCATGTGTAAAGGAAATCGACATTAGAATATAAAGGTTTCTTTCAATGTGTCGGTTTTCTTCCGGACTGTCAATATTTAAGACATATAAAATATATATCAGCAAAGTGGTTTTTGCCTTCCCTTTTGATTTTGTATGTTATTTTGCAGGAAGTTCTGGAGGATCCAAATATTGACGAAGAATCACACAGTAATTTATTTGAATTTTTCAAACTTATGACTCCACAATCTAACTCAAGTGATCAAAATGTTCTGTTGAAAATACAGAAGTGTCACATTCTTAGAGTACGATTCCATCTTAATGTCTTAACAGATGATCTGAGAAAACAAGATGTTCGAATGCAGCTTTTACAAAAAGGAATATCCGATTTGGCACACAAAATTAAACAAAATACAGTTAATGTAACCTCGGCTTGGAACGAAATTTGTGAGCTTTCAAATGCGCTTGATTTTGAAAAAGTGTTAGGTGTTTTGGAACTTTGCAAAGCACTAAATATAGTTCACTTGTCATGTGCTCTGGCTTACTACACGTTGGAACTGATAAGCTGCACTACACAAAATTATGAAGTGTTCATTGATCTTGCTATTTTACTTATTTCACAACAAATCGTTCTTTGTCAAAACAGTAAGAAGTTTTACTCGTAATTTAAAACTTTGGAAATATATATTTTAATTACTTTTTATTATTTAGAACACGACAGAGATACTGCCATGATCACTGATCCCCTTTCTTTTCCCTTGGCTTATAAACTTTTAATTAAACCTCTGCAATATGGAAAAACGTTTAAGTTAGAAATTCTTGAACTTCTTAAATGGGTGCGGATCGTAAACTCTTCATATGAACTTGAAGTTATAGAAGAATATTATGCTGTGGAAAAAGATGTCAACGAACGGGTAAATATAACTAAAGAATGAGCATTTTAAATTTTGAATTTAACTGAGCGATTCGTTCAAATTAATCTCGCTATCGAATTGTAAATTTAGGCTCTTAAAATTACTGGATATTCTTTATTTTATGCATTTACTAATAGTTAATGAGTAATAGAATGTAATAAAGCTTACAAAATAGATTTATGGAGGGATTTATCAAACTCGAAAAACTCCAATATAGATTAAATATGAGTCCTGAAAAACATGTGAGTTTTTTCTTGATCTTGAAATTGTATCGTTCAACGCATCATGTATACGCAAAAGATTGCAGAAAAAGACAGCCTGTCGAATAAATAATAATTATTAAGTTTTACTCGATAATGCATGTTTGAGCAATTTCGATCGTACTTTTACCCGACACATGTTCATCGAAACCTCCTTTCTCTCTTTCCCTAATTTTCTCCATCGCTCGTGATGTGTTCAATATTGTAAGGGCCTCAATAAACCCTTTAGCGCGAGTAAATTATAAAAAAATACTTATCATCAACTTTTTTGACTACTAATAATATTGATAAACATAAATAATTTTTGAATTAATGCTTCATTTATATGTATTTACCAAAAATGTTATAGTAAGAACTATCTTATACTTGAGTTCCAGTGTAAAACTTTAGGTTTATACGAGTATGTACATATATTCAGCGTATGGTAATAATATAACCAGCTATTAGCCATTTTGGTTTATAACTTAAGTGTAATCGATTTGAAATCTTTCCTTCGGCTTTTTTGGTCACTGTAATATTGGCAATGAAACAACTATGTTACATTGGCTTACCCGACTCATTATTTGCTGCGAATGGAGCTTAGTCTAGGAAACTTATTTTCAAAATTACATAAATTAAGAGACAAGTGAGCAATAGACGGCAGAAATGTTTTCTGTTCATGTTGTTTTTATTACTCATTATGTGTAATGTTCTTAAAGTATAGCGTTTCGATGGATGTTGCTCGGTCTGCAGGATTTTAACACCTACAAAATCTGGAGAATGACCGTTTTCGATGCTGTGACTCGCCAGATCTATGATTTGAAATACGTTGTCGAAGGAATTGTTTTGTGGTTCCCTTACAATTAATTTTACATAACGATAACATCTGTTATTAAGAGGTGACTAAGGGTTTTATTTGATTTGAAGGTCAAGCGAACTTCCTTTAGATTTTTGTTGATGACTTCTTTAAAGATCTCAGTCAAACTTGGAACATAAACAATACATTTGAAGTAGCCATTTCTGGGATCCATATTCTGTTTACGGGCAGTTTTGTGTTTATGCTTTAAAAGCAGACCACGAATGATAGCTGGAGGATGGCTGTTGTCTTTGAGGATCTTAAGTATTTTGGTTTAAATTCAAAAGACAATATTTTAACTAATTTTTTTAATGACAGGCTTACATATATAATAGTTTATAATAATATAATAGTTTTCTAAGACATTCAGGGGTATCATCGTAACCAATCGGAACAAAATTCCGTCCGATTTCTATAAAATTTACGAATTGTGTATCATTGTAAGCCTTCTGATGGATAAATCGGATAGGTCTACGTAAAATATTGCATATGCGTTGAATCTTTGAAATCTATGGGATGAATGACGTTGAATATTTTATTTTCGTACCGATTTCTTCGACAACACATTAAAAATGAAAAGAAGTAGAAGAACATTATTAAACGTAAAAAAGCAAAATGGATGTTCAAACAGAGAAAGAAGAGTAAATAAACCTTTAGAATTCTGTTACCATAAACGAAATATGGAACTTTTCTGCGATAATAAGATTTCCCGAACTGATACAATGATAGACCTGATTATCCTTTTATTTAATTTGTGTATTTTAATGTTCTAATGTAAAAATTTAATTATTTTTGCTTCTAGCTTAAATTTAATTTTTATAATTTATATTTGCCTAAAAGCAGTAAACAAAAAAGGGATTGATATTTCGTTTTGTTATGTTTGATAATTTCGTTGGCTTAGTCGTTGATTTTCAATGGATTAATTCAAAACAATTGCTAGCAGAAAAATGTAAAATTACTATATATTAATAATTATTACAATGATTTTAATTAAATAAAGTAAAAGGAAACATTAAATAAAATATTTTATTTAAAAAAGATTTTTAAGCATTTTGAAGAAATCGAAAACCCAAAGAAAAAAGATATTAAACCGCAAAATAAAAGGCGAAATTCTGTATCTGTTTTCGACGAAGTTGTGTGTGTGCAAGAGATACGTAAAGAAAAAGTAAGTTTCATAAAATCAAGATTGGACAAATTTTTTCATATAGTTTTGATTTACAGACAGTCAGAGATCATTCACCAGTTGTTAATTGCGTTTCATTAGCCCTATTGTTGATTGTTTTAGAAATTGAGCCGGCAATATATTCCTTTAGCAAATTGAAGTTATTAACATTGGATACATTAAAAGTTGATATTGGACGGTATTTTTAAATTATTATTTAAAGCAACCATTTATGAACGAACTCTTTTTTTTAAGAATTAAAGGAGAATTTCTTCATTCCATCGAAATATTGGTCAAATCTAAACAACACAACCCTTGGTACTCTGTGGCACAGTACCTATTGGAGTATCAAAAGAAATCTGATAAACAAATTATTCACCTAGATTTCGTATCAACACAATTACGAAGAGTGTTTCGGCATCTTCTTACTCACAAAGATCCCAATTTTATAGGTAAAAGTTGGAGGCATGAAAGTTATATAATTTAAACAAAATATTTTTAGATCTTTTTGCGATGTTAATAACCGATTTGCAACCTCGCTTACAACTGGAAAATCTAATGAATGATCTAAAGTCTGACGTTCAAAGAGTCAATCTTCTGATATTGGCAGAAATGTACAACACACATATAGATGATATGGTTAAGGTGAAAGCCATTAGAGAGAGGTAAATATTTATTCATTTAATCAAAACAGCTTTTTATCAAACAAAATAAATTACAAATTGTGTTAATACTGTGACTTAAATGATAAATTTAAAGGCAAATATTATTCTATTTCTTTTTGTTTCAGTCGCATTAAGCAGTTTTATTTTACGGAGCTTTGCAAGCAAGATTCTAGTCTAAAGACTAAGCCTGACATTGACATTGTATCCATGGGACAACTTATGAAAGAACTTAGGAATAATATGCTAGATGTTCGTCTATTGGAAAGACTGAGTAAAGATTTTGGGTGGGATTATCAACAAGTATTAGTTTCACAAGTAATTTATTTTTTATGGCCGTATGATCTGGTTATATTTACTGATAAAAACACTTAAACAAACAGGTTATAGCTGTCCTTCATTTGCAAGAGCCTAACTTTGAAATAAAAGTCGATACCTTTGGTAAGGAAGAACTATGCATGAAAAATTCTGTTGAAGAAATTAGAAATCTCTGTCAGCCTTACATAAATGAGATTAAAAATACTGAGCTCTTAGCATCGAAACTGTTAAATTTCATGTCAGAAGTAAGTTGAACACATTTTAAGCGCAATTGACTTGTCTAATACATCAAATCTAACACTTCTTGTTCCAGATAAATTATTATTTTTATGAACATTATCTATGTGTAATAGAAATTTTGAACTACATTAATGAATTGCCAAAGGAAATGCAACTATGGAACTGCATTTTGATATTTTTAAAACACAAAATGATTTCAAAACGTCGAAATCGACCATCGCAAATGGAAACCGACTGGTGGTTGAAGTCTCATTCTGAAATCGGTGTACTGCCCAAAATTTCCAAGTACCGATTACCTTTTATGCCAATTGTTCAGCAGCCTCTCAAAGATATCTTAGGTATGACCACATTTTTTAAAAAATTCTTTTTTCTTTCAAGTAATATAAGAAAAAATGCAAAAATAATCGGAAACAGATAACGAAATCAATATCGACAACTGTGAGAGCTGGTTTCCATTGATTAAGATGCACACCGTTTTGCAGGCCACATCCACGCAATCAGAAATACTTAAAATGCAAGATTATTTCTGTATGTCGGCTGTGAAAAACTCTATTTCCGATTACAAGTCCAACGTCGACTCAGATGCATGGAATTTGCAGCCTACAAATAATGCATTTTTGCAAAGTGTAAGTTTTCTTCCTGTAAATATCTAATGTAGCAGTTTTATTAATTTTATATTTTATTAAATAAAGATTCTGAGATTGGTAAAGCATGTCTCCAATACATCAAAAGTATTACTTATACTTTACTTTGTTGTTAGTCATGCTCCAGATGGAGCAGATCAAGTTGAAGCCTCATACGAGTGTTACAAGTATACCATTGAACACGAAACAGATTTATTGAGTCAAGAGAAATCCGCAGAAACTGTACGAAAAGCCAAAAGGAAGTATCCGATTTTCAAAACGCAACATTTACTGCATGTATATGGTCTGGTTGAAGATAAACTACTGCAACTGGTTGAGAATCCAAAAGAGCTTGTGTATTCATTATATTATCACGAAATGATTTTGAAACCCAATAAACCAGATATAAATAAAGTTTGTAAAGAAATAGCTGAACTCCACGACTTAGATATAGATATGATGCAATTTAATTTGCTTCAAAAATGGTTATCTTTTGCTTCAATGTCTTCAGAAATGACTACATTAGAGGAGACTTTTTATGAAGATGTAAATAGTACAGTGAGTGTAGCAGAAGAGAGTGATGGTGAAAATGTCATAAGGTTAATAAAAGTCATTATATTTTATATTCAAAGACATACAAATATTATTAACGTATTTTTTCAGAGCGCATTACATTCTTAAAAGTTGGGAGACAGACAAAGCAATGCAGTTTCTTGTCGGACATATTTTCCCCGCGGATGGGTAAATTTTTAAGATAAAAACTCTTTTTTCGAAGTTACATTATTGCTCACAAATTTATTTAGGTCTGTGAACACGAGCAAGCAACTCCAGATGTTTGAATGTTTTTCTCAGCTCAATGATGGCAGTTCAAGTTACAATGATGTGTTGTCCCAACAAAAATATATTACAATCAAATGTGTTCATAATTTGAAACAACTTGGCTATAACTTCAGTTTGGATAAATTTGCAGATTATGATAAAATAACAATTTTGAAAAAAATCTGGCAGAGTCATGCTAATAGTCAGTTTGCCATGGAAGTTATTGCCAATATTTGTCTTGGATTTAAAATTTATATTCCGAAAATATGGAATGGTATTCTACGGCAAATGGTTAAATTCAATATGATTCGTGAATTAAATGCACTTGTTGATGTTTTGTCCTGTAATTCGCATATATTGCATACAAGCGGATTGATTCAAGCTTGGGATTGTGTTCTTAAGTTGCCATTCAAGAAAGCCAACAAAACTAGGTCGTTTGAACAGGAAGAGTTATTGACGAAAACTCTCTTTAGAATACAGGTAAATTTTGTTTACTCTTAAATTGGATAAAAGCATTGTTAATTATGAAATTTATCTTAGGGATGCCCTGTCGTCAGTGAAATAAATTTGATTGAGATTGCAGAGGACTGTGTGCGTATAGAGAGATCTCACTTGGCAGCGATTTTAATAGTTTTCTGCTGTTCGCTAAGAGATCGAGAAAAAATAAAGAATGTGAGTAGATATTTAAACTTGTGAAAGATTAATTTTTTCTTCGGTTGAAGTCAAAATTTTGCTTACATTACATAGTAATGATATTGTAACAATTGTAACTGATTGACTTGAGGTATTTATGTATATTGGAATAGGATTTTTTATTTTAAAATTAATGAATGTATTTCCGCCGATGCCCGAAAAATCTGTAACGAGTTTTCCATAAAGATATTTGACAAATATCTTGGAAAAGGCATTTCTAGAAACAATAATTGTTAGGCAATTTGCAACAAAAATCTGTTCATAAAATTTTGTTCGTAACACTAGCAAGTTTAGCACTAATAACAATAGCAGAATTTAATTTCAACTCTATTGATTGATATACATATTTTTGAACTTATGATACAGAGGATTTATAACTCTTAGAAGAATCTTTCGACCAATCTTTGAGTCGTTGGATTTTCGGGATTTTATTTACTGGTCAAAATATAGGAGGTTCTTTTTGCATCTAGGTATATCGAAGCACACAAATGTTTCGTTTTCCTTCTGCCACAATTTCTAAGTCACACTTTGACTAAATAATAAAAAGACTTTATTTCAAATGAGGTTAGGATGTGCGATAATTATAATTTAATTATTATCTTGTTTATATGCTAGTGGAAAAAAGATATCAAGTATTAAAGCATAACTGTATATTGTTATGTGAAAAACCTTTAATACGATGTTCCAAAGCCCTCTATCATAACATGAGTACGCATTTTTGTATCGTTCTTGAAAAAGTTAAAATATGGTAGCTAGTGGCCATGGGATTATGCACAAACACCTTTTAATTGGCTTTTCGGTTGTTATTACCTTTAAGTATCAAACAAATGATAATTTGTTGGATGCATCAATAAAGGTACCCTCTTCCTAACAGCAACGATAACAATTAAAGAATATCAATTTCTATAATTACGTAAGAAGCACGACTGGGTGGCACGAACTTCCTTACGGTTATTTCTTAGAATTTTAAAGAGTTTACGTATTCAACATGTACCGAATTAAGAGAAAATCGCCAAGAAGCATTAAACTCGTTCTTTAAATTGCTAAAAAAAAAATCTCCAAAAATAAATTGAGCTAAGGAAGATTTGATTTTAGAATGAAGCAGTTATCTCAGAAACTAATTTTTACTTGCGACTTATAGGTACTTAACGGTACCTGCCATACGATTTTTTTCGAAATTTTATAAATATTTTTTTTTCTCAAAAATTGTGACAAATTTAAAAATAAAAAATACAAAAAAATTTCATTTAGTTCAAGCTAGATAATGGTTAAAAAAAATTCGGTAAAATGGTTATTGGGTACCCCTCACCGCCGATTTTTATAATTTTTTTATGCTAAAGCTCCCCAGCAAGTTGAACAGATTTGTGTATTCAAATTATCAAAAATATTTTTTTTTTGATTTTTAAGAAAAATTTCAAAATTTTTTTTCTAAACTCAATACATATTTCGAAAAAACCATGCTAGATTTTTTTTAAACTTGATAAATAAGTTTCTCAATATAATCTACAAGATGTGAAAAAAATTATTTTTCCTAAAAATAAAGGTACCCACCATACAAAAATTTAAAAAAATGGTTTTCAAAAATCGTATTTTTCTCGAAAACGGCCCCTAGAATTTTGATAACATTTTTTCTCTTTCAATTAATTTTTATGATCATTAATTTAATAAAAAAAATTAAACTAAGATATTACAGCTTGTACCTGCCATAGAACCATCTTGTCTAATTTTGAATTTCTCACTGTCGACATAACGGATTTTAATGAAATTTTTTCTAGTGATTCTTCTAAGAAGTTTAAAAACATTGCATTTCAAAACTTAAAAAAAAAATATTTTTTTGAATTTTTGGAAAAATTCGATATCTGAAAAACGGCTCAATATTTAATTTTCATTCGTACAATAATAAAAATTTAAAGCTGGCGCACTAAATCTTTTTCTTAAAAATGTTTTTAACATTTTGTATATAAAATCTTATTTAAAAAAAAAAAACTACTACAACGACTTAAAATTTTTGTTGTAGCATAATTTGCATAGCATTCTGTTTTTATGTTTTACTATTAAAAGAATTTAAAAAATTAATTATATCCATATGCACAGTTTTATCTAATAACATTCGCTTTTTAAATTCCTAGTCTATTACATAGGAGCAAGTTCGTGCGACCCAGTCGTGCATTTTATTTTCATTCTAAAGCTCCTCCAAAGTTTGAATATTATTACATATTCAAATTTCCAATTTTTTATTTTTATTTTTTTTTTGGAAACTCAATATTTCGGAAACCCCATGCTCGATTTTTTTTCAAACTTGACAAATAAAAGCTTCTTAATATAATCTACAAGATTTGAGAAAAAAAAATTGTTTTACTTAAAAATAACGGTACCCACCATACAAATGTTAAGAAATGGTTTTCGAAAATCGTATTTTTCTCGAGAATTTTGAAAAAAAATTTTTGTCTTTCGTTTAATTTTTACGATCTATAATTTAATAAAAAAAAATTGAAATTAATATACATATATTTGACTGTACCTACCATAGAACCATTTTTTCGAATTTTGAATTTCTCATTCAATTACAGTTTTTCTCTAATAACATTTGTTTTTGAAATTCTTAATATTTTACATAAGAACAAGTTCGTGCCACCCAGTCGTGCATTTTATTTTATATACATTTGTAAACATTTAAAATAAAAAAAATATGCACCGAAAAAGACTTATTTAAGGAAAATCATCATCATTATTGAAAAAAAAAAAGTTAAAATAAACACAAACATTTGGTTTGGTTGTTTAAATGGCATCCCGGATCGGAGAGTTCTTCAGAGTTTCAGAATTACCTGGCACTCGACCACTCAATTTTTTTTCAATTATTTTCGCTTGGAATCAGTTAATGTGCTAATTCTAAGGACATTTTTTGTCACAAATCGCCTTAGTTAATTTTATTCCAAAAAAAACGTTTTCGGAATAATCGAGAAAAATTCACTTTAAAAACTTAAACGTACATATATAACTTAACTTGCAGTCATCGACTCGATTTATACTAATTTATAAAGAATTATAATTTTACTTGACTTTAATACATTAATCCTTAATAAAATTAGAATGCTCCTATGACTATGTATTGTTTTTCTCTAACAAATATACCAATTTCTCAAAACCAAGATTATTCTTACAATTTCTTCGCCTTTTTTTCATTTTCAGCTGATAAAATCTCGAATGGGCCCTAACTTGCGTAAAGATGTTCTTGAATTAGAGGAATCAGGAATAATGCCAAGTATTATTAATTTCGTTTTGAAAGACTTAAACATTTAAAGAGTTTTCGGTTTTGAAAGTATAGTGCACTAAATAATTAAATTAAAATTAGAATACTGAGTAATTGTATTTTTTATCCTCAAGTACTAAAACTTTCGATAAACACTTTTTTGTCTAGATTAAAGGATTTGTACAAAGAAGTTAAGATTATAAAGAAATAAAAAAAGATCTGTTTAATAAAAAAATATCAATACTTCTATTTTAAGGATTTTGTTTTATTTTTAAAAGCAGAAAATGTTTTAAACATTGAGTAGAAAATTCCATACAAATCAGGGAGAAAAGCTTTGTGAATACATTATTAAGTTATAGTATAACATCACTAAAATAACCACAGCAATACGATATCATTTCTTTTTGGCATCTTTCAAACCAGCTCCAGCATTAAACTTAAAGAAAATAATGTCACCATCTTCAACAACGTAATTGCGACCTTGCTGCCTATATTTGCCTGCCGCTTTTGCAGCTGCCTCAGAGCCTTCTTCTTTGAAGTCCTTGAAATGCATCACTTCTGCCATTATGAAACCTTTCTCAAAATCTGTATGAATGCGACCAGCGGCTTGGGGGGCTTTAGTTCCTTTCTGGAATAGTTTTAAAATGAGTATTTATAATCTAAATCTATTACATTAAGGTTATAATCTTCTTTTCAACCTGAATTGTCCATGCTTTGACTTCATCTGGACCGGCAGTGAAGAAATATTCCAATTGCAAGGCTTTATAACCAGTAACAATGATTTTGTCGAGAACTGATTTGCACTTAGTTTCTTCTTCATATGCCTTGCGTTCAGATTCATCTTTTTCAGCAAGAATATTCTCGAAATGCCCCGAAAACGGAATAATTATTGCTCCAGGGTCATTTTTGTCAACCCACTCCTTGATTTTTGCCAACCATTTGTTCTTCTTTCGAATGAAATCTTTGTCAGAAAGATTTACTAAGTAAATGGCTGGTTTTGTCGTAAGAAACATGTACTTATTTAGCGTTTCGATCTAGATGAATAGAATAGTGGTTGAAATAATGGTTCCGATCAAAAATTTAATTAAAATTGCGTAGCAAGTTTGTACTTACATCATGCAAATTCCAGTCAGCAAACCGCAAATGTTTTTTCTCGTCGCAAAGAATAGTTTTTACTTTTAACATAGAATCATATTCTGGTTTTAATTTCTTATCTCCACCACGTGCCACTACTTTCTCTAGTTTATCCAAGTTTTGGATAAGTTTTTCTTCGTCCTTTAAACGAAGTTCTTCAGAAATTATTTCCAAATCCCGGACAGGATCAACTTCTCCTTCGACATGGGTAACATCTGGATCTTCAAAAGCTCCTAAATTTTTTTTTGTTTTATTTTCTCCTTAATTAAATAGCAAAAAATGAAATACTAACGGCACAAATGAAATATAGCATCACAGGCACTTATGTGTGAGAGGAAAGCATTACCCAAACCTTGTCCCTCTGCAGCTCCTTTTACCAACCCCGCGATGTCTACCACATTCAAATAAGCAGGAACTTTGCTGTTTAAAAGAAATATGTTTTTTCAACTTATACACATGTACATATAATTAATAAAAATATAATTGGGGAGCTGGCGAACAAAAGCGGACCTGACCAATACTATGTTGTTTATTTTTGTTGGAAAAGTAATTCTGTTTGTATAGTTTAGAACCGGTTTTAATCGAAAATTCTTCAATTCTATTCAGATTTGAACTTTAAAGTCTCAAAAATCTAACAGAAACGTTAATGTAGACAAGTCCTTTGTTCGCCAGCTCCTCAATTTATTTGCTTGAATGCCGCCATAACTCAAAATTTATTGTTTCAAGAACGGTTCCTTTTCGCTCCGAAAAACGATAGTGGGGAAATATTGCAGGAAAGGTATTGATATTATACAAAAGAACAAACTAAATCCCTCAGGGCCAGTTTAACAGTGCGAACTTGATTAAATATTATTCTTAATTGGCCACTTAATATGGCTGTGAAATTTTCAATTCATGAGTTCTGACGGTATTTAAGCAAATGAATGATAAAGGTACATACTTTTTTTGTGCTTACCTAAGTGGTTTATGATAATCGCAAAGAAAATCAAATCTTTCGTCCGGAACGGGTACCCTATGTGCTTAAAACAAAATGAATACTATAAAATAGATATACAAACATACATACTCATATTAATTGGATTGAATGTTTTTTTTAAATATAATCAGGGTATTTATGTCATGAGATATACATTTTTACCGAATTGGCATTTGTATACATTTACAACTCAATTTGCATGAACTGCGATCCATATCTATAAAGATTTCTACTTAGACATGTTCATATATTTTAATACATATTTGTATATACAAATAGCTCCTTATTTACTGTGTTTTCCTCACTATCTACACCGTTCGATTAAATTAAACAACTTGGTTTGACTTTTTGAATAAGCGTAAATACCAACCTCCGAACCTTGCGAAGATAAATCATCCATGAGCTTGTAAATTTAGGCAGTAAAGGAGGTTTACAATGGATATACGACATTGCATGAGTACCCGTATTATAAATTTGTTTGAAAGCAAGAAAGTAGAATTTTTATTTTCTTTAAACGAAAACCTGGCACATTGATAAGAATGTTATTGAGCTTATTATTACTAAATTGGCAGTTGAATAAGGCCAGAATTTCATCCCTCGATTTATTTTTGTTGTTTAAAACATCCCTTTTTGTTTTCACTATAAGCGTTTGATTCAAAAAACAAATATTTATTAATAAATTCCAAAATAATACATCAATACCAAGTTAAATCAAAATCAAACTCAAGTTCTTTAAAAAATAATTTAGTTCGTCTTGTGTTGGGTTAATACAAACCCATTGAGTTTTTCACTCCTGAGAAGAAATTAAATGTTAATTGGAAAATTGATTCATTCGAATTGTCATGTTGCGCACAGTAATACAATTCGAATTCTGCTGATACTTATTGATTTCTTCGCGCAGTTTCTTGCAATCTTTTGTGAAATTATGTAATAATGTTTTCCAATAGTCATTGTACTTCACATCAGAATTAAGACATTTTAATTTTAAAGCTATAATAGTTGTAGCTGATAGCTTGGCACTGAGAGCAAAATGTTTCGGTCTTAGTTTTGATACTTCATGAACAGTATTCGATATTATATCTTCACTTAATCCTTTGAATATGCCATTCTGTTGACTAAGCGAACACATGTCAAACTTAATGTTACGATATTTTTCAGGAAATGTAAGAAACTCAAGGGTGTTTTCAATAGTTGACATGAGGTAAACCTATAACGAGGAATAACAAGACACAATAATATGCAAAATAGTTGGCTGATTACCTTTTTACGATAATAAACGGATAAGTTCATAGCTCCTTTTACAAACTTCCCATGCTTATATCCAACTGGACAAAAACCTTGAAATGCCACGACGTCCTTTGTATAGCCGATAACCAAAAATGGAACATACAAAGGCTTTAATTTCTCGGAATCATTAAAATACTGCTGTGTATTAAGCATGAAGTTAATCGTGTGGTCATTGCAAGCCCAATAAAATACATGTATATACTGAAACATGCACATCACGTTTTTAGTTTGTGTTGTTAGCGGTTCAATCATTTCATTGGCTTCGAATGGCTTACTGAAATTGAAATTCTCGTAAATATCATCATTCGTATAGCCGTATGGCTGGCTGAGCAAGTTTTGACATTTATCAGTGTAGAATTCAGGTCCAACATTCACATAGAAATATTTAAAAGCTTTCAATTTCCCCAGAGAGAGGCATGCTTGGCAGTAAAAATGGTTGATTTCTCGTTTGAATATCATTGAATCATAGAACATGTTTAGATATCCAAGATTTGCACAGCGGTTTTTTATGAGCTTTATTTTGTAGCTCGTTATGCAACGTGTCGTTTTTATTATTTCATTTTTAACTTTGTCCCATATTGCCCAACTATTTGCATCTCCATTAACATAGTGTATATTCAACAAGGAAGTTGCATTTGATTTTCGAAGGCAGTTTATGTCTTTTAATGTTTTACAAAAGCTCTTGTGAATCTTTCCAAGCGATATACTTGGAGAGTTTTTCACATTTTGATTCTGAATTAACCAATTTTCTAATACTTTTTCAAAACTGCTGACGATGATAAATACAACACTTATATCCACTGTGCTTATTGCGGCTTCTTGTAGTAGTGCCGGAGTTAAGGGAAAATTATCCAAGATTACACCGTTGGGAGTCGATGACTTTTCCATTTTAAGGAGATCAATAAGAGCTGAATCAGTTCTGTCCTTTAATTCATTGGTCGATAGTGTTTTTAATCCAAATTCATGTGCAATTGTACGGCAAATTGTTGAAACACCTGATTTTGCAGCTCCAAACACAGCAATTCTAATTGGATCTTGTAACTGCGGTGGATTGCACGAATTTATGAATTCAAGAGGATTCCTTTTGAAGTCTTTCAAGTTGTTTTTTCCACAAAGAAAATAGATGAAATCAAGGTATATACAAGGATACACTTTTCCCTGCTTTCGCAAACCCTCGAATTGATTAAGTGTCATTAGTCTACTTACAGCTACTGGGCAAGAGTATTTGAATCGACTGAACCGATAATAACCAGAATTCAAAAGTACTTCACTTTCATCCATTGTTATCTCTTTAACATTTTCAAATAACGCTTCTCGATGGCGATGATCATTTATACATTCGACAAATGAATGAACGTCCTTAGATAACTTGAAATTTGTCGATACTTTTAAAATTGAAATACCCAATTTAAGACATTCTTCTTCTATCTTAAGAATTTCTTGTTGGAAAAGCCGCATTAAGTGCAAGCATTTGCTTTCAATATCGTGCTTTTGATCTTCTGGCAATGATTCAATGTAGGACGTTATACTTGACGCTCGAAAATCAGGAGAGGAAGGTATATAAGGGTCCATCAGAGTATTACTGTTCGAATAAAGATGTTAACGAATTTCAATAGGATTTTATAAACCTCTGGGTTTCTAATACTGTTTTTATTATGCATATAAAGTTATAGTTAATAATATTTTATATCAAAAACGAAATGAGATAAGACTTCATTGGTACCGTCAATCTCATTTTGAGTTAAACTTGTCCAAAAAATAGATCTGAGTTTCAAATGAGTTGATTTTTAATACATGTATGTAAGTAGTATAATAGAATTGTTATTCAAAACCTTTATATGAAAATAAAAACCCCAATTGAAATAAAAAAGAAAAGAATTTTAGAAAAGTACCTCATAGTCAACGCCTGCATCATATGTAATCCCGCAAAATAACGATGAAACGTTTGTATAATCTCTTTTTCATCGTCAAATATAAAAACACATTCGGGATAAAGATTTTTTTTAACTAAATCATTAAATTGTTCTAGTAGAAAAGGAAATCCAAGGAGCACAACACCTTGTTTATAATCGGCTGCTAGGTCTTCCAAGAATTGATGTTTGATCTTATTATACGATTCTCTTAACTGATGAATTGAAAAATGATGATTAACATTTGAACTAAATGGCATTGTTGTCGGATTTTGTTTGTAAATTAAACTTTTAACATTCAAACTAGAAGCCAATTTTTCAACAAAGTTAGTTTTTGTTCTATGATTTAGTCCGAGAACGAATACACGCGGTGGAGGCACTACAAATTTGATTCCAGAATACAACATTGGATTCAAAATGAATTCAGTTAATTCAGCTCTTGAATGCATTGTGTAAATTCTATTTTTATATACTGCACTGTAGAGTGAATTTCCCTTTTTTAGAATATTTTGATTATCTAAGCAAACTGGACACCAGTCTAGAGAGGTGCCATAGTTGTTGTTATAAGTTGAAAATGAACAGTTGCTTTCTGGTTTTTCTTCGTTCAAACTTGATGAAACAGAGCCATAAGCTTCTTCGCTTTCATAATCAAAAAAATCATATGCTGGCATTGGTTTGTGTTGATATATTGATAAGTATGCAATAAGCGCATTAAGAATCGATTGAGTCCATGTTTGGTTTGAAATATCAACATCGATGCAGGTGACATTATTGTCTTGAAGAAATTTTTTTACTTCTTCATATTTTTCGATGAATTTCATTGCATTCGTAAATCTTTTTTCTATCAATGACTTGCTGCTGTTTTTTTGAGCAGATTCGATATTGATGTTTTGTGTGATAAAATTACCTTCAAAATGAGCATTCAAACTTCTTTTAAAGTCTATAAACTTGGAGTACAGTTTATCACAGATATATTTTTCATTAATACAGCTTTTGTGGTGTTTAAAAGAATAGATATCTAAAAATTTCTTAACGGATGATAATTTTATGAAAAAAACACAATCTGGCAATTCATCTTTGGTGAGCAAATCTTTCCAAAAATGTATATCTAAAGGAGCAGAATCGATGACATATTGTTTGTGTAGAAATTCTGACTTGGGTTTTGATTGAAGCCAGCTTAAAAAGTCAGTTGATGTTATGTTTTCAAAGCTATTTTGAAAAATCACATGTTCAAGCACAATCTGCTCCATGTTATTATCTGTTATATTGTTTGTTTGCATTTTTCGAAAACAATTATCGGCATTTTTTGAATTAAACAACTCAGAACGTGGCATTTTCTCTTCCTCGTTTAAAGCTTTCGAAATTATATCGTTAAGAACTCCAAATACATAATGAGTCCACTCTTCCATTTTCTTTTGTTTAAAAGTAACATTTTCTCGGAGCAGTTGCTCATTCAAATCTTCAAGTTCTTCTGTAAGATCAAAATTTTTGACAGTTTTTTGAGATTTGTCTATATGATTTCTGTAAATTTCGCCTTTAAGGAATCTAGCTAGATATTGTGATAAAGTCGTTTTTCCCGTTCTATGCGGACCAATTACAGCAACACGACATTTAGGTAAAAGTTTCATGTATTTTCCAGGATTTTGGATGAATTGTGTCCGATCATCATGAGAAAAACACACAAATATGTTCCTCAGGTAGCGAATTGGAAATTTATTGTCACATAAGCGCAACCTGCCGTGGTGTAAATTTACAGGACAGATCCGTTCAAATTTTGAAATCCACCATTTGTAGTTAGGTAAAACTGTTTCAATATTACTGAGATCTTCTAAGCTCATAGTTTCTTTGCGACATTCGTTCATAAGGAAGCACTCATAATTTATTTTAAACTTTATATACCTAAAACGGTTTCTAATCGAACCTAAAATAGCATCGATTCCGATTCGGAAATCTATTCGAATAACATTTTCTCTAAAATAGAAAAGAATGAATTTTTGAAAAATTTCAATTGATTCAGTGAATTGTTTCGTATAATGGTGAGTGTCTATATAGATGATATAGTCTGGCCGGGAACATAAATTATAAATGAAATCAAACTGCCGTTGTACACAATTTTTAAAAACTTCGCTTTCCTTTCCCTCTGGAATTATAAAATCTTGACCAATAATTTTGGATTTTACATCAGAAGTTTCATCGTTGTAGATGCAATTCTCTCCAAACGTAATTAAACTGGAAACAATCGGGAAGCCTGTTAAAATGAAGCCTTTCGTAACATACTTTTCTTTGTCTAACTCCAGTTCAAGTAGCTTCAAGACAACCCAAGTAGGTACTCCTTTACCAGTTTTTAAGATATTTTGTAACCACTTACCAATTTGTGTATTTTGAATTATTTCTTGGTTAACCAATTGTTCAGGTGTGACACTATACGTTTTGAAATCCTTAGCTAGTGAATGACTGAGTTCGGAAAATGATAAATTATTATCTCCAGCAATCATAATACGTATAGGCTTGCTGTCTATGAATTGCTTTAAGTTGTCTTCGCTATCACGATTATCAGTTGGAAATAAGGGCTCATTTAAAATTGTCCTTTCATTACGGGCTTTTTGTATTGTTTCCATTGCTTTTGCTATTGTGAACTTATGAATAAATGGATATTGCGTTATGATCGATCCCCACGGCCTTAGTTCATCAAATAATTTTGCTGGCAACTTGTTCAACAGCTCGAGTATCATATCTTCAACCCACAGTGTCTTGGGTACAGCACATGTAAAGGAAATGTCTTTAAGGTCCATATCAATCGCTTTGATATTCGATATGTTGTTTACTATTTTCAATGACAACACAGTACAGATTTCTTAAATTTATTTTGGGACCTGAGTTTTTTTTCAAGTTTTACAGATCTCACATTTAAAATTTCATTTTTTCATTAGTTGATTTCCACTTTCTTTAACAAATTTAAAAATGTGAAATGGCGTTTGTCTCCTATTTGATTCTCTAATGGCTCTGGAAGTTTTTATAAAACATGTGCTAAAAAGAGGCTGAACCCTGGGACTCGATATATAGTCTAGAACTCTACATACCTTACTCTCTACTTTATCTATCGATTTTTGGTTAATTTTTAAATTCTTTTATTGTTCAATATTATAATTTAAAAAATTATAAATGATGTATGGGAACTCGAACACGGATTTCTATCAGAAACATACTTTTTATTACTATAAAATAGTTATTCAAGAGGTTTTGTATTTTATAATAATGTTGATAATAACAGTTTTTCAATTTTGCCATTTCAATGACTTTAGTAAAGTTCTCAGACTTTTAAAACTTGCAATTAATCTTTCGGAGAACTTTGCATAAAATGCCTGCAGTCATAATTGTTATGAGACGAGATTGACTGCAGATGGAAGTATAATATGCTCATAGGTATTTCTTTATGTAAAATCATTATTAAAATCCTTAGCACAATTTTCAGTAATTCAATTCTTGCCTCTAGTACCCCAAGGGCTTGAGTGCAAGCAAAAAGAGTATCTCTTCAACTTGACCAACTAGGTTGCAGAAAGAGGTAATTTTGCACATTATATAAAATTTAATCTTTTTTGCATTTTAGTTTGCCACGCCTCTTAGTTTAAATTCAAAAATATATAATTCACCGATTAAAGGAAGGAAAGGAAGAAGTTGTGTGCCATCAGCAAAGAACTTAACTTTTGCCCCCAAACAAAGAAGCCAACAGAGAGAAAATTATAATAATTCGACCAAGCAGCAAGCAAACAGTTTTGCATATCTCTCTGGCTCTGCAGAAAGTGAGGATAATCATCATAATAAACATTTTTATAAAAAAAAAATAAAGTTGTACAAGTAAATGGTAAGAAAAGGATCAAGGCACAAACGGGATGGAAGGCCAAGTTATGATAATACTAAAAGGAAAACGTTATTAAAAAAATACTTATTTTCATTGGGATCAATGGTGCAAAAAGGGAAGTTCTCAGCAGGCGCAGCGCTCTTGGTCAGAACATTGAAGAAAGTCGACTTGCCAACATTCGGCACACCGACGATTCCAGCTTTTAAATTGGTACCCACGCGACCAATCAGTGGCTTCTTTTCGGGTTCTTCGGCTTTTTTAGGTGGCATTTTAAAAAGATGGTCCTGAAAAGATAAATTTGAAAAATTATATTATATTATGTGGTCGTTCAATTTAGTGTAATAAAGACTTTGGTTATGTGCATCTCACTATGGTATATAGCGGCCAACTTTTCTTCTATTAAAACACACTGAAATATGTGTATAATTAATACTCGGAAATTAATACATTTTTTTTAAATTTATTATTTGAATATTACTAATTGCCATATGAAACATTTACATACATATTAACCTCACAATAGAGGTTGCTTAAAAAAGAAAATATTTTAATCTTTTGTATTATTTACGAATTTGTTATTATGTGTGTCGCATTTTTTTAAACAAACTTAAATTAAATAACTCACCTAAAATATGATTTTATTCAAACACTGGCACTGGGACCGGAATAAAAATAAGCGATGAATGATGAAAACGAAAAGCCAAACGTGGAAATCACCGCACAAGCACCAAAAAGAACTGTCAGAGTCAAAAGCGATGTATGTCAAATATGAGTTCCACTATTTACAATCCACCACTTATGAACAAAGAAGGTGTTGTCATGTATACATTTCTTTTTTCAGTTGATGATATCATTGGCCCTTAGTAATAGACATTCATAGAATCGGTTTTAAGGCTCGGTCAAACAGAACGCGTTTTCAACGCCGCGTTAAGATTATTTAACGCGACGGTAAGATTATTTTGACGCGACGTTGCAACCGCCGCGTCAGAGGACGTCAAACAGATAGCTTTCAAGCAATGAACAAACGAAACAATAATTCCTTAACAAAAATAATTTCAAGCAGCTCAGATTCGGAGGGGGAATTATTTCTTCTATTTGCTATTTTACGAAATTCCCGTAAAAGAAAAAAAAATTTGGGTACATGCCAATTAACAAAAAAAGAAGAGTCGCACATCTCGAAGGCCAACAAAGAGAAGACCTATCAATGCGGCATTTATGATGAGAGACAAATTTGTCTCATATTTCAATAATAATAATTAAATATGTATGTAAAACAATAGGGGTATTCATGTAAGCGCGGAAAACCCTCGTAAACCTCGTAAACCAGATAATTTTATCTCCGCAGAAACGAGCTGTCAAAATTTGTATGGGAAAAAGTTTCTGCAAATCGCATAAAATTATCTTACAAATTTGCTGCGGAAAGTGCAGAAATAAACCTCGTTAACTAAAGAAGTATGGATTCTGACTTTTAATTTGACATTTCACAAAATATTTCCCACATTTACGCAAGTATTTCTTAGGGGGTGTTCATGAAAACATGCTGCGGAAAGTTATATCTTTCTACAAAGCGGAAAATTATCTCGTTACATGAATACCCTTATAGTTCTTATACGATTTATCACCCATATCGTATAGACATTGGTAATTTTTCCATCTTGAAAAAAATTAAAATTCCTTTGACTGCCGCAGCGTTAGAAATAATCTGTAATTTCACACAACGTCGCGTTTCACCGCCGCGTTGCAACGCCATGGTGAATTCAACGCGGCGTCAAAAACGCGTTCAGTGTGATATGGGACATGCATTGCAATGTAATACAACGCTCCGTTTGAACGCGGCGGTGAAACGCGGCGTAAAAACGCGTTCTGTTTGACCGAGCCTTTAAAGTCACTTTTTGTTAGATGTAGAAAAGTTGCTTTTAAAATTTCGTAGTAACAGATCAAATTTACAAAAGTCTTATTTATACCAATAATTGTGACTCATTTTCATAATTTCGTTATTGTGAACTGATACACAAACAGATTTCTATTAACCAGATTCGTACAGTTCTATTGTGATTCTATCATTTTAAATTTAACTTAGTTACAGGAAAGCCGCTTTTAAGTATTTATACTTGAAAATTGTTTTATTTCTACGAATGTTTGGTTAAAATCGAACTTAGGCTAGATTCGGATCTATTACTCAGGGCCATTGTATATAAAATTTGTATTGCTTTTTGGTTTCATGAAGAAAAACGATGGAAGTGACACCTAGTTTATATACGGACTACTCCCTTGTGGAGAATTAAGAATATTCAAAGGATGAATTATGTAGTGGTAATGGAAGTAACGAAATACTTACATAATATGTTATGAAGGATAAGATATTTATAGAAACACAATTTTGTATAGTGTTTTGCTTCGTAATTTTATATAAAGAATACAAAAGGAGGATAAGAACAAGTTTTTATTTTTTTAAAATTTCAAATTAGTTGCCTGAAGAAGGGTGCAAACACACCCGAAACGTTGCATCTATATTGATTATTGAAAATCAATATTTAATATTGACTTGAAGTTCACTTAAGGACATATTATTATTAACATTAGATATACAAAATCGTTAGATATACAAAATCGTTATCTTTTCGCATACTTCTTTGGATGTACTTTTTCTATGTTGGTTGGATTTCCGTATTTATTATACATTTTTCATTCATTTGGTCTCCGTGAATTTCTTTTTTTTTCCATCGATTTTTCTTGTTATTTGTATATAAGTGTATATTAATTTATGCATATATATTTGTTTATAGTACTATTATGAAGAGGAATGAATGGTATGCCACCTGCAAGGAGAGTTGAAATTTTTCCGGTAGAGTTGTAGAAAGCTCAGGATAATTGAGAAATTAGAAATAATAATGAATGTTAAAGGAAAACAGAAGACAGAGAACAAGGAGAAAATGAAAAAGGTATTTTGTGTTTTCTTCTCAATATTTTTCGGAAGAAGGATTTATGTAGCCGTTTTAGTATCTAATGTCGATTTCCTTTACACATGAGAAATCAATTTCTGTGTGAAGATTTCGATCTCTCGACAGATTTCACGTTCCTTTACACCAAAAAAATCGATTTTTTTGTGACAAAGATCAAATCCCTCGAATCCGTATTTGAAGAGGGATTTACATGTATACGAAATACGCACACCAAAAGAAAGAATTTGACAAGGGATCAAAATCCCTAGTGAGTAAAGGAAATCGACATAAATGTCATTTTGAGATGACATCTTGTGAAATTTACAAAAAAGAGTGTACGCATTTTTTTTCTCGTTTCTTACTAAGACAAAAATGATAGATATTTTGCATTAATAAATTGTTTATATTTTCCAAACGCTCTAACAGTTGTACGGTATTGGGAACGCAATGTGGTTGGTACATTCATTTATTGGATTTGAAATTTATACAATCCAATTTTATATGTATCCAATTTCCAATAGCATGCAATGACAATAAATAAATAATAATGGAAATCAGCTGGGGTTTGCTTTAACTGTATAATAACCAGAGTTTTAGATTGGTGACTTTTTTCCCAGCATATTTGGCATAAGGAAGGTGTAGCTAATACGGCTAAGAAAATATATTATAAATAAGGATTTGTTTGACGTGGCGTAAAACCGAAGTAAGTGCTTCGGATCGGTTTAACTATTCCGAGGTTGAACCCAGTATTATTGAAAAATAATAAATAAGGCTGTTAAGGGTCACCATTACGAATAGTAGTTATTTTTATTAAAAGTCGATCCTAAAAGTAAATGGAAATATGAAATGGATTTTGGGTGCTGGTAGAAATTTTGCTTTGGTGTACAAAATAGCCATTCACTAATCTCGTAATAATAAAGTACGGGAAGCACTTATTATCTATTGCCAGATAACTTCTTGCGAAATGCTCAGGGCGGTCATGTGGCTAAGTCTTAGCTGTTATTAATAGAAATGGTACAGTACCTTGCTAGGCCCCAGCCAGCTAAAAAAAAAACACATTTATTTGAGCCAAATGCGAAATTATATTTTTTTTGTGCAAAAAAGCAAACAAAAATACACTTGATCCGACGCACGGCTGGGATAATCTTAAGATTTCCTGAAAATTTCATCAAAATCGGTCACGATGTTTTGGAGTTCATAGGAAACATAATGTACATACATACACACATCGATTTTCATTTACAAACATTAATTTTTTGTAGGAAAAAAACTGTAAGGATTTGGAAAAATACTTTTTTTTTTGATTAATTTTTCTCAAGTCAGTAGAGCCTAAGAGCAAGCAGTGGAATGCTGATTGGAAGACAAAATAAACTGCACAACATATTCAAACGAACCTGCTCTTATGTTTTAGAGAATTAAAATTAAAACAAAAAGAAGTGTTCTATATAAAATAATGAATCTTATAAACATAAATCTCTTAAAGGTTCATTTCATCTTTAGTAGTTAGCGCTTGAAAAAGAATGACATGTGATTTTGTATACAAAATATATAGATAACAGTAAGGAGTTATATAGATAACAGTAAGTTTGTCCCATTCGCAAATTTATTTATCAAAATTTAAAATCAATTTATCCTAAATTGAAATAGACAAAACCCAATCT
Source organism: Chrysotoxum bicinctum (assembly GCA_911387755.1). Taxonomy (NCBI): domain Eukaryota; kingdom Metazoa; phylum Arthropoda; class Insecta; order Diptera; family Syrphidae; genus Chrysotoxum; species Chrysotoxum bicinctum. The sequence continues at coordinate 403,789 of OU426989.1, forward strand.
CAAGCTTATTAAAACTATAAGCAAATAAATTTAATCAATTCGCGTTTGGGTGAAATTTATTTAAATCTTGGTAAATAAATTTGCCAATGGTATATATATATTTTTTAAAACAGTTAAGGATAAAAATTGGAATGTCAGTTTAAAAATTTTAAAATTGTGTAAAAAAAAATTGCATTACGGCTCCGTTGGGAAAGATCAAAGGGCACGGTAGTGCCCAGCCAAGTTCTGGCACTTCAGCCTTTTTACAGGAACAAACTCAGGCGACTTTTGACCCCTCCCTATCTTCAGTACCAATGAAGTCAGAAACTTAAAATTCCGAATATTTGCTAAGCTAGTCAGGCACAGGCGCCCTACCAAATTCCAATTTTCTAGCATAAGTGGTTCCTGAGATATAAGGCCTCAAAAATCACAAAAACCGTAACTGACTGAAAAATTATGGAGTACTTCCCGACATCGCAGAATCTTGTAATTTTGCACAACGGTAGGTCTTGTCATGGTGTTGGTTGAATAGAGCACTTCCGACTGCTGTAAAACGATGAAATTTAGTAAAGTGGCAGGGCTTAAATTACATATGTAATAAGAAAAAAATATAAAATTTGCGGTTTTCCAGTTGGTAGGACGGTAGGGCTCAAATTGCATATAAAGGAACAAAAATAAAAATTGAGGTTTTCCATTCAGGGGGCGTGGTATCCGCCCACTTTCTCCGAATTGGTGTTGGTTGAATGGAGCACTTTCGACTGCTGTAAAACGATGAAATTTCGTAAAGTGGCAGGGTTTAAATTGCATACAAAGATCAAAATATAAAATTTGAGGTTTTTCATTCAGGGGCGTGGTATCCGCCTACTTCCTTAGAACTGAAGTAAATTATATGAGGCACTTCCGATTGCAGTAGAACAATGAAATTTGGTAGAACGGTAGGGCTCAAATTGCATATAAAGGACCAAAAATAAAAATGAGGTTTTCTATTCAGAGGGCGTGGTATCCGCCCAATTTCTGAGAAAATGTTTAATTTATATGGAGCACTTCCGATTGCCGTAGAATGATGAAATTTGGTAGAGTGGTAAAGCTTAATGTACATTCAAAGCGAAAAACTTTTCTTAGAACTAGAGTGCTCGATTTGGTACTCTATGTTATGTTAACATGAATGAAAAAAGAAAACATTTGCATACCTGAAAAAATTATGAGTTTACATAAAAAAATCTTAACTGTGATGTGAACTATAATCAAACCACTAATTAGGCTATTTAATTGGTGGGCTAACTTCATTTAAAAAAATGAGTTAAAATTGCAACAAAAACATCATTGCATCCTCAACAACTATTGCTTTTTTATGACTTTGAGCGGATGTAGGTACTAGTATTTATAATTAAGATAGGTATGTTAGTGTTAGGTATCTTGCCAGGACAAGAAAAAACAATTGAAGCGCTAATCAAAACAACCAATAACAAAAAGAAAATATTCCAAAGAAATCGGAAGCTATATAAACTAAGTTGATTTTAGTAGGACGAGGCCACCCTTCTATCTTTCCGTATCTTTCGAGATTTTGACATGGAAAAATATTAAAATCTTTGCAAAAAGGAGTGAGATCAGACCAAAAATATAAATGTTAAAAAAAGAGCAAATTTCTTCTATACAAAAACCTTTGTGTAACAAGTCAGCCGTGAAAAGTACTGAGATCTAAAAGTACGTTAAGTTCTTACTTCATGAAATTTTAATACCGAATATTTAAAGAAGAATAATATTAAAACAGCTGCAATAAAATAGAGAAATTTTATTATTTAATGATTACTGACTAAAATTTGATGGGCTTACTTGGCAAGGTTTTTTTTATGCCCAATTCTAAAGGTTTTAAAAACTTGACCAGTGAACCCATCATATTTTAGCCAGTAATCATTAAATAATAAAATTTCTCTATTCTCTATTGCTTATTAAAATAATTAATTTCTAGCTTTGCATTTATTTCATGTAGTTCAAATAAAATATTTTTACTACATACATAACTAAATTTACTTCTTAATTAGTAGATATTATTCCTCACAAGTCATGATCAGGTTTGGAAAAATGGTCTCAAGTTTATACTAGATTCGAATATCGTTTTTAAGTGTTCTATCTTTGTATATATAACATATAGTACTATCTTTGTATATATAACATATAGTATTATCATGGAGCGTGATTTTGTATTGCGAACTCTAGCCTGGTGGTGGTGCTTAAATTAGCGCTAGATCTTACAGTGGAGAGTAGGATAAAAAACAAAACAAGTAGTAAAAAAGAAAACACTTTATTATTAAAAGTAGAAGAGACAAATCTAACAAGTACTATTGCTATGCTTAAGATGTCGCCCGAATCGTTCGTCTTCATGAGAGTACTATAAGTTTTATATACAAAGGTACTATCTTAAGTGCGGTCCACATTTTGGTCAAAATTTTAACAAAAAATGTTGTTAACCATATCCCTACGTTGGGGTTGCTTACGATCAGTTTTTTTTTAAATCTTAAATATTTTAAAAACTTTAACCCTTATCTACTGAAACGAGCCATTTTTTTTTTATTTTTTAATATAATATTAATATTTTTTAAATTTGAATTAATATTGTATATACAAATTTTCGAAAAAATATGTTTGATTTAAAAAAAAAGAATCAGCTTGAAAACGAGTGAACGATTTTCTTGTGATTTTATTTTCTTAAATGTATATTATTATATAATATACCAAATCTTAAAAACTAAATAAATAAATGAAATTTCGTAAATAAAAAATTAATTTATCAATAAAACTCCTCTAACTATATTTATAATTTTGTTTGTATGTTTTATTTTTATTTTTGAGCTCAAATTATTTTAGAAGTTTGAGTAACATAAATATAATGTAGATATTTTATGCATTTGGACATTTTTCTCTAATTACGTCCAATTTTGTATGTATACAATTTTTAAATCTCAAAGTACTTGTGCATAAAAGAAGGTACGTACGTGCGACCTTCATATCCCCATCCCCATCACCATCAGTTTATATTGCACTTGTTCCCATTTGCACAATGTATATTTAATTTAGGTATACCGTCCGTTCTTTGAAATAAATACCTGTAAGTATGAATATGTTCCTAATTGACTTCGATATAAAAAATAATTGACTATGAGCAAATTTAAAAATATTTTCGAAGAAAGCATTTTCGTTGGTTTAAATTCTTTCTAATATTTGAAAGCTTACGGTACTTTTTTGGCAACACAAGACATCTATGCTGAAAAATTAATACACCAATCAAATTTAATAGTCTCCAAATTATAGTTTGGCTATTTATCAGTCGCATAGTGAATTAGTTCAGTTTCAGTGGTTGCTTCATGGCACAATGAGCAGCCAATTCATTCTATAATTGCTATAATTTTCGAAAATTTTCTGTACGTGATTTTGCGTCTTTGGGATTTACCTATTCAACTGCGTCTGTTCATCCTTGAAGGAACATACATAGATGATGCAAATATTTAACTTAAAAGATGATTTAGATAATTGGAGTTTATGTGTAGGAGGATTTTTAATAAGAGGCTACAAAATATAAAACACAATTTCTTGGTTGCGTGGGCTTACCGTTAGTGATAGGATATGAAGGTCAATATTAAGAACTTTTAAATTTAACATTAATCTATGCAGACTACGCGCTCGGTTTTATGACTTTATGGGTGCGGAAATAATATTTTTTCGGATAAAATATGAACTCGTATGTAATTGTCTCTACATATATGTATACATAGCTATGTACATAGCATAAAAAATAATTCAATAGTTCAACGTGCCGATAGTAAACAAGTGACATTTGGGTACGCTCAGTGACATACTCGTATGTTAATGAAGGTTACAATTTTCAATTTTGAGTTAATTAGACAAAATTTATCACAAATATTAACGATTTTTCTGCCTTACCTGCATAATTTAAGTTTGTCTAGTTCTCTTGTTACAAATATTTTTTCTAACATCCATAAGGCTTTGTATATGACTTTTTATAACTAAGGAATCTAATTTTTTTTAGTTACTCGTATGTACAGGAGCGGATTCAAAACAATAGAAACATTACGAATCGTGGAGTCATTTTCAAACCTAGATTATTTTAAAACACAAGATGACTTATAGAATGATTTTAAATCATGAATCCTTTTGTACTGATATAGAAAATTCAAAAAATGCAATAAATGTTTGTCTTGCATTTGATTTGTATATGTACAAACATAAGAAAGGAAACATTGTATAAGAAACACCGATATAAGAAAGGTTTCTTATAAATGGTGTCCTTTAATTCATGCATAATATTTTAGGGCGTGGTTTTTGGGTGTATTTTAAGAAAAAAATCGTTCTACAGTAAGAGCCTATCTCGGATTTTTATATCATATATCGGGGATTTAAGTAGCCTGTGTACCGTGATCCATGTTAACTGTGATTGCGCTGTTAGTACTAATGATAGAAACTTTATTTAGTTCTTTATTTTTAGAAAAAATACTGGCATTTGTAATTGCGTTCAAACAAATTTGATATCTTACCCCAGTATTGAGATATACAGTTTTCCTGCCCATGATAATTTTTTGACTTTGGGATCAATTTTCTCCAGAAAACGCATAATAAACATACCGTTTTACTATTTTTTAATTAACGTAACAATAATAAAAATAAAACTCAACGCCAAGTTTGCGGAAAAACCCATAAACTTTATGATACTTGGGAAAACCAGAGAAGCTTCGAGAATAAGGGCTTCTAATTCACCTTAATTTGCTATTTTGATTGAAAAAACAAGTTCTTTCGTTCTTCTCCATACAAAGAAATCGAATACTGTAAGGTCAGGAAATCTTGCAGGCCAGTGAAACGGTCCATTTCTTCCTATCCTACGGATACCGTTCTATACTAATCTAATCTAACCAATTCTTAACCTCACGACCATAGTGGGCTGGAGCGTCATCCTGTTGGAAATATGATGAAGCTAGTTGCATAAGTGGAATGTCCTCCGATAGTTGTGGTAAATCATTGCGCAAAAACTTCAGCTAGTTTGTAGAGCTCAGCTTGGGGGGAGTTTAAAAGGCCGATTAATTTGTTTCCAATTACGCCTACCTGCGTTAGGTCGTGTATTTGAAACTGCTCCCGTTTCGACATACATACATACATATTATAGAAATTAAAACAGTATCAAATTCAAATGTCATGATATTTGTTTTGTTTTGCATGCTTACCACAAAGGTGGATGTGTAGTGAAGTTATTTTGAGATAGTGATGGGCTGGGATTGCTTGCTAGAATGATGTTGTTAAGTCCCAATGTCGATTTTTTTCAAAAATTCTGTCCACACTTGTAAAAGGCAGGGCTATGGAGATTTGAATATTTCATAAGAATTATAAAAAATAATGAGCAGCTGGTGTTTATGTACATTATATGTACATATGTCAAATCGAGTGAGTGTCTTCAGACACACAGAGGGTCGATTTTGAAAAAAAAAACTGTATGGTATTGTTTAACATGTATTTTTTCCGCTGAATCGAATGATGTTTTTTGATTAGAGTAATTGAAAATAAGTTAGATCCAAATTTATACTTCATAGTTCATACTTCAAAAATTATGCATCTTTAATGCATTTATTTACAAAAATTCTGCACTCAATATAATTTGTGGGAGCATTAGAAACTTTTAATGTATTAGGCTTAAAATGAATCAAAAGAATATATTTTGTATGTTCAAATTAATGTTTTGAGGTGGGGGAGGAAAGGGAATTAGTTGATAATCATTTTCATTTACATAAAAATGGATAATATTGACAAATTCATATGAAAACTATGTTATGTTGATTTCATGAACAAAGAAGCAAAGTAATCAACAAAATATTGATGGTGAAATCAGAGGCGTATTAAAGAATTTGGCGCCCCGGGCTGATAAATTTTGCCGCCCTTTAGAACAATAAAAATAAAGTAATGAAAAATAATAATTAAAAACACAAAATGCATAGTATGTGATGTTTTCAAATTTTTTTCTGTGTGTATATTGATTACAAAATTCATTAACAATCGATTCGTTATCTAAATTTTCCAGCTTCTATATCTAATAAAGCTAAACTATTAAGGCGTTCTTCGCTAATGCGAGACCTTAAATAAGTTTTTATTCGTTTCAATACGGAAAACGATCTTTCTGCACTACAATTTGTCACTGCAGTGCACAAGTATATTCTTAAAGCAACCTCAACAAATGGAAATGCTTCTTTCAATTCTTTTTCTCTTATATGAAGGTAAAGCTGTCTTAAACTCATATTTTCAGTGTTGTTTTGCGCCAGAAAATGTTTAAGTAAGACACACTCTTCTTGAAAATCTTCATCTCGTTTTTTCCTCTTGACGATTCTTTTTTGGTCTATTTTGTAATTTTCAGAGATTGTGCTTTTTCCCATATCTTCAAAAACATCAAAACATTTTCGTTTTTCTCTCACAAACGATATGAGTGCTTCGTAGAGCCTGGATACAGTATCAACGTCTGTATCAAAACCTTGAATTTTTTTATACAAAATTGAATTGCTTGAGTATAGAACAATCAGCCCTATCGCGAAAAAAATTCCATCGGAGTTTTTTCCCATTTTGGGAAAGTTGCTATCGTGAATGATCTTCGAAAAGAGGGAAAAATATTTCTTTTGGCAAATAGCTATCGTGAATAATTTTTCCCAGGGAACTTTTTTCTCATTTGAGTACGAAAATTTCCGCAAGTTGATTGTCGGGGAAAAACTTGCAGCACGGCAAAATGTAAGAATTTGTTTATAAAAATGTGAAATTAAATAATAAAAAAATATTTTTTTAAGGTCTAACTCTAAATTTCCAGATATTGCTACGGGGTACTCAAAGAAAACAAAAGAAGAGGTTCACGATATTTGGAAGACAATCGAAAATGAATTAAATTTAATCGGTCCTCCAAAAAATCGTAACTTGCTACGTCGTTTTTGTTCAGCAGTTGTTTGTGAATGAATCCATGTTGGACAAAGCTTTGCTTCAAAAATTTGAAGTACTTCTGAAAGAACTTCTGAAAAGGAAGACTGTGCTAAGCCAACTTCGTATTCTTTTGCTACACCTTTTTGGTACACTTCTTCAGCAAAAAAGCGCTTAGTAACGACTCTATCAAGGTATCAAGCAAACACCTAAACATTAGCTTGTTCACGCTATAATATTGACGGAATCTTAAGGATACAAAATGTATAATTTTGAGTTGGAACTTCGATTGCGGAGATACTTACATGGATTCTGGTAACTCAATAGGGTTTGATATATCCCTCAAGTATCTTCTGAAAGATATTTGCCTATTTCTCTCATCTTGCATTACATCTTCGATTGCTACCACAAAACCAATATTATTTATCATTTTAATTGATATTTTGTTCCGTTTAGGACACAAAACAAATTTTTTTTTTTACAAAAAACATACGATTTGATGCTGTCAAGATAACTTCGAAATTGATTTAAACAGTTGAAGGTTGGTATATGAATTGTTTCGTGGGAAAAAAGATTTCTTAGGAGATTCCCGATGGGAAAATTTTTTCACGGGAAACATTTTATTTCCGGGGAAAAAAAGTTCCCATGATATTGGTCATTGGGACAATAAACCGTTAGCTTCAGTTTTCACTAAAGCTTTCTCGTGGGCATCATTTTTAATGGCATTGAGAGCGGAAATAATTTAGTCCCGATCTCTGTTTAAGCTCATACAGGCATCGTCTCGGGCTGACCAACGGGTAGGTGAAAAATTTTGTAATGTGACATTTTAGGAAATATTAAAAAATGATTTAAGAAGCTTTGCTCGCTTTGTTGATGCCGTAAAAAAAACATACAATATGTTTTGTAATAAGCCGACAAATTTTGCAGCTTCTGGGCAAGAATCAGCTGCCGATGATCCGATGGAATTTTAAGAATGTGCTTACATTTTTCTTAAACTTAAAAGTATCCATAATTGCTTGTAACATGTCTTCTGTTTTATGGCCTGTATTTGGCAGAAAGCAGAGAAATCGTTCAACGGGTTCTGCTTTCTCTTGAACATACCTTAAAATTAATTAAAGCTGGTCTATATTTCTTATGTCAGGAGTCGAATCAACGCTCAACGAAAAGTATTTAGACCTTTGAAGCTGTTCCAAAATCGGTTTTGTGACTCTAGCTGATATAATTTTTATAATCTTTTCGTAGGTGGCAAAAGACAAATATGATGTGTTTATTTTTCCTGGATTGCCAAAACTTTGTATAGGTTTTGAAAGAAATCATGAAAGATCATCATGAATTTCCGGTTATGTATAGATCCAAATTTATCTATCTTGCCACGAAAAGAAAGACCACGGGTTGCCAAGGATTTGACAGCTACGACGACTCCGTAGCCAAAAATCTTCTAGTCCATTTTTTTAGAACAACATAGCAACAAGTATTTTTTTTTTTTGATAATGTTTTCGTTTCATTGGAATTTGTTCCAAAGAATAGGTACTGTCTGTAAATATTTTTATTATGAATTTTCATTATAAAAAATCGTTTATAAAAAATAAGAATAATAAATGGTGAAAAAAGTGAGTGACATGTTACATTATCTCTCTCACAGCCGGACATTCACGGCACTGAAAAAATTGTCATGCTTTAAAAATTAAAAAAATTAAATTTTCGTATTTTTTGTTTATCCTTCAAAAATATTGTAATTTAGACAATTATTGTTAGGGGCGGCTTGCCCTCTTTTGCTTGGATGTTTTGAAATTTCAATCGCTTGAAAAAAATATTATAAATTGGCCAATTGCTAGGGGTAACCTGCGCCCTTTTGCTTGTATGTTTTGAAAGTTGAACCGCTTCAAGAAATATTAATAATTGGCCAATTTCTAGGGGCGGTTTGCGTCCTTTTGCTTGAATGTTTTGAAAGTTCAATCGCTTCAAAAAAATATAATAATTTGACCAATTGCTAGGGGCGGCTTGCACCCTTTTGCTTGTATGACTTGAAAGTTCAATCGCTTCAAAAAAATATTATAAATTGCCCAATTGCTAGCGGCGGCTTGCGCCGCCCCTAGCAGCCTTGCCGCCCCGGGCTGTAGCCCTTTTAGCCCTAGGGTAAATACGCCCTTGGGTGAAATGTTTTTGATTGTCTTTGTTCTAGTTTCATAAGCACCCGAAAATCATATGTCCTTTCTTCAAATTATATAAAAATATTAATTTACACTCCTTGCACTTAGTGATCTAAGATGGTCTAACGGTATACCCGAATATTTTTCCAGATGCGCGATGTTAAAGACACAGTGAGTACGTTCTTTTTTATTAAAGATATAACAGACAGTACAAGTCTGAGGAATTTTTGCCATTGATTACTTGGTAAGGTGCATACCAGGCGCAGAAATAGGAACATCCAATGCACAGAACAAATTATACATTGAATGATGCAATAATGCGTTCACTCAATTTGTGTTAATTCTATATGTTATAAAGTATTTTTTTTAATTGGGAGAATTAAGTTTAAGAATGGTGCGAAGTAAGATTAACTTAATTAATTACTAAATAGCTAGTAATTAATGCTTTTTGCAATCAAAAGAACCCACCTCAGTTTTAATGATAATGCAATAATAAGGTATCGTTTTTCGTTAAATTATTCGTTTATATATTACCAAAGAAAAAACACATTAACATCATCATCTTACAATTTCCAAGGAGTCTGACAATATCCCAAATCCTTGACAATAATAAAAGTTGTGCGATGATTGTCAGATACCTGACAAATTCATTGTCATAGACCGTCTGACAAAGACGTTTCTGACAATAAGACAGTTGGGACATATTTTCTACTGACCGATTTGTATTTTTGATTTCATACTTTTTTTTTGTACCTTCTGTCATTTTGTGAATTCTTGTCACAAAAATATACATAGTCCTGTATTCAATCTATCTGCGAGTATAATACATTTTTAAACACTGTTCATTTGAATTCTCTCATCTTATGTAGTTTTTTACAATTGAAAAGGAATATCAATATATCTAAAAATTTGTTTTCTGTCTATTGTTAGTATGCATCAATTAATGCACTTTAGGTCCTGTGTGCAAAAGTTGTTCATATATGTGTTATGGATACTTATTGATTTTTGAATTATAACTAATCTCCGCCAAGAGTTCTGTTGCATCCGTTAAGGATTTATCAGCTAAATTGTTTTAGTTTTTTTTTTTAAAGATCGTCTATTTTATACACATGTATATAATTTTAGAAATACTTTTGCACTGTCATATTTTTATTTGTGTGTTGCGATTTGAGACATTTGGAGAAATTTAAAAGGTAAACGATTGCCTAACTGTATGAATTTCTAAATTACAAAATCTATAAAGGTTATTTATTATTTTTCAGGGGTGTACTGCCTCTTGCGAGGAATTGACAAATTCTCCAAGAGTATCTCTTGTCATGGAAAGTGCTGCTCATTAGCATTAGCATTAAAGGTTATTCTGAAGGTTTTTTATTACCCATTAAATTGTGTTCAACTCTTTTTTCTCTTAATTTCAGAGTTCAGAAATAAATGTGATATCATTTGAAGTGTTAAGCGACAAAACTAATGTCTTTTCAAAATTTGGTTTAACTTGTTCTACTTTATTTATTCAAAGAGTCTTTATGTTTTGGAATGCTTAAATTCCTCCTGATCTAAGCTTATTTCCGTTTTCTTTGAAATATATTGCGATACTTTTTCATTTTCTCCCGGTAAATACTTAGTCCAAAACTGTATACTTCTTAATGAATTTTCTATATCTCTCGAGTCTTAAGAAACTTCTTAGTAGTCTCAAAGATATTGCAATAGGAAAACTACTCGTGTTAATAGTTTCTATTTGATCAAGAATTTGTTTTAATTATGTTGTAGATATTCAACTATATAAACTAAGAATAGCACTTCTCTTTTGGAGAATTTATATTTTTCTTACTTTTTTAATGTATGTTTATACTCAACATGTTTAAAATCAACATGTACCTATAAACGCTCATACTCATTTTCACAAGTAATTTTCAGAATTACCGAATATATAATGTAATTAATAAAGGTATAACATGTTTACCTTAAATGATACTGCTTAGTATTTAGTATATCACCCATAGCACTTTTAAAAATATTTGGAGCAGATCTAAATGAATTCTGGTTTCATTTTAATTTGATGAAATCCTCATTCTTTTTTATAATTAGCGAATTAGTGAATAAACGATTTGACGCATTTGAGTGAAAAAATAAAAAACATGATTCATTGCAAAATGTAATAAGCGCACACACAAAGGTTCATTTTATACCCTTAATATGCCCGAGACACAGTGTGAGCATTAATAAAAAAAGGGCGGTTAGGGAGGAGGTGTCGGTGTACATTGATTTTGAATTCTTGAACATTGCAATGCCAGGGAAAGACAGAGTGTGGTAAGGTATTCCACATTCACGTAGAACGGCTAAAGAATGAATCTCTGTACTTCACAGTACGGCCGAAGTTGGGCTCAAAGCTAAGCTAATATAGGGTTGCCATCCGTCCGTATTTTCCCGGACATGTACTCTTTTTTCACTGTGTGGGGGAGGTCCGGGATAGTTTTTGATAATTGTCCGGGATTGTACTCCTTTTACCCATTGTGTATCTATTTACTTTTATGCTACTTAGAATTAAATGGTTATTCAAAAATAAATGAACAGATACAATAACTTATTGTTAAAGCTCTTACACAAAATGACTTATTATCCAAAGCAAGTGGATTTTGCGCTGACAATTATTGCAATACCAATTTTGGTGGAAGACAAAGGAAAGGTTCGAACAATGTCTATTCGAAGTTAAAATCTTTAGTCAACCAAAACATGATAGGTATAGGATGTCCACCATGGATGTGATACTTTACCAGTTGACGCCGATATCATAATTGTAAAAATATACAACTATTTCTCTATCTACACAGTCAGAACGGAAAGACTTCGAGATTTTTCTGAATTTCTTGAAAATGAATATAAGCCTTTCTTATACCATTCGAAAACCAGATGGCTTTCTCTCTATCTTGCTGTTGAACGTCTTTTACTTATGTACGAGAATCCGCCTAAAATATTGCAAACATTCTTTAAAGACGACTTAAGCGAGGGGTATTTATTTTTGGTTCATTCTCTCATGTCAACATTCAACGTCAATATTCAAAAACTTGAAAAAACAAGACATTTCTATTATTGAAACCGTTGAAATTTTACAAAATATTGTCAATAATATTTACGAGCGAATCGATAACGATTTTGTTCCACTTAAAATTAAATCTATTTTGAAGAAGCTTGATGATTCCGGCTGTAAAGAAAACGTTATTAAATTCTTCTTCTTCTTCTTCCTTTGCTTCGGCGCTGTTATGATCTCGATGTCGAGGGGATCATAACTCTCCCACGTATCTGCTTCACACTAGTGATCCGCCTGTGGGGTTCGCCGGGTTGACCTCAGAAATCGGCGGCAAGCCTCCCGGTTTTGTATTGTTCCATTTCTGAGGCCAACTAAATGCTGGTGTTTTTGCATTTGTTTGTACCAGGAGTGTTTAGGCCTACCTTTCTTTTTATTCCGAATTGGAACGTTGTATGATATTGCCTTTTTGACGGGGTTCTCAGGATCTCTCCTTTGAACATGGCAATACCAACTGAGTCGGTCGTGTTCAATTTTTTGGGAAATAGTATTCTTAACATGAAGGCTTCCTCGGATCTTTGTACTTCGTACGTTATTAAATTCAAGTGGACAAAAGATAGAAACAAACTGTTACCTGATTCCGTCAAAGGAATTATTTTAACAAAGGAATTAATTTAACAAAAAATCAACAGTGATATACTTAACAGTATTAGATGTAATGAAAAGTACAACAAGCACTGTAAAGGCTATTTATTAAAAAAAAAAAAAACAAATGAAAAAGGAACTTTTTTTATACCTCAAAGATGTTTTGTAACTTAAAAATGTGATTTTTAAACTAAATATTTATTTTTATTTAAATGTTAATACAATTTTTTGTTTCCTCTTACAATATAAATGTGTTTATTCTGTCCTTGTTTTGTACTCTTTTTTCAATCCTCATTTGTCCGGGAAAGTCCGGGTTTTTGAAACTCCAGTACTAGTTTCATCTAAACATATCTGGCTACCCTAAGCTAATAGGCATTCTTAGAAGTGCGAGTATTACGGTTGAACTGTTTAAGGGGAGGTATGTTAAAATAACGGTAAAAAAGGGTGCGGCAAGAAACATTACGACGATGTTCGAGTGACGTAAATGGGTCAATGATGTTATTGTCACCAATCATTTTAAAAGCTCTTCTTTGAATCTTGTCCAAGACACTTAAGTAAGTTATTGGATCACCAGCCCATAGATGGGGGTTATATACTCAAGTTTTGGACGTTTATAGGTTTTATAGATTATAGCCAGATCAGAAGGAGAGAAACATTTCTTGCACCATCTTAGAAAACCCAAACATCTTGCGGCATTTTTGTCAACATCGCGTATGTGATCGTTCCACAAGAGGTGGTTTGTGATGCAGATACCGACAATATCGAGATGTTCAGTTTCATTGATGCAAGTGCCACTCATACATAGATAGTGGCAAGCAGTGGCGGCTGTATCTTAAGTGCAATTCAAAATATTTAAAAATTAAAAAATATTACTGCATCTTTATTTTTAGATTACCATATTAATATTTATTTTTGAAACATACAAGAGCATGTAACAAGTAAAATTTCCAATTATGACGAAACAATGTAAGCGCTTTGCTTTACTATTAAGACTTACTTTCCCTGCAAAGAAAAATTCTCGTGCGCTTCGGCGAGCGCACGAGGACTGCTATAACTTATGAGTTACAAGCTAATATGCCTGACGCGTGAGACAAAAGATATTTCATTGAAATTCATGGATATGGAGTAATGAGTCTGCTCTCGTGCGGCGCACGATCGAACCGAAGATTACCGAGAGCAACCGATGTTTGACAGAAACGAGTTGCGGGTTGCGGCGATTGCGATGCGTCAGCCATAATTGATGACTTGGACTTCTCATTCTCATTATCAGTATATCGTCGCGGTAGATCGAATACCTCGTAACCCAGAAAAGTCGATTTTTCAGGAGAGACAAAAAACTTATTATCAAATCAATGAGAGGCAATGAGAGACGTGTTGTTAAATATGCGTTTTTAGGTTCACAGGATATTTTTCATTAGATCCGGAATTTTTTTCACAATATAATTGCATCATTACCTAAAAATCGGTTTTTTCTGGGTTACGAGGTATTCGATCTACAGCGACGATATGTAATGTAGTTTCGCTCTATCCGTGACTGGTTAAATATTGTTGGTTTGTAGGTGTTAGGTTAGTAATTGTTGTGGTGTGGGTTAAATGAACATTGATTATATTAAAGACAATAACAAATCTTTTCAAAATAAAGTTAATATAAAATTAGCCGGACCGCCAAGGCCATTTTTAAATTTAAAACAAATACATACTTTTGTTTTACATGCATTATTTTTGGCGGAGAATCGATTTGGACAGAAAAGAAACCTGAATAAACGATTTGACGCATTTCAGTGAAAAAATAAAAAACATGATTCATTGCAAAATGTAATAAGTGTGTCTGTTTTAGACATGGTCGACATTCGTCAAGCAATTATACAAAATAATAAAAAATCAATCAAATTGTTGTTTTGTTGCAATTTCTAATCTTAATACTTAGTGAGCAAGTAAAGTGCACCGCGCCTGTTCAACAACCCACCAGCCGCCACGGATGGCAAGGTGGGTATATCTAGCTTTAACGATATAAGACAGCATTGGGTTTTAGAAGGATTAAATGCGACGCGGTTTCTTATTCCCCATTGTACAATGCTGTTTAGGTCGTAATTTAATGAGCTTATCATATTTTGTCATCGCAGTTCCACATCCGAAGAGGAAGGATGTGAGTCTGAAAACGAATATGAAAAGCTGAGAGCACTATCGTCATCGAAACAATTAATTGAATTAGAAGTTATAGACAGGAGGTCATTTATAAAACTAAGGAAAAGGGTCGGGGATAATACGGAGCCTTGGGGCACACCAGCATTCATATTTTGGTTTCAGACTTGAATCCATCCAATACAACTTCTTAATCCAAGATACGAGTGGAAAAGTACTTAAATTTGATAAAAATACATTTGTGTCGTCGGGAATTGTATATTTATCCGCAATAGTGTTTTCTTTTAAACTCTTATGATCTATCTCGAGTCTCATTTTTGGTAAAACGTTTTCATACAAGAAAATGTTCTCATTTTATGAAATGCTGTCATGAATGTGCAACAACTCTGAGCGATATTATATAATTCTAAATTCTTAACATACTTAAGCAAGAACTAAATGAGATTTATAATATGTTATTCATCCATCATCATATATCATCAAGCATAATATGACATATCGATTATATTTTGTATATTTTGTATATGTTTAGATTATTTAAGAATAAACCTGCAACTAATTAATCCCCATAACACACCTATATGGGCTTATCCCTGTAAATTTAATAAGGCACGCATGTAAATTTGAGTTTTTCTTCAATTATAGAGCACGAATAAATAAAAAACTTCAAAATAACTCATATGTATTGTTTGTTGAAGAGTATAAAGGTATAAAGTATAGAAAAATGAATTTAAATAATTTATTTTTAGCACCGAGTTCATTGATTTGGTTTTTATTTTTAATCTTCACAGCTTCTGTTTTCAAACTTATTTGTTTAACACTTTTACCATTTTTTTATAGTTTCTACAGTTTAAATTACGCTCATTGTAAGGGTATAATCAAACAATGCTTTGGTGTGCTAGTAAAAAATGTGCCTTTTTTGAAACAGTTACGTTTTTTACGTTCGTTTTATTAACTTCATAAAATTTGTACATAATGAAGCACGCATTGAAGCCAAAGTTTTTTTTACTCTAGATAGCTTAAATAATGATGCAGACCATAAAAAAATGCCCCATGATCAATGTTAAAAAAATAGACACGAAAATTTGTGACAATTAAAGATTTACGAAAAATCACGCATGGCAGTTTTTTTCTAAAGTTTATATCATATAGGATTATTTATAAGGAAGGCACGCACTCAAAATGAATGATTTCAATTAATTTTGACCTTCATTTGTCTGAAAAAAAAACAAAATTTGTACTAAGTAATCTTATGTTAAACATTATTTTTGCAATAATACAAAACGTTAATTATCCATGCACGCAGCCAAAAGTCTCAATATTCGATGATTTTTTTGATTTCAAACACTGTCGCACTATCTCGATGGGTAATTTTATAAATTGAATAGTTAAAACTCAATGATATATATAATATTATAAGTTCCAAAACCTGAATATTTAATAATAATGTCTACATATTTCGACGCATGGCAAAAGTTAAAATTTGCACGGATAAGCCCATATAAAAGACGGCATTTTCACCAAAATTGTATTTTTTATTGGCTCAAACAATCTTAAAACCATTTAATTATAGGTATATATGACAAAAACCATGAAGTTTATTTAAAATAGTATGACTTATTCAATATTAAAAGTATAAAATGGGAGCGTAGCATTTCGTCAAAAATTATTTTACAAGACCTTACTTCTCCATATTCACAATTATTTTTGTTCATCTCGACAACTTTCATTTTGTTTTTATCTAACTCGCCAAGTTATCATTTCACAAACTAATTTCGCACTTTTTATTCCGCTTATTTTCAAATCGCAATTTGTTGTTTTGCTACAATAAATTTTCCAAACTTTTTTCCCATTATAATTCTGATATTATGGTCTTTTAAAAGCAATTACTTCAAATATAAACATTTATTAGTACCTAAGAACATGCATAACTGAATTTTATTTAAAGTTAAGAAAAATATGAATTTTTATATTTACCTTTGTTGTTTATTATTATTTTTTTTTAATAAAAAACATTTTTTTTTATTCTGATTGTAATTTTATTGGTTTTTCAAAAAGGCAAGAAACTACGAAACGAATGAGTAATAGATTGATTGCAAGACAAAACAATTTAAAAGCTAAATAACTTAAATCAAAATAATAAAAAAGTGAAACAACAAAAACCGAAATAACGTTATGAAAAATACAAATTGACAAAATGAAATATGCCAATTTAAATCTCACCGAAAGACCCCTTACCATAAACAATAATTCAATAAACTTATGTTTCATAAAATTCAGTAAACAATTCAGTAAATAGCTTGGGTAATAACTTTAAGCACTTTAAGCAATGCATTAATGTGGTGTTTATATGTTTCGTGCCAAAAAAGTAAAATAATTGCATTTTAAAGTTAATGAAGTTAGTTTGCATTATGTTTTTCTTAATTTTCCTGATCATTGATCCTTAACTAAAAAAATAGTAAGTTGAAGTTGTCCTCAATCTCATAACATTGTATATAATTTCTATATAAATATACATGTGATCATTTTGTATACGCGTTACCATGTTAAAAAACAATAATGGCGCCAACAACGAAATAAAGGAATAATCGTCGCTTTATTTTTGTTCCGCTTTATTTTTTCAGTTAATAAATTCTTTGCATTTTTGTGCATTAACTAAAATTATGGATCAATGTTGGAAACATTGTATTCTCTTCAACTTCTGTATATTAGAGATATTCGAAATGTTACATTTTCCAATACAAAAGAGCTGACCTGCAAACTTGCGAGAAAGTTTCCCTAAATTTGTTTGTCTAGCAGTTCATTTTTCAAGGAGTAACGATCCAATTTATATATGAATTTACATTTATTGTGAATTTACAATTTCGCAACTTCGATTGATTTCAATAACTCTTCATACAATAAATTTGTTTTTATGTGTACGTTTTAAATTATTAACAAATCTAATTTGAATTTGCCAATCAGTTAAAACGCTCAACAACGTAATAGTCTCATTTTTAAAAGAGCAATTAGAAGATCCTTAAATTAATTTAAATTTACGATAATTGGTTTGAACCTTACTGAAAATGCGGATTTTCGCCTACAACAGTTCTCAATAACTGTCTGAATACTTAGCTGTTTTACTACTCGAAGAAGTTCGATAGCATTTTATAAACGGAAGTGTGTACAATGAGGGACAGACTCAGTCTATGGGATTGTAAATTCTATGGCATGCGACACGGTGATTTTTCAATCCCTGATTCATTCAATTAGAATTGTTCACCCTTCAGAAAATGTCTAATCCGAATGAGCAGACACTCCCACATTGATCCACCTACAAAAAAAAATATGAATTGAAAGGGATGTTAAGAACCATTTTCCAATAGAAGAGAATAACTGTGTTGTGAACGTTATTAAATGCTAATTCCTATAAGTTCCTGTTAAGGACAATTATTTTATTTTATTTATTTGAAACATTTTATTATTGTGCCACGCGAGTCCTTTCATTGAAATCTAATACAAGCATTCGTTTCTAGGATAGGGATTAAACATCTGCACTTTAATTATATAGTGAATGTTCTTCCGTGCACTCCCAAAATGTATAAACGACCTTAGTATGAATTTGTGTATTTGGTTTCAATTTGATCAACATTTTATAATTTTGAAATTTTCCGTTAATCCAGACAAAAACAGTTGCTTATTGAGTAGAAAAAATAATCTTACCATCACTCTGTTTAAATTTGTTGTTCACTCTAAATTCAGTATGTAATTATGAACAATAAAAAACAAATTAATTGTTGGATACTTGGTGGTCTTTACACCTGCCTTATAACTATGCTAATTTATGTAGTCCCTATTGCTTTTATCCGAAAAAAAAAAATGTTAATC
Organism: Chrysotoxum bicinctum; assembly: GCA_911387755.1. Taxonomy (NCBI): domain Eukaryota; kingdom Metazoa; phylum Arthropoda; class Insecta; order Diptera; family Syrphidae; genus Chrysotoxum; species Chrysotoxum bicinctum. The sequence goes on from OU426989.1 coordinate 422,545, forward strand.
AGTGTTTCAAAATGAAAATGACTATTCTAGACTTCTTTGATGGTATATTTTGCTTTTGGGTTTAACGATGTATTTATTGCTAATTATAATCTGTAATTATAGTTTCATCTAACATTTGAAATATTTATTACATAATTTTCTTTTACTTCTGTTTTTATTAACCTTTGATCTGCGCTAATAATGCATAAGGCCATTCTCAAAAAATATAACATTTAAAAGGAGCAACTATACTAAAGCAGTGTAATTTGCTTAAAATTGATGATACTTGCTTGAACCACTGGCATTTTAATTCTGAATTGTTTTAAAATGGTAACTTTACTAAGCTCCTTGAAATATGCTGGCTATACATTCGAGTTTTAAATATCTAAGGCCCAGTTTTTATTTTCTAAGTAAATTATGAGTCATGATCCTGACCAAACAAATAGAATGCTCTATTACGAAAGTATTTGTAGGGGTATTTGGCGCACAATTCTGATTATTTTAAATGATAAATAATTGTATTTTATGATATTTTTAATTAATAATGGTCTTAAAATTTTGATTTCCAAAGATAAAAGAAAATATTAGACCTACTTCGTTCATAATTATTTCATCAATAGCTCTTTGTGAGTATGGCTAATTTAAATTTTAGATTCAGAAGCAATTTATTGAAATAATATACTTAGCACTATACTTGTTAAAAAGTGTTTTAATTAAAGAAAAGTTAGTAAATTGCATTCAAGTTAAAAAATACTTTAACCTTCAAAATAGGTTTCAGTTTCAGTTTATTTATTTATTTATATAGCTTACACAGTAAGATAATAGATACATAATATCTTATAAATTTGTGAGAGCCTATGACTTAATTTTAGATAACAATTTCAATTTTAATTTTAAAAATACAGAAAGATATAAAAGAAAATACATAATATAAAATAAAAAAAAAACAATAATTCATCGATAAAATATTATTTGACTTGGAAAACAGTGGAATGATAGAAAGAAAAATTAGAAAATGAAGAAAAGAAAAAAAAAAAGAGAGAAAAAAGATAGTTAGAGTTTAGAAGAGTAGAAAAGCTAAGTTAAGTTAGTTGATTTGGTTCGAAAAGAAGGTTGCTTAACATTTTGAGCCAATAGTGTACGTACCCACATAAAAACGAAAACAATACTGCGATTTCTCATAAATAGTCTATGTGGTGTAAAATAAAACTTTTATAAAAACGAATAGCTAACCCAAAAATAAGAATTTCATATATGACGAAAACTTTTAATAGATATAAATTAAATTTAATAAAACTATGTATATTTGAAATAAAATAAGCATTAAAAGAAAGATTATTAACTATAGTGTCGCAAATCGAGACATGTTGAAAAAGTGTCTGACAAACATTGGGGAAAAAGGTAAAGTGGGTACTTTTACGGCAGTGGACAAACCCTTCGTGGAAATTTACGAAAAAGTACTGATGTATTTATTTAAAGAGTTTTTTCATATTGATATTTGACCAGTTTTTTTTATCTTATGTGTGACGTAACAAAACTTAAAAAGTAAGTAACTTTAAAAGAGCATTCATTTATTTAAAGGTTTAAATGACTTCAATTTTTTTTTATAAGAAAATAATCATATAATAAAACGGCAAACATGTTTTTTGTGGTACACTTTTCTCCAAAAGTATTTAACCGATTTCGATAAATTTTATATGGTTGGAAAGCCACAGTTACGGAGATGTGCAGAATATACTTGAGACACGCATTTACACACTGTGGGTCATTTTTGTTTTTGCACTGTCGAACACTTTGCATATTACATAAAATAAAATTTAATTTAATAAATTTGCTTGAAAACACTGCCAAATATATAAATAATAAATAAATTGGCACTCGAATTTCGAGAGCTGGGTCGGCTAGTCTTCATAAATTAATAAAACAAAATTTCAAATTTACCTACAATATGCAAACAAAAATAAAATTAAGTAAACTGCTGGCCATATTCAAATTTTGTTGTTGTTCGTTTTTTTTTGTAACTGGCTTTTGACAGAACCTTAATTTTAAAAAGAAGGAATAAAACGATTAAATTAACGAGGCTTCCCAGTTTTGTATGTTTTGTAGGTAAATATCAGTTTTCAAAATGTTTTAATATCATAATTATTGTTTTCTAACAATAATTTTTTTGATTTGAATAATTTATAATCTAAATATGTTCATATGTATATGTATGCTAATTTTATATGATTTAAAAGCCATTACAGCTCTTTTATTGTATATATGATCAGTTTTGCCAAAAAGAAAATAGCAATTAAATCACCCATTATTACAAACGTCCTTTTTTAACCGAAAAACAAAATACGTTTTCTAAACACAAACCATTTGTTTTGGAATCCCGTGCTACAAAAAAAAAATATTCTATATCGGCTTTTAAGCTTAGAAGTCATTACAACCTGCATACAAAATCTTTATAAAAAAATACATTAAAAACAAATAAATCACACAAATGGCAACGCCAATCAAATTCGAATGAAGCTTCGCATGCATGTGGAAACTTTTTTGATGATCGGTTTTATTTTCGTAGATTTACATGTACGAGTATAGGCAACTGTGTGATAATAAAATGCGGATTTTCCAGCTTAAAACCAGCTATATTTGAATCCTTCCTGACGTTTGCAAATTGAACTCAAAGATCACTTCTTGCCATCTATATTCACCTGCAAATAATTTCTTTTTTTTTTTTAAGAAAAAGATTGTCATTTGTATTAACTTTACTAGTCCATAAAATACAGTACACAAGTATTATATAATGAAAAATAGTAATTTATAACGTTTTCTTTAACATATTTTTTAAATTCAGTTACAGAGGCGTACTTAAAAGCCTTAGGGGTTGACTTGGCTATTCTGTCCTAACTGAAGTAGATATTATAATTATGCGGAAGGGTTAATAATATGCTTCTAGGAGGTTTCACAATAGTTAAAAACAGATGTATCATTATTTCTACATTCGCAGAATGCACATAAAGCATTGTTGTAATGGTTGATGGGATCGTGTAATTCGTGTTTGCTTCTTCTAAAGGAAATCAACTAAACAAAAAAAAAAACATTTGATGTCACGGCATTTTATCTTCAATTTTGCGGTGGCCAGTACAGATATGAAAACCTAATATTTTAGTTATAATATTACATTTTTGTTGACATGTTTTGTATATTATTTTTCAATTATTTGAATTTCTCTCACCGTTCAATGGCTTCTATAATTGATTTAATATAATGTTTTGCGTATTGCAAATAGAATGAAATGGTCAACCCTTTGGGAAATTAGTTTTGATGAAAATTACTCCCAAGGAATGGAAGTTATTGAATGTTGCACGGAAGTTATACGTAGTTTTCTAACTTCATATGTCAATACTATTAACTTAATGTATTAACATAGATATTAATATTTTTAAAAATTCAATCGAAATTAGAGTAAAGGTATAGTAAACCTATTGAAAATGGAAGTCAATAAAGTTCTTTATATTTATGTGTTTTTTTAATGTGACTTTTAAGTTGTCCGTCTGAATGTCTATATAATGTCTGTACGCCTGAACGACCTGTACCTCTGTGATTTTCTTTAACGTTTTCAAGTGACTCCTCAGAAGGGAATTTATACATTTTATATAATATTGTAGAAATACAAATTTTGGATTTTTTTTTAATTTCCAAACCTTGTAAATGGGTGAATATATTTGAAATTATTGACCTTTGAAGAATATATTATTATTTACTTAAAATTGACAAATCAATTTTATTTTAGAAAATCGTTAACGAAGCATTGTGCATACAAAATTAATTTTTAGTGAAACAGCCCGTCAAATGTCAAAGTTCTAATCAGCGACTTCAATGTTAAAATCGGAATGCATAGCCTTCACAAAACGAAAATAGATAAATGCTTCCAATTGACGGATTTTACAGCAGCTCGTAGTTTCATGTCGGATTTGTGGTTTGAAATACGTTACTGTCGCTATCTTCTTGGCCATTTTCAAACAGTTTAGACAACGTTATTGCGATTTTCCTTCTTTATTCTCGTTTTCATGTAGGTGAAAAACGAAAGAAAAGAATTTCTTTAACTTTTGTTTATCGTTTTTTAAATTTTTTTGAAAGCTTAGAACATAAACATATATTTAGGTTTGTATTTCTATAAACATTTGTCTTTTCCACCTAATGCCATGCATTTAATCTATAACCCCTAATGATAAATGAAAAACAACAGCGAAGTTGTACTTATAGATCTGTTAACTTATAATTCTTATTGATAAATGTGTAGTAATCTGTGACATACCACATGCCACTTCTTATCACACGCGCATAGATTTGAATCGTTTAATACTGAAAGTTGTTAACCGACCGATCAATAAATAGATAGCGTGAATGAACGAAAGCTACGTGTAGCTTTTAATAATGTTGTTCGGCTTGTGTATGGTCTTCGCAGGTTTGATCATATTTCACGATTTGCAAACAATACTTCAACATGCGCCTTGAAATATTTTTATTTAATCTGATGCAAGCTGGAAAACCTGAATATTTGCACGAAAAACTAGTCTTCGCAGTCGGGTAGAAGCAGGGTTCTTATTTCCCCTAGATTTAGGTATACTGTTTCTCAACGACAATTTTTTGTCTACGCTGGGGCTGCTAGTCTGTGAAATTCTCTACCTGTCGTATTGAGGACCTGCTATAGATTTAAAAGCGCCTTATATGATCATTTTAAAATGCTAAATATGTAAATGAATTCTTAAATATGTAAATGAATTACTTAAACCTATAGTTTTGCACTTTATAAAATTGTTTTCTAATTTTTAAACTTAATTGTTAGTAATTTTCAATTTTGTTCGTTTACCCACACTGTTTTTAGCGTTTCTTAAAAAACTTTCTAAGTTTTATAATGCTTATGTTTTCAATAAAAATAAATATAAATACACATACAATAAACCATTGCATATGTATAAAACATGAAGGTTTCTGTAACTCCAGTGATTCAAGATATCATAAAGATAAATATGTTTACTAATTAATTTAAATTCTTAAAACATTTTTGAGAAAAAAATTTGGTACGCCAACTATAAGTTTTTATTATTATATGAATAAAACTTAAATTAAAAAAAAAAAAGATATTGATCCGTTTTTGAGATATCGAATTTTCCAAAGTATTTTTTTTTTCAAAAATTCAAAAAATGTTTTTTTTTTTTTTAATTTTGAAACACAATGTTCTTCTTCTACTTCTACTTCTAAGAAGATTCTCTATAAAAAAATGTCATATTGCCAACAGTGAGAAATTCAAAATTCGAAAAAATGGTTCTATGCTAAGTACAGTGAGTAATATCTTGATTTCAAAATTTTTGTTATTGAAAAAACATGTTATTAAAATTTTGGGTTTTCGAGAAAAATATGATTTTAGAAATTCGTTTTTTAACATTTATTTGGTGCGTACCGTTATTTTTATATAAAATAAAATTATATTTCTCACATCTTATAGATAGCATTAAAAAACTCTTAACTGCTAAGTTTAAAAAAAATTGAGCATGCTATTTTCCAATTATTAAGTTTAAATAAAAAAATTGTTTTGAAAATTTGAATACACAATACTTTACATATAGCTTCAGCATAAGCAAAATGTTAAAAATCGGTTGAACAGCTTTTGAGAAAATTTAAAACAAAAAAATGGTTCCTGGGGGGTACTATTAACAACCATTTTTCGAAAGGAAATTTTCAACCATTACCTAGATTTAATCAAATAAAATTTTTAAATTTTTGTTTTTAAATTTGTGAAACAATTTTTGACAAAAAAAAATATTTTATAAAATTTCGAAAAAAAATAGTATTGTAGGTACCGTTATTTGTGGTCTTAAAAAAAATAAAAAGACGTTGGGTTGGGCAATTTAAAAATGATATTTACCACTTTTTAAGAAAATTGGCTGAGCTGGTAAGGCAGTAGTGGAATAGACAGACAGAGAAAATCGCGAGACTCACATTTTTCGTGCTCTCTATCATCGTTATGTCAACTTTGATCAAAATCTCGAGTTCATTTTTTTACGAATGCATAACTTGCCTTATAGTACCTATAAGTTGCAAATAAAAATATGCGCTTACACGAACTTGCTTGGAGTTCAATGCCAAGTACTTAGGTAGGTGACCAAGCATTGAAGCTATAAATTATTAGATTATTGGTAGGTATATATAGCAATGTCATGGTAAAGTGTGAACAAAGTTTATTATTAGCTGATTATTTGTATATCTTTATGATAAATTACAAAAAAATGTCCCAACCATCTAAAGAAATACATAAGAGATAAGAGATAAAATGGTCTTTATCAAATTTGAAGCAAATAGGTATGTTCACGTACCTATCTTAGCTCTAGCTCGATAAACAGTGAGCTTACAGAAGCGCATACGCAGAGACCGATAGGAATTTAGCAGGATTTCTTTATCATCTTTATGATAATTTACCAATACCTTTCGTATCTATCTATAAATTTATTTATTTAAGTAACAAAACTCAAAATATTTGTGCCTAAAATAAATACATATTTTCTGCTCATAAATGTGATAATTTTTATTTTATCTTTACGTAGGTTTCGTACTTTGTATTTCTTTTAATTTATACCTATGTCGAACAATTTAATAAAACGCAATTTATAAAAGTTTAAGGAACGCCATAATACTTGACTATACACGTAAGAGCTACCAATTAACCACAGTTCCACAAAACTTGTTTAAATAATTTCAACAAATTTTTATTGCATTTAATTGGGCCAATTACCGCATTCTGTGGAGTAAAAAAAAAAAAACAAGACCAGGCCGGCCAGCCCGCATTCATTAAATCTATAAATGCTAATAAAGAAAATTATTTGATTCAGCCATAATTGCAGCAAAACATCAAGCACTAGCTGCAGCAGCAGCAGTAGCAAAACTATAGCTTGGAAAACGAGAAAAAAGAAACAATTTTAAATAATTTCCTTCGAAGAATATACACTCCTTTCTTCAGCAGAACAACCAGCAAAACAACCAACGACTTCCTTTTAGGCCACCATTTTGAACTGAAATTTTGAAATTTTTGTTTGTGTGCAATTATAACTTATTCCGTTGGCGGCGGCGGCGACGACCAGTTTCCTTCCAAATTCAAAACATTGTATGAAAAAAATTCAAAATAAAAAATTCGTATTGCATATTTAGTACCTATGTATTATTTGAACACTTCATCCCCTCTGCAGAAACCAGCTTCGACGTACTCAACTCATATACCTATAGATATTCACATATCAAATGCTCTTGGCATAAATTAGCGTTTTACTGACAGGCAATCTAACAATTTACCTTCTGAGCAGCAGCTACCACCGAAACCAGCCACCACCTTAAAACCCTCAACATAACGAAATGTACGAATGGACACAAATACACTCCGTGGCTGCTACAAAATGGCAACAGTGCTCGATAGCCAACTTCTCTTCCATTGGAGGACGCCTGCCCGACACCGCCTTTCGATGCTTATTACCTGGTGGCACGCCATGCGTATTATTTTTCCAAAGCATGCAAAGTTGTGAGCCATGCAACTTGGAGAGCAAATATATCCAACCATCGACCAACCATCCAACGAACTTGCTGATCGGCTTGGAATGGCAATGGCAACCTTTTGCAAAAGATAAAAACAAGTGCATACCTATCTTAAGTGGACGATCGGAGGAGCCTGCATCATGTGTACGATGGATGTGGATCTGGGTATATAAAATGGAAAATCTACCATGGAACTGGTTCTTCATCTCCGTCAGTCAACGGGCGATCCCCACTGGCTTCATTTAAAAACAGGATGGATACCTAAATATAGTGTATATAATGATCAGTAGCTGCAATGCAATGTACTTAAAGTGGTTGGAATTGGAATTGTTAAGCGTCCACGGAATCGGAAAGGACAAAGGTTCCCTTCTACTGTCTAAGTTGTTAGGTAATTTAATAACAGTAGGCGCAAATGGGTTACAAAAAGTACGTATAAATTTCCTGCGTAGTTGTTGTTACAAATAAAGGACCTGCAATTATATACCTTTTTGCTTGCATCGCCAGGTGATGACTTCAACTACATGTACCGCCACCGCCGTGCGTCGTTGTCGAGCCTAAGGGTTAATAGGTATTTCAATTTAGCGAAAGGCGACAGGATTTCGCTCTGCAATGTTATTTTTCCGGCATGAGGTCTCTTTATTCTAATGTTCTCAATAGCGCTGTGATTTTTTAATTTGGGTGCAAATTGCTATGGGTGCTGGCTTCACAAAAAATTTATTCTTTTGCAAAGACCTAAATACCGATTTAGGGATATCTACCTATGGCGATAATTGTTGTAGTACTTCTAGAAAAGTATAGCTCGTGCTACGAATTTTTGTTCCATACTGCGTCATTGAGGAAAATTGTCTATTATAGGAAATTAACGGTCGTTATACATAATTTAGATACGTACACGTGTTTTATTTCATTAATCTATTAATCATTCAGAAATAAGGAACTGTTTACACTTTGTACTTTGAATTATGATGATTGTAATTAAAAAGTTAACAATTTAAAACGTAGTTTCATAAAACTTTGAGGAAAAAAAAAGAAAATTGTATTCAAGTCTCTTATATTAGAAGTTTTTGATTGATCTTCCGTTTGATTAAGACTTTTCCTTAAAAATCGGACGTACTTAACAAAAAACAAAGCCTAGTTTAAAGGTGTTAGTATGATACTAAATCAAATGGTAGGGCTATTTTTGTAATCAATTGCTTCTGAACAAAAAAAAAAAAGAAGGTTATCACACCTTCTTTGACGCGTGCAAATGTCAAGGAACAAGATACTAAAAAAATCAAACAGCTATTTGATAATTAAAACTTTATTAACATGTTAAAGAAAGTATGATGCTAGACTCAATTAAAATTTGCAAGATCGTCGTTTTAACCAAGTATCATACTAAAACACTTTTAACATCGTACTAATTCTACTAAAACTTTGTGCAACACTTTCTTAAAAAGGAATGAAAGTTTTCCAGCCACTGAACTAATGAGAAATAGAATGTCGAAAACCCCAACAATTCAATTTTGTTCATAATTGTTGTAATTATTAGTTACATACTCCCTAATAACAAATAAGTAGATCCAAGACAAAATCAATTTACTTACATTAATAAAAGATAGTTTTGAGATACAAGATTAAGCTCGTGTGGATAGTTGGTATTGTCCATCGACTGATTTTAATAAAGTTTTGTTTACTTTCTCAACGTACGAGTAAGTTGCGAAGTTTTTCAAATGTATTATAAATATGTACGTGTCATTAATTATTTAAAATCTAATCGTTATTTATTTTGTGGTTAAAAATGACTTCTTCAGTCTCGCTAATAAATCTCTATTATTAAAATATTCTTAGGGTAATTCGCATAAGGATCGATCGAAGGCAAGCATATGTACATACATATACTTGTATGCAAGGGTAATTCCAGGATATCTTTAGCCTTAAGTCCAAAAAAATTGGCTTTTCGTCCGGGTGATATCACTTATTTTAGTAGTATATAAAGTTTGTCTTATAAAAAATCTTCATGTAACATTGACGTTAGTCTAATTAGTGAAACTTGGTTAGATAGCAAGGTTAATATATCAAATAAACACTATATTTGTTATCGAGTAGATAGAGAAGAGAGAAGTGGCGGCGGTGTTGCCGTGGTTGTAAAGAGAAATATAAATCATAAATTGCTGCCTATTATTAAATGTAAACTTATTGAAAATATTGGAATTTTTCAATTTATTTTCCGGGTGGTTCTTTTTCGCAAGTCAAAAGGCTTGATTTTAAAAATGATTTGCGTAAATTAATAACGACTAATGATATTTTTCTCATCGGTGGAGATTTCAACTGTAGACACAGAAATTGGGGTTGCACTAGAGCAAATGCTTGGGGCAATATTATGGCGGATTTGAATTCAAGACATCCATTTAACGTTTTATATCCCCCTCAACCCACCTGTATTCCCTCCAATAATCGAACTAACCCCTCCACATTGGATTTATTCCTTACTAATATGCCCGAACTTTTTACCCAACCCAACGTTGAAAATGATTTGAGTTCAAATCACTTGCCAGTTTTGATAGAAATTAATTCTACCCCTGTAGAGACTTGTAACGTTGTTTATGATTTTAAAAATATAAATTGGAACAGATTTAAAAGTCATGTGCAACAAAAATTAAGTGATATACCGATCATTAGTTCCAATCATATAAATTCTGCACAAATTGATGAATCTGTGAATGCATTTACAAATTCTGTACTTGAAAGCATTGAGCAATCTGTCCCGAAAAAAATTCAACGTCGAGATAATGGCAACGCACTTCCACCTCAAATAGTAGAAACTATAAAGATTAGAAATAGATATAGAAGTTTATGGATTAGGTCAAGAGAACAATATTACTACTCTGATGTGAAACTTTTGAATGGAATTATTAAGACACTGCTTGCTGATTTTAGAAATAAATTATGGAACCATAAGCTTCAGGGCTTAGATAAAGGAAGTAAACCCTTTTGGAATATAATTAAAGTTGTTAAGAAAAAAAAGTCTACATTCCAGCGTTCAAGATAGGTGATACAATATTGCTTTCTAACGAGGAAAAAGCCAGTGCTTTATCAACGTAATTCTGTGCCAACCATTTAGTTGCAAATAATTTAACTGTTAACAGATATATTGAAAACACTGTTTCTCAATCAATACAATCGCTAAATTCAAGTACCATCGACGTTACAGATAATATTGTATCTTCTGAAGACTTAAGAGAAATTTTGAGAAGCCTCAAAAATACCAAATCACCTGGATTTGATAGTTTAAAAAATGTATTTTTAAAAAATCTCCCAAAAAAAGGTGTAAAATATTTGACTACACTTTTCAATGCATGTTTCAAAATAGGATGCTTTCCGAATGCGTGGAAAATGGCTAAAGTAATTCCAATCGCTAAGCCGGGCAAAAATGCTTGTCTGCCCTCTAGTTACAGACCAATTAGTTTATTAAGCTCTTTAAGTAAGTGTTTAGAAAAATTGATAAAAATCAAACTATTACAACATATCGATCAGAATGAAATTCTGCCACAAGAACAGTTTGGTTTTAGAAGACATCATAGTACTGTACACCAGGTTCATAGGATTGTAAATGATATTAAAAATAATCTTATTAGTGGTAAAAGTACGGGAATGGTCTTTCTTGATGTCGAAAAAGCGTTTGACTCAGTGTGGCATGAAGGGCTGATTCACAAACTTCTTGTAATAAATTTCCCAGTTTACTTAGTAAAAATGATTTCGTCCTTCCTTACTAATCGCGTTTTCAAAGTTTCTGTCAATAATTGGTATTCCGATCAAATTGATGTTCTTGCAGGTGTACGCCAAGGATCCGTTCTTGGACCGTTACTTTATATTATATACACGCATGATTTTCCAAAACCCCATTACTGTAAAACCGCAATTTTCGCGGATGATACTTGCATTTATTCGACAGATTCAATTGTTTTCTCAATCGAAAACAATCTGCGGTCTGCTTTGAATTTAGTTCAATCATATTTCGATGATTGGAAAATAAAGAATAAAGTTGAATGCTTCCAAGACACAGGCTCTCTTTTTCACTAGAAAAAGAAAAGCCTGTTATCTGCCAAGCAATAGGCTTCAGTTGAATGGGGTTCAAACTGAATGGAAATCGAGTGCCAAGTACCCTGGTGTACACCTGGACAAAACCTTGACCTTTAGTTTGCATATTCAACAAACACTTAACAAACTTAATGTGGCAATAAAAACTCTTTATATTTCAAAGCATATAATGCTATATGGTTCTCCCGTCTGGGGAACATGCGCTAAGAGTCATATACGCCGGCTTCAAATTATGCAAAATAAAATCTTAAAAATGATGCTTAATCTTCCCTGGCACTTTTTTACGGAAGAACTCCACGAAGAAGCAAAAATTGAAAAAGTTGCAATTCGAATCGCAAAATTATATGATCGTTATAAGGTATCGTGCGGTTACTCTGAAAATAACTTGATATTAAATTTAGCAACTTAAGATGTTGTAACCTTTTGTTTTTTCTTTTCTATTTATTTATTTATTAAAAAAAAATCATTTTCTTATGCTGTGATACAAAAAAAATATATTTATTTGCTTGTTAATTTAGTTACATTTGTATTTATTTATTTGTTTTGTTCAATTATTGTAACTTTTTATTTATTAACTTATTTATTTATTTCTATATTTATTAACATATTTATTTATTTCCACACAGGCCTATTCCAGACATTTATTTGAATGGAGTAGTGCTTCCCAAGTGTGAAAAGTTTAAATATCTGGGGTCTTTGATAAATAACGAAGCTACTTGTGATGACGATATCAATCATCGCGTAAGCGTAGGGTGGATGAAGTGGCGGGAAAATTCTGCGACCGAAAAATGCCCCCTAAGCTGAAAGGAAAGCTCTACACTTCAGTTGTGCGTCCAGCACTCACATACGGTTCACAATGTTGGACAATGTACAAAAAGTATGAGAGTAAGCTAACGGCAGCTGAGATGAAGATGCTTCCTATGACAGCAGGAGTTACAAAGCTTGATCGGATTAGAAGTACGAAGATCCGAGGAAGCCTTCATGTTAAGAATACCATTTCCCAAAAAATTGAACACGACCGACTCAGTTGGTATTGCCATGTTCAAAGGAGAGATCCTGAGAACCCCGTCAAAAAGGCAATATCATACAACGTTCCAATTCGGAATAAAAAGAAAGGTAGGCCTAAACACTCCTGGTACAAACAAATGCAAAAACACCAGCATTCAGTTGGCCTCAGAAATGGAACAATACAAAACCGGGAGGCTTGCCGCCGATTTCTGAGGTCAACCCGGCGAACCCCACAGGCGGATCACTAGTGTGAAGCAGATACGTGGGAGAGTTATGATCCCCTCGACATCGAGATCATAACAGCGCCGAACAAAAGAAGAAGAAGATTAACATATTTATTTATTTATTTATTTATTTTTATTTATTTATCTATCTATTTATTATTTATTTATTATTATTTATTTATTCATATATCATCTATTTATTTACCTATTTATTTATTTATTTATTTATTTATTGATTGATTGATTAATTGATTAATTTATTTATTTATATTTTTTGCTGTTTCCTAAATTTATTTATTTATTAATCTTTCTGTTTCTTCTTGTTTAATAATAGATTTATTTATTCGTTTATATAAACTACCTACTGTGATATACATTTAATTAGATTTAATTTATTTTTATTTCGTTGTTCATATATTTATTTATCTATTTAAATGCTTATTTAATCGAGTATGTAAACAACATCTTTTTTTGTGATCTCACACAGTCCCACTTCTCTCTTCTCTGGAAATATCCAGGAAATATCTTTATTTGTTTATTGTATGAAGGTTTTTTTATGTAGAAAAAATGCTTGTAATCACAATTTTGTAAGATGGTGCAATAGGCCCCAGGTATGCGATTATGTATGGAATATGACATCTTTGAAATGTCTGCCTCGGCTCCTTACGGTTGCACGAATCAAAGTGGTACAATTTTCAACCACTGTTGCGCATAGATACGGCTGAATTTTGAGTGATGGCCTGTGTTATGTTCACTTTGAAGACATAGAGCGATTGTGGTTTATCCGCACAGACCTATGCTACTTTAGGCAACCCCACAGGAAAGCATCTAGCGGGATCAAATCCCAAGACCTTGGTGGCCAATTTACGTCCTCTGCGAGACATAACCATAACCGGCTTAACCACTTGTCGTCTAGGTCCATAATAATCTTTTTGTAACGCTCGTCATAGACGATGACCGCTTCACCAACGTCGCTTTCGAAAAAAGTAGAGACCAATAGTGTCGCCTGCATGACAAGAAGCAAGAAATCGGCTGTGGGTTCTGCTGTACACTTTCACGGAAGCGGCGATGTTCTCAGCCGATCTTGCGTTCCTTTGATGCAAGAATTTTGGCTGATTGATTATCGAATCGGTCATCTCAAATTTGGCCACAAAGCTTTAAAGAGTGGGCTGTTAAGGGCCCCCACGTCTAAAATGGGTGCAACGCACTCAACGTGCACTAACCAGCACTCCTTTTGATAATAAGATTATATCATTTGGCTGTGTTGTTCACGTGTGTGACTTGCCCTGGTGATTCAGTATCAGTAACTCAGTAATAAAAAATAGATTTGACACCAAAACAACATAGTCGGTAAAGGCCGCCAAAATCTACCCGCGCCAATTGAAAAACCGTTTACTTATTTTACAAGACGGAAAAGGGCTTTCAGACAAGATTATTCCAAAACATCTTCCACACTAGTTTGAGCACTTGCATGTAGATGAATAATTTGTTGTCCTCGTTGTTATTTAGTTTAAAATTTATTTCAAAGAGTGACTCTCTTCAATTATTTTGAAACCCAAACCAACAAAGACTCAACACAAACCCTTAAATGAAAATAAACGGTCTGTGGTTTAAATGATTGTTTCTTTCAATTTGTGGTCTGCAACACGTTTTCGAAGAATTACCTTCTTATGAAAAAGTCAAAGAGAACAAACTGCTTCTGACAATTGAAAATTTGTCGCTTTGCACATAACACTACAAGTAGGTATCATTATAATTTGTGGTAAGGCAAATTTTCAAGGACACTTTGTAAAAATACCAGGGAGACAAGGGCATTCGGCCTTAACAATCCAAGTTGAATTAAACTATATCTGGTTAGTTGAATTTTCACATATAAGTTGAACTTAATCGTTTGTGGTTTTCTGTATAGGTATCTACTAAGGTGGAACATATGTTGTTTGTAAATTTGTTTATCATGCGGTTTTCTTGAACGTTGTCAAAGAAGAGATATTAAAAACTTGTTACCTACCAATGTACAGATATACATAAGTTGAAACTATCACAGAAAGAAGATTTTTTTTTATCATTCCAACATTTTGAAAAGGATACAAAATGCTTTATATTCGCGTCCATCTTTGAGCCATAAAAGCAGTTACGTGTGATCCATTCGTGGTAAAACTATATGAGCATATATTTTTTTTTAACATTCCGCAGATATTTTTCGTTCATTAAAGAAAGATTAAACATGATTGCAAAATATTTAAAATATTTTGAGTGCTAAATTAAAAAATTCATTTTATTTTTTTGCGCTTATAACCAATTCCAATAAAACTGTGTAATAAATTCAAATATAATCAGCAATAGCTGTGCTATCAATTTAAATGTAAAAATCACTGTCATTTCCTACATTCATCTCGAACAAAAATTTATAGGTAAAGACCTAGAAGACGTTATGTGTGGAAATAATAATAAACGCGGCCAACTAGTGTATCATTTCGTTGCTAACTCAGGGCTAGCGATTCTTAATGACAGTCGACCCACCCACTTTTCTAGGCATAAAGCATTTAGCCACATCGATCTTTCTCTTATACTTATACGCTATTCACACCAAATCAAAATCTAGATTTCGAGCAAAATTCTCAAAATCTCATCCAAATCTACTAGATTTCCCATACGTTTTCAGATTTCCAAATCTACTAGATTACGACAAAATCTACTTTCAAACACAAGATTGTCAAAACAAACAAACCTTTAGAAATGTTCTGCTTTGTCAGCAAATTGTCAGCAAGAGAAGAGGTAGATAAAAAGCAGATAATGATGGAGTCGAGTCTCGAGTGACTATTTGAAATTTGAATTGTGGGGAGAGAAGGAGAGAAGATAAATTATATCCAAGAAAGCAGGATAAATGGACAGAAACGTCAAATGAAATCCTGGTTCTTTCAGTGCGAACGCTTCAATGAGATTTCGTAATCTTGTTGCTGAAATCCGAGATTTTAATTCGGTGTGAAAAGCCTATTATTTCACTTTCTCTTCTCCCCATATGTTCGTGGAATATTTCCGATAATCTTTTTGGCAGTGATCATTTCCCTATAATTACATATAACCCTCGCATTTAACTCGTTCAATCAAAAACAAAAAAGGCCTAAAAAATTTCTGTTGGTTGGAGCGAACTGGGACCTTTTCCATTCGTCCATCTCAAACTCATTAGTCGCAAGGAAAGAAACTTCCAACATCAACAAGGAAGCATCAGTTATTAACAAATCCATACGCACTGCAGAAAATTTAGCCATTCTGCAAACTAGCGACAATTATCACTCAAAAACAGTTCCCTGGTGGAGCTAAATTCCGTAAAACCGCCAAAGCTGAAAAAATTAAGTGTTTTGAAAAATTCACCGCGACAATTAACCCTAATTGCTCTCCAGAAACTATGGGCTAATATCAAATTATTAACAGGTTCATTTACACAGAATACTATTAACACAATAGTTATTGGAAGCAAAACAATTAATTGCCCAATAGATATAACTGAGCTTTTTTCTCAGAACTGGGAACAATTTGCAGATGATCTGAGTTTCAGCTCCACATTTGTTAATGAAAAATTAAAAATACTAAACGATCCCAGTCCCTTAGCTTTTTGCATTGAATGCTAAATAAATATGATAGAGTTTATTTCTTGTTTGCGTTCAGTAAATGGTAAAACACCCGGTTTTGACCGCAGATCCTATGATACGCGTAAAAACTCCCCTTCTTCCTTAAAAACAAGACTCTTAACGTTATACAATAATATCTTTTATACAGGAATAATTCTGCATCCCTGCAAAGCGGCGAGTTACCTCAAGTTACCGTCCTATCTCGCTCCTTGCTTGTACAATCAAAATTTTGGGAAAAAAATATCGCCAATCGACTGTCATGGGTCCTTGAGAAAGAAAACATGATTGGCAACCGACAAGTTGGATTCCAAAAAGGCAAATCTACATTAGATGCACTACTGCATCTTGACCACTTTATCTCTTTTACTCTCTCTCTCTCTCTCTCTCTGAGAGAAGCCATGTGTCGTTACGTTACTTAGTTTAGATTTCGATAAGGCTTTCGACAGAGTTGAAGCCCATGTAGTCTTACAAAAAACTGTTAAATTGGAATATTGGACCCAAAGTATTTGGTTTTGTCAAATCTTTCCTTTCCAACAGAAGTTTTCATATTAAACATTCCGACATCATTTCGAAGATCTATAAGCTCAAAAACGGTATCCCCCAAGGATCACTACTGGTCTTATTTACGATAGGTTTTAATGAAGCAGATGACCTTATCATTTATTTCAAAATGTAAAGAGCTTCATATATTAGAAGCTATTTTTTCCCGCATTACTGAAGCCTTGGTGGACTGGAGCTACCATCTCATCTGAAAAATCTGAAATTTTTCATCTTTGTAAAAAATTTAACTGTAAAAAAACTATTGACGTAAACTTAAACAATAATCTTATAAAAAAGGTTAATTTCATTAAAATTCTTGGTCTCTTTTTAGACTCAAAATAAACATTTAAAAATCAATGTGTAGCACTTCATATATTATTTAATTATTCTTTTATTCTTATACCTATTATTTTTGTAAAATTAAGGTGGCAAGAATAAAAATTAAAGCTTTTATATATTAAAAATTAAAAATAACAAAGAAACTCACTTCTAAGTAATAAAAAATAAAATAACAAAGTTGACAATAGAGTAAACAAAAAAGTATAAAAGGAGAGTTTCAGTCGATTTATTTTCATTCTCGTCTGATATTTCACTTAGGACAGTCGGGTAATCCATTGTCCAGATAGAAAAATATCATACTTGAAGCTTGAGAATATTTCTTGTGTTGATGATTATTATTCAACGGACGGGTTTCCTCCTCCGCTTTTAATAACATAAACCTTGATCTATAATACCTTCTTAAATAATTTTAGTGCTTTTGTTTTGCACATCGGTGATAAGTTTAATTTGAGAGTTTATTTAACGGACGGGTTCTCCTCCGTCTTTAAAACTCGCACATTAAATCGTGCCACCTTATTTGATTATTTAATTACTTAACTTTTAAATTTTAATTATTTTTTTTTGTTCCTTAATATTAATATTTTTCTTTACATAAATTTTTTTTAAATAAAACTGTCAAAACTAATTTATATTAAAATACAAACGAAATTTTATTTGAAATTGACAATTACAAACTTTCTAAAAGTTTAAACTAAGGATCTTCAACCCACGTAACCTGAAATAAAAGAGGTTCACGCTACAAATGTACGAGTATCTATACAAGAAAAAGCCTTACTGCCAGATTAAATTTAATCAAATACTTATCATCTAAAACTAGTTATTCCATAATGAAAATAGTCTTATCAATATTTTAAAATCAGAAATTTTACATAAAATTGACTATGGTCTTCCAATCTACCAGTCTACCAACTTGGATACTTCCAAGCGATGTCATCAATTACTGAACTTTCGAAGTACTCTAAATCATCAACCAATAATAACATCTCCAAATTTTATTCCTGAACATCGCAGACAACTACAAATCTCTTGGTTGGAAATTGCTGAATACAATACATCGTATGCGGTGGTCGACGATAATGGTGTTCTTGTCTCCAAAGGCTTACTACCAGACTATTCTTAACTTTTTACTGCAGATTTTTAAAGTACTCGTAATGCAATACGCCAACAAAAATAAAATGCACGACTGGGTCGCACGAACTTGCTCCTATGTAAAAGACTAAGAATTTCAAAAATGAATTTTATTAGAGAAACTAAGCATAAAATTCATTTTTTAAATGACTAAAAAAAACTTCTGTAGTAGTTAAAGGTAAGAATAGGATGCCATGTAATTCAAGCAAATATAGATTTATGCAAGAACAAAAATTATAAGTCTTTGTAGTGGTTTCTTAAAAAATAAGGTTCTATATAAGAAAATTTAAAAACATTTTTAAGAAAAAATATTGGTACGCCAATTTGAAGTTTTTATTATTGTATGAATAAAAATTAAATTTACAAAAAAAAAAGTATTGAGTCGTTTTCGAGATATTGAATTTTCAAAAAGCAAAAATTGATTTTTTTTTTAATTAAAAAAAAATATTTGTCTTAAAGTTTTGAAATGCAATGTTTTTTATACTTTTTAGAAGCTTCTCTCTACGGAATTTCATTAAAATCCGTTGTGCTGATAATGAGAAATTCAAAATTTTAAAAAATCGTTCTATGGTAGGTACAGTCAGTAATATCTTGTTTTCAAAATTTGTTTTATTAAATTACAGATATTAAAAAATAATAGAAAGAAAACAAATTTAAGCAAAATTCTCGGAACCGTTTTAGAGAAAAATACAATTTTCGAAAACCATTTTTAACATTTGTATGGAGGTTACCGTTATTTTAAGGTAAAATGAATTTATTTTTCTCATAAATCTTGTAGATAATTTTTCCAAACTTTTATTTATCAAGTGGGATTTTCGAAATTTGAATAAATACTCGTACACAATAATATTTAAACTGCTGGCACCTTTAGCATACAAAAAATGATCAAAAACAAAAAAATGGTCCCAAGGGGGGTACCAAAACTACTCATTTTTTGGAAATTTTTTTTCAACCATTACCTAGGTTTAACTAAATTAAATTTTTTGATTTTTTTTTTTTTAATCGTTGGGACAGTTTTTGAGAAAAAAAAATATTTATAAAATTTCGAAAAAAAATCGTATGGCAGGTACCGTTATTTTTGGTCTTAAAAAATCAAATCAAAAAACATCCGGGCGTAAAAAATCAAAACCCATATCTACCAAGTTTGAAGAAAATCGGCCGAGCCGCTTAGGCTATAGTCGAACCGACAGACAGACAGACAGAATTGCCAGACCCACTTTTTTCGTCTTCGCTATCATCGTAATGTCAACTTTGATCAAAATCTCGAGTTCGATTTTTTTTACGAATGCATAACTTGCCTTATAGGTTATAGTACCTATAAGTCGCAAGTAAAAAAGACTATCATATTCTCTGATAGTCTTTTCACTATCACCGCCGCCGTAAAAAACATATCAAACTCCCATGGTATTACCGAAAAGATACGCAACCTTCTATTAACCAACAGCGAATATACCCCAATGACATCTCCCATAAGAAACTGAAGATTTACATAAGACTAAGACTTGGCCACACATATCTTACAGACGAACATATTTGCCATATTTGCGAAGAAAAACCTGCAAAAAAGATTCCTCAATTACCAATAGCATTACCGAACATAAACTCTCACACTTACTATCAGAAGTCAATTTAGATAACATCAACTTTGTATTCAATAAAATATCAGCTCTTAATCTAGAAAATTGTATCTAGTTCTAAATGTATATTATTTATGCACTCAATAAACTTTACTCTCATCTCATCTTTTAAAACTATCTGGCATCTAATTCTAGTCCTTAGATATTATTAATTTTGTAACTTATACTTACATTTTAATAAAGTAATAATAATAATATGTATATTTATTTTTATTAATTTCTCGTTAAATCCTGTTTCTAGCTTCTAAGTTCTAACTGTTAGTTTGAGGTGTTTACAGTTAAAGCATCCAGAAATATTTTGTATACAAGATCTCAATAAAACTATACGTTTGTTATTTAATCCACTTTTGGGAGCGTGCGAGCAAATTAGGAGTACAAAGCTGAAAATATAATATAGGGTTTTCCAATAAGAGGTGTTATTTTGATACTCAAAGAAAAATGGCATTTTTGGAGATAAATGATCGGATGTTTATTTCATTATAAAGAGGAAGGTATGCCGTTAATAATGGAACACAACATCAGCCAAATGGCCGCCAAGACCACGCTAACAGGACCATATCCTT
Source organism: Chrysotoxum bicinctum (assembly GCA_911387755.1). NCBI lineage: Eukaryota > Metazoa > Arthropoda > Insecta > Diptera > Syrphidae > Chrysotoxum > Chrysotoxum bicinctum. The sequence goes on from OU426989.1 coordinate 443,244, forward strand.
TTCATGAAATTTTCCATAACCAAATCGCAAAGTGGCTGATGAGGCCCATTTCCACCTCGGAGGCTACGTCAACAAGCAAAACTGTCGCATCTGGGGCTCGGAAAACCCAAGAGTTATTGTTGAAAAGCCTCTCCATCCTCAACGCGTGACTGTTTGGTGCCCAGCGTCGATTCAAGACCTCAAAGATGAAATTCGTGAGGCTATCGAGGACATAGGGCAGCCACTTTGCGATTTGCATCAATTAACCTATGAAACAATACACTAAATTTTATATCAGCTAATAAAAACCGAACAGGATAACTAAATCAAATGTTTTCACTCGTTTTCTTTTGCCATAATAGTAAAGAACTTTTCGACAGATGCGATGGCTTTTCAAAAATTATGCTGAATTTACATCGTCAATTTGTCAGAATTTCTACCACAAAACTAAAAAAAATACTTTTTTAATGACCTCTGTATATTTATCCGAAGTCAAATAATGGTGGTTTGAAAAGAATGAGCAATTTCATTCTTTCTTGCATCGAGGTGATATTAATGGTAGAAAATTTTTCTATTAAACGGCTTCTAAACACAGGTAAGTTTTGGTAGATTTAAGACCATTAAGATGATGAAGTCGTTTGAAGCCAAAAATATAAGAAAATGTGGCAACTTGTCAGTCGTGTAATTCCAACATAAGTAAGAGACAAGGTACAAGACATCTCAATATGATTAGTGACATAATAAGTCATAACTGGAAGGACCACTAAAACAAAAAAATCTCTTCAATTTTAAAAAATAGTATATATGTATGTACCGGTCCTATACTGTTAGAAGGACTATTACTTTTTCTTGGGCATATGATGGGTTTTTAAGTGAAATTTTGAAGTGAAATTTTAAATTAAACATTTCGTTTTTAATTTACAAAAAGATGAAATGCTCAAAAATGCCAAATTTTTGATCAATTTCTAAAGCCAAGTCTAATACTCAAGAATAACTTTTGGTGTCACACATGACTTTTCAACTTCCTTATGTAAAACCCCAGCGATTTGCAGCTTTTGTGCTGTTGCTGTGACGAATACGTCGAGTTAACGCCACGTGTGCGGTTTGTGATGAGACGTTTCGTAAGCAGAGGGCTTAAATTGAACTTTTAACTTTCTTAGGCGGGAATCCGCTCATTGTCGTTGGAAAGTACATAAACGTAATCGGTGGTACGCAAAAAATAATAATAAAACGCCCTCAACAGAAAAAAAAAGAGTGAATATTGATTTAAATATCCCAACTAATTCCGTTTAAACATATCCATATTCCAGGATGATAAGGAAGTATACCTATAGAGGAAGGAAGAGAAAGAGAAAATAATGTTTCCTGAATTTATTATCGTTTTATTTTTTTTTATGATTTTTGTATTATAAATGCTATTATAAAATAAATGAATGGGGTAGTGATCCTAGTGGGCTGGGCAGGATGTATTGTATGACAGAAAAATAGGTAGGACACGCCTCTGTAGGGATACGGTTGCACGCACCTTTTTCAATTCACTTTTTTTCGCCTTTTTTTCATTCTTGTTTGAATTTATCATCATTATTTGAAAACCTGGTTGTGTGAATGCAACGCCACATTGGAACGTGATGCCATCCGCCAGATGTATATCACACATGTGGATATATTATATAAATGTAGGAAGATTTAAATAGAAGCTACACTCTCAGTTCAATTGTTCAGATTTGAATTAACATTTTCTTTTATAAAGGCTCTTTATGAAAATATCCTTTAAGTTCGTAGGTAGGTATAAAGCGTATTACCATCATACCAAGAGATATAGGTAGAAATTATTATCGCTAGTTATATAGTTCGCAGTAAGCATGTATCTGTTTGATGATATGATAAGTGTTAAGGGGAATATTGTAATTTTTTATCTAACAATGATAAATTGAATAAAGTATTTTTATAGGTAGCTATCTATTTAAGATTTAGGGTGGAAATACTTTCAAAACTAAAACATGCGAAAATTTGTTGTTTTTTTTTATATTAAATTATTTCCGGTTTTAAGCTCTTAGATAATAAGATTTTTAGATTTTATATAACTGGAATTGATGAAATTCGATCTTCATATACATATACATATATGTTTATGTATATACATATATATAAATTGTATATACCTTCATAGTTCAATTTTAAGCAATTATCATTTTCGACATTTGTTAATGTCAAAGTTTCGTGTGAAATACGATACTAACAAAATAAAAAAGGTATTTGATGATTTAAACTGTTATTAACCAAGTACTAAAACAATCTTAACATAGTACCTATGTACCTATACTGAAACTCTGCCCGAAGGTCTGTAAAACTATGAACATGACGAAGTGTGTGTGTTGAGATTCAAACCTTTTTTTATTACACCAAATAACAATACTGTTTATAAGATTTTGTAAAAGTAAACGATCACTTGCAGGTCGAATTTGTGTAGGTATCATCCCGCAAAACCATGAATCTCACTATGGAAATATGTATGTACATCATTTGATAGCAAAAATAAAAAAAAAATTGGTTCTCTCTGAGGAACTCCAGAAAGAAGCCCTCATCTACATTCACAGGGGTTTCAACGAGAGATTGACGAAAGTTTTTTCTGCAAATGCATTACAAATTTTTAGGAGTACCTTACATAAAATTGACCGGATTACAATCACATTTTTTTTTTAATTAATAAATTTGCCAAAAACTTTCAGGGTTAGTAATAAAAAGAGTAATGCTATCAAATTAAGCAAGAGCATGCAATCCGATGTTATAGGTAAAAGTTTAGGAGTTTTTAGAGATATAAGTCGTTTTACTGCAAAGACCTCCAACGTTTTGTTAGTATAGGAACAGAACCTGATAATTTTTTTTTTGAATTAGAAATTCAATAACACTAAAAATGTGACTTGTTAACTTTTTCAAAAATTTGTTGTAATTTTGTATTTTTTCTTCTATAATTTTTGAACTTAGAAACATGTTCCATTTAAAATACGATTATGTTAAACTTTTTTTAAAAAGCTATATTTTCAAAATATCGTCTAAGTCGGAACATTTGAATTTTGGGTAAACTATTCACTGTAAAGTTGCCCGGCTGTATTTCAATATTTAAGACTTACACAGGGATTTAAAATCGTTCACCTGTTCTCACGATATGGAATTTTCCAAGCAAATTTTAAATATTTCTTTTTTAAATGCAAAAACTATTTTTTTCGAAAGTTTTGTTAATAAATATTATTTCATTGGAAGACGCTTCCGTATATTTTTGATCTAAATCGATAGAACCGTCAATGAGGAAATCAAAAATAAAATAAAAAACGTTTATAATATTATTTTTCATCAAAATGTAGACCATACCTACAATAGTACAAATATTTTTTGAATCAAAATCCATACAGACGTTTTCGATATAAATGAAATTGTTCATAGTGGCTGTATGATTAGGTACGGTAAGAGCTGTTTCCCGCTCGAAATCTTGAAAGAAAGTCAGTATCATAACTCCGCAGAACGAAATGAGTCGCTTTATGCTTGAAATATTGAAAACTTATTTCCAAAATAAGTGCTGTGTAGCATAAAAAGTGCGTTTTTTGAAAATAAAGTTTTGGGCGAAAGGAAGCACCCACCACACAAAAAGTTCGTGAGACTGGTATGCTAGTGTACAACACTCATGGTCCCCGTCGTCGTACGCTGTGCTGCACAGACGAGAATGATGCTGCTGTAGCCGAGAGTGTGTGACTCAATTCACAAATATCAACTTACCATTGATCTCAATCTCTCAACATTTCAGGGACTATCCAGAGGAGAATTCTGCACAAGGATCTCGGATTATTCGCTTACAAGGTCCAATTGACTCAGCAATTGAAGGCGCCGAGGCAGCCACTTGAACGACGTTGTGTTCTATACGTATATAATGGGAGGGAATGTTTGCTCTCACTACTGAAGCCGCAATACATGGACAAAATTTATTTTGTTTATTTTATTGCATTTTTAAAAAGAAACTTGTATCTGTTCCACTCTAAATATACCTTCCATACCCCATAGATTAAATATGGATTTGGGTCTCGGCCTGTTTGGACATCTGTAGGACCATCTTTTGAGAATGATGATCCTTTTTATATAGAGAAGAAAGCAATGGAAATAAAATTATTCGCTGGTGAAACTTTGACTTCAAGTATCTTGGATAAAAGAGACTTATGTGCATTATACCACTTACTATACCTCGAAACCTAAAAAACCCTTAAAATTTTTGGTAAAAAATAAAATAGACGTTGAAAATAATAGACGCCTGACTAAATAGCCATATTGGAATTAGCAAACTAATGTTTCCGTGCAATAATTTCAATGTGTTTGCAATTGTTCTGAGCCAAGTTCATAGTAAATTTGACTTTAGTACCTACAATTTGCTCAGGGTTAAACCTTAGATTTACTTGACTTTAACGCATTATTAAAATAACCTACTTCCCTTCCTAATTACAGTTTAACTTTTTAAACGAACAAAAGAGAAATCTTGATTGAACTGTCATTGAACTAAAATTGAATCAATATTGAGTCTGCAACATCATCATCATCATCGGCTCGACAACCGGGTTCCGGTCCTGGCCTCTTTCAACAAGTCTCTCCACCTATCCCGGTCTCCGGCCGACGCCATCCAGTTGCGCACCCCAAGGCTTCGGGCGTCCTGGTCTACGCCATCTCTCCAGCGCAAGCATGGTCTACCACGCTGTCGTCTACCATAGAATGTACCACAAAGAACTTTCCGAGCAGGTTCCTCTTCGCTCATGCGAGCTAGGTGCCCTGCCCACCGGAGTCTACCGAGCTTAATTTTTGTCACGATATCTGCTTCAAGGTAGATTGCGTACAGTTCATGATTGTGCCGTCTCCGGAATCGTCCTTCCTCACATACGGGGCCAACAATTCTCCTTAAGACTTTTCTCTCGAACGCAGCTAAGAGGTCGGAGTGCCTTTTGCTAAGCACCCAAGTCTCGGATCCATATGTGAGTACTGGCAGGACCATGGTCCTGTACAGCAGCAGTTTTGAAGTTATGGTGATATTTCTGGATTTGAAGAGCTTTGACAGACTATAGTAGGCTCTGTTGGATTTGAGAAGCCGCCCGCGTATTTCTTCTTCTATATTGTTATCGGCTGCTACTATTGACCCAAGGTATTTAAAGGATTGCACCACTTCAAATTCGTGCTCCGCAACCTTGATTGTTTGACCAACTGTTCCTCCCGCATTCGACGCCACCATGTACTTTGTTTAACCTTCACTAATGTGCAGCCCCAGATTTTGTGCCGCCTGCTCGATCTAGATGAAGGAATCGTGTACAGCTTGTTCGGTTCTTCCGATGATGTCGATGTCGTCTGCGTAAGCCAGTAACTGGCTGGACCTGTTGACGATGGTCCCTCTTGTTGCCGTGTCAGAGTCACGGATTGCTTTCTCCAACGCCAGGTTGAAGAGGAGGCAGGCCAAACCGTCCCCTTGTCAGAGTCCATTAAAGATGTTGATTGGTCTGGATAGCAATCCGGCTATTTTTTGAGGCAACAAACCGTGTTTATTCTTCGACCACTGGACTTTGCCCCATTTAATTTAATTCCTTTACTTCTTTCTAGTATGTAGACGAATGTTTTAGGTATCTTATATGCATTTCTTGGACTTCTGACCGGCAGATTCGTTAATAGCCCCAACGTAGGAGGTTCTGAAAAAGTTCAATTTAAATTAAGATCTATTTGACATTTTAATACTACGAGTAAGTAATCGTTACTAAAATTAAACTAAAATGTGAGAAGAGACTACATAGTATTAACTGTTATTTTACTTGTATTCAAATAATCCATTATATTCAGATTATTCTGATTTCTGAGCCACTAACATCCAGGACATTCTTTTCTTATCCATAAGTTTGATTTTGAACAACAAATCTAATGGATTTAATTGTTTTAAACACTAAACAAATATATATTACAAAGCTGTGGTTTATTTACATTTACACACACAAATTATCGTCCATTATCGTGAATAGAAAACGTATTTCAACTATAAAAGGCAATTTCAATAACAAAGGAATGTTAATCTGCATAAACAGCGCAGAGTAATTAATTTAGGCAGATCGATTGAAGTTCACTCAATCGAAAGAACGAACCGTCAATCGCAAAAACAAATGCAGTTTGACGTCGCATTCACTTTTCGGTCGGTTCGTGTACACTCAATTAAAAAGTTTTGCAAACAAGAACTTTATCATTCAGGTGCGACCAACTGGAAGAATTAATTTGAACTTCACGCAAAAGGTGAAAGGAATCGGGCGCGATTTTATAATTGCATAAACGGTCTTTAAACAAAAAAACGATTTGTGTTCAATTACAATGGAACCCGTGCTATTAATTAATTTCGACTGCACAAAACAAATACGGTCAGAACGAATAAAAGAACCATATATTCCGCAATCCCACCTCAATTGATAGCAATTTTCCCACAAGCCATTCATTTATGGGAAATCACTTTGAGTATGTACATTGGCGACAACAAAAATCGACAATCACTTTGGGGAAGCTGCAGTTCACCATTATGCCGAATATTAGTGGCATCAATTTGTCATTTATAAAAGTGGCCTTTGTTGGCTCTTCTCGTAGACCCGATTGACAGAAAGACACCAAATCCAAGTGATATATGCGAAAGTCATGCTGTGATCCTGACAGAGCCCTTTAAAGGTGACCACAAAAAAGCAAATTCAATGTGATGCTTCTGTTGAATCATAAATTTAACGGCACAACAACAGGAATGCTACCCTATCTACAGTCAAAAGTAGCATTAGCACGGTGTGCAATTGTTATTGTTTCCTGTTTGTTCTATTCAATGTACGCTGTACGGCAAGCAATGGAACCCTCTTCTATTGGCGCAATGAATCTGTTTCCAGTAGTACACTCGTTTATCGGAAAATTGCCGGTAGTCATTCAGCGGGGACACAATGGGACATCGGTTTGAAGTAAACATTTTCATTGCTTTCGGAACACTGATGCTGCTGGTGATGCTTACAAGAGAGCGCAACAAATCTGTCCTACAATAGGTTGACATAAATACATTATGTCCTTTTGGGATATAGTGAATATATAACAAAAAAATAAGAAAAATAAATACAATTTTAGGGTGACAATTGCTTGGCAAACATTTTTGGACAATTGTGTCAGAGTTTTTACAATAAGGGAAAAGGGACCATATAGGTATTTGATAACATTAGGAAGATAGGTCGAATATTGGCGATAATGGAACTTGTTTTTTTTTTTTTTTTTTTATAGTTGACTTACGTAAGTAAGTTCACTCTTTATAATGTAAAGTTACTTAGGTATTGTTTATCTTTTGGATTTATATGAAGAGTTTGAAATATTTTGAACACTTATGATTCTATGTTTTTAATAAATGACCTTTACGATGAGCATTACATGAATTATGTGTTTTAACTGATTCTAAGACTTTAATTCATTTTATTTAAATATATTTTTTTTTTGATTATTTGAATTCCGTTGATAGATGAAATGTCAAAACCTATTAAATAGGACAGTCGTAACTTAATCTAGTGTCAGACCCAGTCATGTGATCTTTATCCCGCTGACTTAATTACAGATAAAAGTTTAGAGCTTAGTTATCTCAGTCATCGTCAGATCAGAGACCACATATCAGTACTTAGTTTGACTAAACCTAGGATTCGGCTTCAACCCAGTCAAGCCACCAATATTTTGCTCGATTCAATCCATTAGAGTTATATTATGTATAACCACGTTTATTGAGCCCAATAATTAACCATATGCATCAATATACGGGGATGTTGTTGGTATGTATCAACTTTCCAAAACATTTCCATAAATATTTCGCTTAAATAGTCCCGATACTCGTTTTCTGCAACGTGCGTAAATCGTGTAAAGTGATTACTTCCAAAGTCCAGTATGACGTTGTCAATTCTGGAAACTCCGGAAGCGTCCAATACTACTAAATACTAAAGTTATCTAATGAAATAGTGAACTTCTCAGGTGTACCTCAGGGTAGTCACCTTGAACCGTTACTGTTCATTATTTTTATTAATGACCTACCAAGTCTCCTCTCTTTTTTAAGATGCCTCTTGTATGCTGATGATCTTAAAGTTTTTAGCTCCATAAAATCGTTATCTGATGCAAATAATGTCCAAGCTGATCTTAATAAAATTCTTCAATGGTGTAAGTTGAATGGACTCTTTTTTAACAATAAGAAAAGTAGTGTTGTGACTTATTCAAAAGTACTGAATCCTTTCTGTTTTGAATACAAGCTTGATACCAGATTACCAGAAGGATCTCGGAGTGATTTTCGACTCGAAAATAAATTTTTCGCTTCACATCGATCATATAATTTCTAGGGAAAAATTCGGTTAGAAATTCAAAATGTTTCGAGGATCCTTATACAATTAAAACTCTTTATACGAGTATTGTAAGACCGTTGCTGAATATTGTAGCGTTATATGGAATTCTTACACAAAGTCAAGTATCATTCGTATAGAAAAATTCAAAAAAGATTTACTAAGTTTGCTTGCGTAAAACTTTTGGTTCTTTAAGTGTTGCATGTTATGAAAACAGATGTGTTCTCATCGACCTTAAACCTCTCATTTTGAGAAGAAAATTTAATTCTGTACTATTTGCTTGTGATGTCCTCAATTCTATTATTGATTGTCTGGTGCTGTTGTCAATGTTTAATAGTTATGTATGCACATAGTCGTAGTTTGCGACCAAGAAATGGTGATTTTTTATATGTTCCATATCATAGTACAAGTTATGCTATAGGCACAGTCCATGTCCAATCACTAATGCGTGAATTGATTTTAATGAATTTGATTATGCAATTGATTTTAATATGAATATAAATGAAATTAAAAGAAAATTGATAAGCTTGCAAATCCTAAAACGTATATTTAACTTACTTAAATAATTTATCTTTTTAAAATTGTATATTCATAACATATATTTAAAGTTAATTTTAAGGTTAATCTTCATAAAGTCTTGTAACTTGAATGACGGTAATAAATAAGTAAATAAATAAATACTAAATACTGGATTTGCATGAGTCATGAACGGATGATTGGTAGCAAATAATCTTCATATCAGGTCTTAAATAACATCTTTTGAGAGCAATTCTCTAACTGAGTATTCTAAAGTATTCTAAATAAACATTTAAGCACTTCACAAGAGTTTTCGAGTTGAATGAAGACCACTTAAACTTGTTATTTTTAGTTTTTTTTGCAGTTGTGCCTCAAATCCGAATTACGCGTCTTACTGAGGTGTGGAACAGTATGGTTTCATATCTCCCATATTTGATTCCGATCAAAAGGCTTCGAAAATATCAAATTTGGGTTGGAGTTGTGTTTGAATATCTTCAATTTTGGAGCCATCGCATTCATCCATCGGGAAACGCTAACTAATTATCGAGCTCCCTATCAGAAATGTATGTTGAAAAGGGTTTGTACCTTGCAGAAGACCATTAGTGACACTGAAAACTTCAGTTGTGGTGAAATCTCTATCAGTTTCGTCAAATAACGTTTTTTCAAATACTGTTTTGAGCTCGAACTTTCTTAGTAGTTGTTTAGTTTAAACAACGAGCCTTACCCATTTGAAAATTTTTCTTTAACTTATCTTTCTATTTAGTACACAATTTTTAAATAGCACTGTACGTGCCATCAAGCCGTACATTTTTATTATTCACAAAAAAATTTTGTCTTTCATTTAAGGAAGGTCTAAAAACCTAGCGGTGGAAAATCAGCGAAAATTAAAAAAAAAAAAAACACCAAAATTTGTGGCTTTTTTGTTGCTAATTAGTTGCTGGAATACCGATTTTGTTGCTCGAACCGATCGCGAGAAATCGGCAACAGTTCTAGATTTATGTTAAGATAGTGTGGAAATTACTAAATTTTGGAATAACCGATCACACAAATGAGAGTAAATTTGTTGCTAATTTGTTACTGTAAGATGTTCCAAGAAAAAGTTGAAAAAAAAAATATTTATTCACAGTTAATTATTTAACTAACTCAAATTTGATGTCGTGCACGCTCAGTGCCGCCGCTGGTTGTTCGTGCGCCCTTGTGCAACAACCTTAGATTGCCGCCCCATATATTGGGTGCCGGGGGTATATACGTTGAATAAGTGGAAGTTTTATTTATTCTCCATTTCGCAGTTGAAAAATTTAAGCAAAAATGCATTGTTGTTGTCGCGTTCCAAGCTACATCAAATTCTTATAAAATGAACGTAGTCAGACAGACTCTCCTGTAAATGAGTTTGAGAGTTTCTGTTATAGCATATACAATCATTTACTTCCGGATCTGGAAGTATTATATATAATTCCTTGACATCTTAGGTATCCTTTGATGGAATTTGACATTTTGTGATTTGTGTGCGAACTATATTTTGATATACCTAAATAGAGTCTGAACTTTGAATGTCATTTGAAAGCTCAAATTCGAACGACCAATGAAACGTTAAATTTCTGAGTTATACTGATTTTGTTCAATCCGTTGACATTTAAGTTATTTATCAATTCAATTCTAAAATTAATCAAAAACTATATTCATAAATCCTTATTTAAAAACAAACATAAATATTTAGAGACACAAAATTTGTTTTTCCTTTTACCTAAGACCCTGTCGCAGTTTTTTTTCCGTTGTGAAGGTGGTTTGTTTACATTTGTTAATAATGTTTTAAATCACCTTCTACTAATTTTGTTCTAAAGTTACCAACTTAGATTTAAGATATTTAGCTATATCATTGCAATCAGAATATTGATACCCATTTATACAAAAATACGAGTAAATAAAAAAATTAATGGAAATACATGGGCTGTAAATTAAAAAAAAATCAATATACTTTTCGAGTTTATAGGTCTGAGATGTAGGTTGCATGGAAAGCTATTTCCCAAGTGTCAAGCAGTTTAGACTACGTCTGCAATTATTATTATTTGTTGTGAGGTGCGATAGTCACAAACAAAATATGAATAAAGATTGGTAGTGGATTGTGTGCGGGCACTACGTAGTGAACGGTCAAATGTAAACAGGTTCCAATAACTTAAGGAAAACTTTTGGAGTATGCTATATACGTTGAGTTAGATCGATCTCTTAATTTTCCGCCCCTAGAGGTTGGCGCCCTTGTGCGCCGCACATTTTGCACATATGGTAGCGGCGGCCCTGTGCACGCTAGCTTAACTCTCGATTTTTCCATGGAAAAATGCAATTAATAATTTGTTACTGAGCACAGTAGGCCTTGTCTGAGTGCAAAGAGTCAGCAACAAAATAGAAACCGGAAGTCGGTAGTTTTTGGAGACCGGTAAGCAAATAAACCGGTCACGCTACCTTAACTCTCGTTTTTTCCATGGAAAAAATCAATTAATATTTTGTTGCTCTTCATCTCTTGTAGCTTTTTTCTCGTTGATCCTGAACAACGTTCTAAGAGGTATCTAAAAACAAAACGATAAGAATAGATTTATTTTGTGTAAAAAATGCTCTAGAAGTTATTTCAAAATTATGAAAAGAATAAAGGACATCAAGTATATTTAGAAAAAGGGGTTTATAAATTTGTAAAAATATTTAAAATAATAAACAACATGCCATGTCCGCACGATTGCGTCCACAGCCCCTTACCAATTTTTGTATAATTTTTAGACTTGTTCTATGAATCAATACTAAGATCAAGTTCAAAAACAAACAAAATCGGCTGATTAGATCAGGAATTGTGGGTGTTTAAATATTCCATCATTGTCCAAAAAAATATATATTTAGTCAATTATATATTTTTATAACCTGCTAAAAGTTAGATATACATATATCAAAATAGATGAATTTACATTAAAGTTCACACGATTAGCTTGAATTCAAGCTATTATTTGTATAATTTTTAAAATTTCTTAATTTTATTTCAAGGGTTTATAAATAGTAAAAATATTCAAATATTATATGAAGCTGAAGATCGCTGCATCGAAATTTATGTTTTCATTTAGGATAGCAGATCTCGATAAGTATCAAAGATATTGGAATATTTTAAACGCCAAAATGTTGGGCGCAAATTTTTCTAGGGGCGATGTCCGTTACATTTTTTAAATTGTATCTCGTTATATTTTATTTTAGTGAGTTTTAAAACTTTTAAGACAAAAAAATTTTTAGGAGAGGATATAGACCGCAATAATTTTTTTAGAAATAAAATAAATATGACCCAATGTAGAATATACGTTTCTCTAGGGGCGATGTTTCTCCTTTTTTTTTATTTTTTTTTATTAAGCTTATTTAACCATGATTTAACCATGAAACTAACAAAAAAAAACAAAAAGTTTGGACCCTTATAACTTTGGATAGACTAATCGTAGGTAAAAAATCGGTACATGAAAAAATTAGAATTTCCAAACTCTAGGGGCGATGTTTTTTCTTTTTTTTATTTTTTTGTCTATTAAAGTTTTTTAAACATGAAAGTTAAAAAAAAAAAAAAAAAGTTTAGACCCTTATAACTTTGGATCAACTAATCGTAGGTATAAGAACGGTACATGAAAAAATTCGAATTTCCAAACTCTAGGGGAGATGTTTTTTCTTTTTTTTTTTATTTTTTTGTTTATTAAATTTTTTTAAACATGAAAGTTATAAAAAAAAAAGTTTAGACCCTTATAACTTTGGATCACCTAATCGTAGGTATAAGAACGGTACATGAAAAAATTAGAATTTCCAAACTCTAAAGGCGATGTTTTTTCTTTCCAGTTAGTTTAGCTGAATTTTCGTCATATTTTTTGTATGAAAAATAGAAAGATTTATTGAACGATTTTTAACCATTATCGAATTACTCACTATTCAATTGTCTATAGAATAATATGGCATTTATTTTTATATCGTGACATTCTAATAATAATGTAATAATAGAAAAAGTAGTAGGAAAGAAACAAAAAAATAAGCCGATCGTAATGTTCATTCCTCAATGTTTAACATAATGAGTCGTACACACAAAAAAAACATGTAAGTTGAAAACTACTTTTCAAAAACTAATTTTAATTCATTTTCAACAGGAGATGTCATTATTTTTGAAGTCCTTGATGACGGGGCGAACCAGAAAATTAAATTGGGAGCTCTTCCACGAGGTTTAACGAATCCTTTAAATAGCAGAGAAATATATAGACTTGTTGGAGCTATAGACTTGACGCCCCTTACGAATACTCGAAGAACATCTTCAGATTTAAATATAGGACACTTCACGGCCGTGTGCTTACGAGGAACTCAGTGGACAGAATACGACGATCGTTGTGAAAAAGAAATGTTCAGAAAAAATACATACGCTATTAAGCCAAGAATTTTAATGTATGTCAAAATCACATGACATAATTCTTTAGTTATAAAAAACCAATATTTTTTAGTAATGGAAAAAAAAGAACAATTAAATGTTAAATTGCCCGCTGTTCAGTAATGAGATTGCGGTGCTATTTTTTTTTTGTTCTATTTCCTGCCTAGATAAGGAATTTGAAACTCGACCGATTTGTACTCCGATTCTGGTGTTCTGTGTAATCCAAGACAACGTCTAAGACACTGCCTCTCAAACACCCGAATCTTTTCCATTTGAGATGGGGCAACGTTGAACCACACCGTTTACCCATAGGCAATCATCGGCCGGATGAGGGCCATGTGGCAAACCACCTTCACCCTGGTGTCAAGCCGGCTGCTGTAAAACAAACGTTTCGTCAGGGCAAAGGCTCCCCTAGCCCTGCTCAGAGCAGCATTTATATGTCTGTCGAAATACAAATACTGATCCAACCAGATGCCAAGGTACTTTACCACACTTTTGCTCGCCAGTGGTTGCCGGTGCGGCCCTACGATCATCAGTTTACACCAGTTTTTTCTAGTATCCCTAGGAGCTCCAGCCAACGGAGTCCTAAACAGAATCGATAAGCCAATGCCCTACGCATCACGCTACCGAGACCACATGATCAGGTCCATCCCAATTTAGGTTTTTATCGTTTATCAATTATCACTTGAGGACTAGCGTTTTTATTAGTCATTCAAGTTTGTTGTTGTAAATTTGAGTGAGATCAGACCAAAAACATAAATGTTAAGAAAAGAGCCAAGTTCTTCTATACAAAAACCTTTGTGTAACAAGTCAGCCGTGAATAGTACTGAGATCTAAAAGTACGCCAAGTTCTTACTTCATGAAGGTTTAATGCCGAATATTTAAAGTAGAATACTCGTACTATTGAAACAGCTACAATGTAATAGAGAAATTTTATTATTTAATGATTACTGACTAAAATTTGATGGGTTCACTGGTCAAGTTTTTAAAACCTTTCGAATTAGGCATAAAAAAAAACCTGCCAAGTAAGCCCATCAAATTTTAGTCAGTGATCATTAAATAATAAAATTTCTCTATTACATTGTAGCTGTTTCAATAGTATTCTACTTTAAATATTCGCTATTAAACCTTCATTAAGTAAGAACTTGGCGTACTATTAGATTTCAGTACTTTTCGCGGCTGACTTCTTACACAAAGGTTTTTGTATAGAAGAAATTGGCATTTTTTTTAACATTTATGTTTTTGGTCTGATCAGCTATTTCACGGTGTTTTTCCAGCGATTGAAACCTGATGAGCAGCAACCGATCTTGATATGGGGGTAAGTTCTGATTGTTAACCCAAGAAAGTCCCCATAGAGCAAAACGGACGAATCGACTTTGAATTAGTATTTAAATTCTCATATTAATTGTTCATGTTAAGAACAATGTAATAAGTCGATCACACTATTGGCTAGCATATTTAAGCATCTTAGCTCTAGCCACAATATTGTCATAATGGGATCTGAAGTTGAGCTCATTATCGCAGATAACTCCTGGTGGTAACTCTAGAAGCAATGCCTTCATTAAAGTAATAGTTTTGGGGTGATGTGCGAAGATGTTTACAGGATATGTTAACATAGCATTTGCCAACATTAAGTTACAGTGTTTTTTTGGCAACAAATAGAAAAATTGTTCTGTACTTTCTACAAAGGTAAAGTATCATTAGATGAAGAAATTACTCTTAAAATCTTCATGTCGTCCGCATTATGCAGATAGCTCCGAATGTTCAATTACAGATTCGACGTCATTGGTTGGCAGGATGAAAATAATCGGTCCTAGATGGCTGCCTTGTGGGATGATGGTAGGTACGAGTATATCGATTTTTAAAAATAAATACTAGTTTATTAAATTTTTTGTTTCAACATTAAGAAGTTAATACTCGCACAGAGTTTAACTATCTTCTTAATATACATACATTGTACACATTGAAAGCAATTTTGTTTGTCAATTAATAAAATGTTGATTTCTTTGGCATATTATGTGCAAACATGCAGTTTGTTTCAAATATTAATGATATACAAAACACAAACAAAATTATATGCGTATATGAGTTGAAAAAAAAATAATAAAATAAAATAACTTGCGTGTTTCAGTTATGATTCTTGTTGTCAATGAGCCAACGTTTATTTATAAAAAAAACTCTAAAGGATATATTCCCCCATTTAAGTTTTGTTTTCTAATTAAAAACCATTATGTGTATATTGCTTAGGGGTTTGGGTTTTTGTCTGTTTAAACTTCACCACAGATTCGTTGATAATAAAACCCACAAATATAATTTATCAATTTGAATTTATTTTTAAAAGTACATTATTGTAATAATAAAATTATTCCACCGTGACATATGTTCGAACTCAATCCTTTTTATTTGTTAATAATAAATCTTCCATAACCCATTCACTAATGTTCTTCATTCTCTCCGTGAATAATGTGTAGATGTTTGAATATTGAATGACCGTTTTCCCCCATAAGAAATCAATTGAAAATTGAATTGAGCTCCAAATTGACTCATTTTAGTAATTCCTGCTTTTTGGTTGAGAAATTGGCCATCAGAAATGAAAATTTAATGAAGAGCAGTAAGCGACAACAAGTGTACAATTGGAAAATTCTTCTTTGTATAAATCATTTTATTAGGAAATCGAACAAAATATGTCGAAGTCAATTGAGTAAAGGTTTATTTAATTAGAATCCATCATACGAATAAGCGTGGCAGAAATGTATAATTTGATTGTCACATCCGAAGAATCTAACGAGCATATTAAATGTAAATGGTTGTTTCTAATGCAGAGCCACCTGCCATGTCTTAAACAATATTACTAGGCATTCAACCCTAAACGAAGATTCAAGAATAAAATTGATTCCATTGTAAAAAACTATATATCAGACCATTAGCATGGATTTGTAAGTAATCTAACACTTCTATCGATTTTTAATTCTTATTTCCTATACAAGTCATGAGAAATACTGATTCCTTAGCTGTTATCATGATGGAACTTTAGTAAAGGCGGTATGGCTTCATACTTTCAGCTGAAATCGAATTTTATGATTTTTCTGTAAATTACATATAGGCAATAAACCAGAGGTACAAGTTCCTTATAGATTTTGGGTCTAACAACTTATAAACTCTGTAAATCTTTGGGTACGCTTGTCTTGTCTGAAAATGTAAATAAAATGCACGAATGGGCCGCACGAACTTGCTCTTATGTAAATGACTAAGAATTTCAAAAATGAGTGTTTTTAGAGAAAAACTATTCATAAACATAAAATTCTTTTTTTAAATGACTAAAACAACTCCTTTAGGAGTTGGAGCTAAGCACAGGATGCCATGTGTTTTAAGCAAATATTAGTTTATGCAAGAAAAAAATTATAGGTTTCTTAAGAAAATAAAATTTTTAAAACATTTCTAAGAGAAAATTTTGATACGGCAATTCAAAGTTTTTATTATTGTTCGAATAAAAATTAAATTTAGAAAAACAAATATTGAGCCGTTTTTGAGATATTGAATTTTCCAAAAAAAAAAAAAATAGATTGTCTTTTTAAATTCAAAAAATATTTTTTTTAAGTTTTGAAATGCTATGGCGCAAAATTTTAAAGGATTTATTAATATGTTAAAACCATTTTAGTAAATTACTAAGGATTGCTAATTTTAAACGATTTTAACATATTACTATCTCTTAACATTTTACTAAATTTAAAATCACAAACTGGCTACTTTAACTTTTAGTAAAAATTTCTTGGCAATTTGTTTTGAAAGAGTTAAATTGTGTTTTTTTTATGATTCGTGAACTAATTGATTTTAAAGTAAATAAAATAATATCAAATGTTTTCGGAAGGCGAAGATTTCAATAAGTTTGAAGACTCAGCTTTGTTCAGAAAAGCGCGTTGTTTTATAAGTCCTGAGCTGATTTTACTTTAGGTATAGGTTTGACAAGACAACAGTTCGGTTCTTGGTTGAAAACCTGAAAATCCAAGACCGAATTACATGCCGTGGGCTTCCAACTTCACCAGAATTACAAGTACTGGTAATTAAACTTCATAATGGAACACAAAATAAATTGATGAAATGCCACAAATATACGAATTACAAAATAAATTGTATAAATAAAGCAAAACGTTTTTTATTCGATAGTCAAAATAACATTTTTTATTTGAACACCCACCAAGCGAAACAGAATAAAACAAAACAAAACAAAACGTTTTGTTTTTTTGTTTCGTTTGGTGTGCGTTGAAATGAAACAAAATACGAACTATCGTAAAAGCTTAACTCCGGCTGAAAGATTATAACTCTACGGCAAGTAAACACAAATAACAATTTTGTGTTTACAAAACAGACATTATGGCGCAAAATTTTAAACATTTAAAACCTACTCTAAATCAATTTTAGAATGCGAGTCGACTCTAAATATTGAGTATAAAACGAGAACCGACTTTTTGTTAATTTTAAAGGACATAAACTATACTTTAACGTTAAAGAGCTTGTCTTACTTTAACAGCAGCAAATAGCTAGTTTATCTTTTAAAAGTATACTTTATCCATATTGACAATGGTCATTTCATACCAAAGCAAATGGAAGAAAAAATATTTACTGATGTTTTATTCAATTTTTTAAAGACGTTTTTTGTAAGTAGACTGAATAACTGAATATTATAAATTCGAAATAATCGTACGAAAGTGCTCTACGATGAACAAATCTGTAAATACAAATGTATGTAGGTACATACATATCTTATGTATGCACGCGCGCCGCCGCCGCCGGCCGAGACGAGTATAGCACCTTGCAACAACAAATTGAGTTTTTATGCTGTGAATTTGCGATTTATACTTTATTTCCATCTAAAATAATGTAAATAACTTATAAACAATCAAAATCTGTACCGAGGTAGTATAAAAAATGTACTTTTTTCGGCGAAAAATTATTTGGTTTAAAGTTGTCTGGTCTTTTTACTTTTTTGTGTGTTTTTGTAGTTGTGTGAGTTTTGTATCTGTCAAATTAAGGGTTGTTCAATGCAATTTCGCTTAGGTTCTGTTGTAAAACCCACATCAGTTAGAAGAGTTGTCTAACGTGTTTAAAATTATGCAAAAGTTAGACGAAGTCTCCAAGCTAAACGACTGCGTTAAGTAGAGCCGGTTTAATTCCTTAAACGAGAACTGTTTAAAATTTTGCGCCTATGTGTTTATTTATAAGAAAAGACAAAAGCTTTTAATCTTGCCAATCTTCAAATGTCATAGTAGAAAATAGCAATCCACAGCTTATCAATAGTAAGTTTATTGACATGTTCCTTATCTTTATACTCGTAATTATAGATAGGGCTTCTTGCCTTAATTAAAAAAAAAATTAACTTCTCTCCATCTACATATTTCATATTTATTTAAAATTTGCGCACAGAGTAAACGTAAAAGCAAATAAATCTGTAAAGTGCAACGAAAGAAGAAAATAAAAACAACCGAGTCAAAATTTTGTTTTTCAAAAAACAATAGGTCAGCTATCGGCAACGAAACATGTTTTTCTGTTTTGCTTTTGTTTTTATGTTTTGTTTCATTTGGTGTGCGTTTCGCCATAAGAAAGTATGCAGTTATCGTCAACGACCCTTGTTCGAAACAGTTTTGTTGCATTCGGTGTGTGTTGCTCGTATACAATAGCATGTATTTTCGACAACCACCATCGTAACACTTCAAAACAAAAACATGTGTTTTGTTTCGTTTTCTTTGGTGTGTTTAGTCTCAATGTTCTCTTGTTTCACGAAGCAAAAAAACATGTTTTGCTTTATCCGGTGTGTTTTCAGCCTAAGTTGTGACTTTGACATTTGACTTCTGACAAATCAAATTATTAGGTCCGTTCCTCAGATTTAGTTTTGTTTGCTTTATATTTTTTCACAAACTGTCATTGTTTGGACGTGTTCTGATGCACCGGTTTTAATCAAAGGCTATTAGTAACTTACTTGTTAGTAAAACGAAAAAAAAGGTTTAAAATCGTCGAAGAGCAAGTAAATAACTAAAAGTTTAAAAAATTGTTAACTAGTAATTTGCTAAGCCCTTAGTAATAGGTTGTTTAAAATTTTGCCCCAATGTTTTTTTTTAACTTTTTAGAAGCTTCTTTAAAAAAAATTAATTAAAAACCATTATGCCGATAATGGGAAATTCAAAATTCGATAAAATGGTTATATGGTTGGTAAAGTCAGTAATATCTTGTTTTCAAATTTGTTTTTATTAAATCGTTAGAATCAATCGAAGGAAAAAAAAAATTTAGCAAAATTCTCGGAATCGGAACCATTTTCGAGAAAAATACGATTTACGAAAACCATTTTTTAACATTTGTATGGAGGGTACCGTTATTTTTAGATAAAATTATTTTTTTTTTCATAGCTTGTATATTATTTTAAGAAACTTTTATTTACGAAGTTTAAAAAAATTGAGCGTGGGGTTTTCGAAATATTGAGTTTTCAAAAAACAATTTGATTTTTTTTTTAAATTCAAAAACTATTTTTTTGAAGACTTGAATAAACAATAAAAAACGAACATATTGATTCTCAAAACTCATAAAGAAAAACTTAAGTACTTTCTTTAAAACAAGTACAAGTAAATGACCGACAAGTAGAATTTTCAAATTATGGATAAAAGAGAACTTTGATTTCTTCTTGTCTTACCGTATCTAAGCTTTTCTTGTAATGCGTTTTTGGAAAATACGAAGTACTAAATGCACACACAACTAAAGGGTTTTACAATAGGGATATCTGTATTGCATTTATTAAAAAGGCTGGAACTTATAAATAAATAATAAACAAAATTATTTATTTAATGAATTTAGTTCTGCTCTTCACAAAAGTTTTCGTAAGAATAAATATATTGAAAATTAATTTTCAGTTAAAGAAAATTATAAACTTACTAATAATGAACAAAACAAAATGTTGTTTAAAACTCAACTAGAAAGTAACATATTCTTAACTTCAACAATCTGAGCTTTGACATGTGATTGCGGCCATGTCGTTAAAGCAATATCTGTCAAATTTGCTGATTTATTTATTCTGTATTGCCAAATCAACATGAAGGAGTTCCGGAGTTTAGAGTTATTAAAGACCATAGGCGCAATGACTTGTTTTTGCTAACTTGGCTCTCGAGAAATTAAAGGTTGACCTCAACTTCGGTTGAAAAATCAAATTTAGGAACGAGGGGCTTATTTCTGGATGAACGGGTTCGTCAACAACCTTAGTAGTCAACTTGAGAACGATCACGATCCAAACGAGATCCACCAAATTGCAATGCATCCAGAGAAAGTCACTGTTTGGTGTATATTTTGGGCTGGCGGCATCATCGCTCCAATACTTTTTTGAGAACGACGTTGCCTAGACTATTACCGTAAACGGCAAGCGCTATCGGCCGATACCAATTTCTTTGGCCCAAATTAAATGATATGAATGCAGTCGACATGTGGTTTTTGTAGACTTCAGAATTTTGTTTTTCCTGGTTGGAAAATATCTAGTGTTCAGAAAATCGTAATGACCGAAAGCTTCAAAGCATTATTTACCAAAAAAGCTTATGGTTCAAGTAACGGTTAGACTGAGCATGATTTTAACAAATATGAAATTCATTAACTTTTAAATTGGAGTTCCAACTGAGTTCAA
Source organism: Chrysotoxum bicinctum (assembly GCA_911387755.1). NCBI lineage: Eukaryota > Metazoa > Arthropoda > Insecta > Diptera > Syrphidae > Chrysotoxum > Chrysotoxum bicinctum. Next base: position 464,203 of record OU426989.1, read on the forward strand.
TGATGCGATGTATGAAGACAATATCTGGACTTAAGGAACGAATTTACGTGCTTTTAAATTCATTCCAAAAAACGAGGATACACGGGTTCAAAACGTAAAAAACATAAGCTCTGAACTGCCCGTACCTCCTGCTGTGGCTCCTGCCGATATAAATACATATAAAAATGCTGTCAAAGATGTTGTGATTGCTGTTGCCAATGAATCCGTTAATGTTGCCAAGTCTGGTTCCTGTTGTTGCTAATGATGCTGATGTTCTTTGATGATGGTGCAATTGCTCATGCTGAAAATTTTGATGATTACTCATCTTGTTCCCCCTTCAATCATAATGCGGGGGTGAGAACAAAAGTAAGTGATCTTTTTGTTGCTGCTACTGGTTGCCCATTCATTTATAATTTTATTAGAAGACTGTTAGATTCAGTTTTTGTCCATCAGGATATCGAATCTTCTGTTTCGGAAGCTAATTTTTCACTTTTGATGAATTGTATCTATCACAAAGCTCTGAATATATCTTTAAATTTAAGTATTTCAAATCAAATATCTAGCCGATTACGTGCCGTTAAATAACTTTATTATTTCAGTTGACTGGGGAAATATTCTCTCTACGCCTAGTCTTGAAAATACGTACAATGTTTTCTGTAAGGTGATAGAATCCGCTTTTTCCAGGTTTGTTCCAATTAATTAATTAATTAATATTGGTTATATACTTAATACAGAAAATGATATTATGAAGGAACTGTCTTCCCTTGAATCGAGTACTTCTCTTCAACCTGATAATATCCCTCCAATCTTTTTAAGAATATGTAAACTGGGTCTTCTCAAGCCACTTCATATCATTTTCAATAAATCTTTATGCTACGGTGAGTTTCTCGAAACTTGGAAGTGGTCCTTTATAACACCTATACATAAGTCAGGTTCTAAAAAGGCTGCGACTAATTATAGACCAATTGCTAAGCTTTAAATTATTCCAAAAATCTTTGAAGCTATTGTCAAAATTTATTTATATACTGCTGTTTGTAATAATATTTCAACATGGTTTCGTGAGAGGTAAATCCACAACCACGAATCTGGTAATATACATACGCTAATGCCTGCCTGTGTGCCTTGGAGAGTAGACATCAAACCGATTCAATATTTACAGACTTCTTCAAGGCTTTTGACAGCGTTCAACATAACATTCTAATTCAGAAGGGTTTTCACTCACAACTATTGTTATAGTTGAGAAGTTACTTAATTGGAGGAAAGCAAATTGTAAAATTGGACCCAAAATTTCGTCAGAAATAACTAATTCTTCAAGTGTTCCACAAGGTAGCCATCTTGGTCCACTTTTATTTCTGTTGTTTACTAATGATTTACCTACATTATGTCGCTCACTCCCAATGCCTATTATATTCTGATGACCTTAAAATATTCAAAGAAGTTCAGTCTAAATATGATGGTATTGATTTTAATCCTATGGTATTTGATTATACTATTGGCAATATAAGTCTAAAACACGTATCACGTCAAAAAGATCTGAGTGTAATCTTCGATGAACAATTAAAGTTCTCCTGGCTATATGAATATATTTTACTGAAGCTAACTCAATGTTAGGTTTATTTTTAGAAATTCAAATGTTTTTCAAGATCCATATACTCTGAAGGCGCATAGGCATAGAATGGAATCCATTCTATGCCAATGCCCGTTTTCGGTTTTCGTATCGAAACAAATCAGAAGCGTTTCACAAAATTTGCTATAAGAAAATTTAATCGGTCCGCCATATTATGCTAGATGTGCTTAAATAGATCTTAGGCCTCATGGCGTAAGACGTGAATATTTGTCTGCTCTTTTTGCACGGAATGTTTTTTGTGTGCATATTCAATGTTCACAATTGCTTTCTATGTTTAATTTGTACGTTCCTATGCGACATCTAAGACCTAGAGGAGGCGATTTCTTTTTCATACCCTAAAGGCTTGTCCACAGCAAAGAAACATTTCAGGAAACATTGTTTAAAAAACGTTTCTGAAATGTTTCCCATTTGTTTAAAAAACATTTCAGAAATGTTTCTGATTTGTTTTTTTGGTGTGGACGCTTTGAGAAACATTTCATGTTTCCCAATGTTTCCAGATTGAGTTATATGTAAATTTTTTTCTCGCCTCTGTTGTACTTTAAGCGCATGAATTTTTTTTTCTACTTCATCTTTTATTTTTAAAATTTTCGTCAAGGGTGGATCCGAGCGTCCAGACAAAAGAAAACATTTCAGAAACATTTCAGAAATGTTTCTCTGTTTCTGAAATGTTTTTTAAATGTTTCTAAAATATTTCTGAAATGTTTAAAAAATGTTTCTTCGGTCTGGACACACCTTTACATAGGACAAATTACGGTCTAACTGACCCAATTACATTAACTTCCATTTATTACAATAAGTGTGCCCACGTAATCGACTTCAATATGAGTAGAAACATTTGTAAGATTAAGGTTTTTAATTGCATGTATCTAATATTTTCTATTATTCTTAAAAATTGTAAATTATTTTTTTTAACGAAAAAGTAAAAATATTTCACACTTTAAAACTATTAAACTCCTATGAAGAGTAGATTTCTCTAAAATTATATCTCTTAATCATTAATTCCAATAAGAAAACTGATAAAAAGTTAAAATAAGGGTTAGCTATTTAGGGGTCATAGTCATACACCACCGTTCGTTTCTTTAAGTTTTATTTATATTTGGTATTCTTAAATAGAGGACAGGTTTTTGGAATCACCAAAAACAAATATAAGTGACTTCATTTTATGGTCCCTGTTTATTTTACTTATAACAAAACATACATAGTTCCGAACTTATCTCAACTAAGCTTAAAAAAAATTTCGTAGGCCCATCAATTTGATTAGCTACGGTTTTAAATTTATTTTTCACTTATACCAATAATTTTCAAGTTTTTCCGTGAACACCAGATAAAACAGAATACTAATTTTATTCACCTGACATTTGGTTCCATTTATTATAGTTTAACTGGTCGTTCCATAATAATTATTCTACCAATATCCGAAGTGGTTTGTGCTACCTTCTCCGACAGTGCGTGCTTGCTACCTCCTTTTAATTTCAATTGTTCTTTATTGTAATTGCCCTCAACGTGCTGAAAGCCTTTAATTAATTTGTTTCAATTAATTGTCAAACAATTGTTCAATTCTGAGTCAGAGACAAATGTAGGTACATACATAGTTGTATGTAGGAATATATTATTTGACCAAAATTAAGTGACAGTTTTAAGAACTTGGTATTTTATTAATGGCATTTAAAGCTATATTTAGAAGCAAAGAGCGGAAAAGGGTTAAACAATCCTTCCATATGTTCTTAGAACCACAACCAAAAGAATGTTCTAAAGTCTCTATTTTGTGTATTTTATGTAACTTCCGTGATGGTTATTAAAAGCAATTAACCAATCCAAACACGATATATTCTTTCTTCTTAAAATGTCATTCAGCTGATGTATTTTCACGACTCTAGGCTTGGCTTAAAAAAGTGGGGGCGCCGAAGTTCAACAATGCAAAAGTAATAATCCGACAAAGGGTTTGGGATTCGGGTATCATGCAATTTTACAATTGCTCTCTTGGTAGTCCACTTAAAATCAAATTATCGTAGGTTATACCGATGGTACACATGTTGCATGATAGCCAATACAGACAAAAATAATAATAAAACAAAATAAAAATGAAGGTAACAATACTTTCATTCAGTTTAATGACAGACAATGGTACCAAAGGGTAACTTCCTATAAAAATCGGTCGGTTCGCAGACCACCTTTATCATCCCCGAGACCGAAGGTTCTGAATTCCTTGTGTGAAATGCAGACCCAATTCATCTCACGTATCAAATTGGTTCAATAGACACCCAAAGGAAGCCAACGGCAGGTTGCCCTGCCAACGCACCTTATATATCAGACAGCCGTGCGATGGGATAAATACGATAGCAAGTGATTATCCTTATTATCCTTTTTGAAGTGGTGTCATATTCCCAACGGACTACAGAGTTTCGCATGGCGCACTCGCTCCCACGATGTGAATAGTTTCAAATGATTTCAAAACTTTGACATCGTGTTCAGATCTGACATTGGAGTAAAATTGTAAAATAAGTATGTATTGGGGCAGGAAGTGGCATTTTTTATATGGCAGACAATGAAGCAAAGGTTTTCATTGATAAGCTGACAAAATTAGCTCACTATTATTTGCTTGTGAATGGAAAGTAGTCGTCTTGAATTTCCAATTGATAGATTTTTTAATGTTCAGATACATTTGAGATTCAATTTTTCCGAATTTATATAGTTTCTTTCAAGGTGTATCTGATATATTGTAGTTTAAAAATGTTTGTAAATATCTAATATTGCAAGATTTTTAATAATATTATTACAATGGGAGAAAGAAATAAAATGCACGACTGGACTGGACGAACTTGCTCTTATGTAAAAGTACTTTGGAATTTAAGATACATTTTATAAATATAAAACATTAATTTAAAATGAAATTGCCGTCTGATTTCTAGAAAATTATGAATTTATGCAAACAAAGTTTAAAAATCGTTTTATTATTAAATAAATAAATTTTTTATATAAGAAATTTCTTTAAAATTTTTCAAGAAAAAAATGTGGGATGCGAATTTTAAGTATTTAATAATATTGATTTTAGGAAATATGTAATTTCAAAAAATAATCGTTCATAGGTTTTGAAGATATTGATTTTTCAAAAAAAATTTTTTTCAAAAAAACCCAACAAATAATTTTTCGAATATTTTTTTATACAATATTATTTTAAACTTAGAGCGACTCCTGCTGAAAATTTTTGGTTAAAATCGCTAGAGCCGTTAATGAGAAAGTCGAAAATCAAAAAAACGGTTCTATGACAGGTACCGTTAATAACATTTTGCCCCAAATTTTTTTTTACCAAAACGTAGTCCATGTCCATAATATCACACCTAATTTTTTTTATCATAATCGTTAGAGCCGTTTTCGAGATAAATAAGATTTCGCATTACGGGTGTATGGGGGGTACCGTTAGTTTTAGAGCTAAAAACAAAATTTCAATTTCCCCTCTAGGGAATCACCGAAGACCCATAAGTTTCGAGTTTGGAGAAAATAGGTCCAGTGGCTTAGGCTCTAGATCGAGGTACAGACATACAGACATACAGACAGACAGACATACAGACATACAGACAGACAGACGGAATTGCCGGACCCACTTTATTCGTCTTCGCTATCATCGTAATGTCAACTTTGATCAAAATCTCGAGTTCGATTTTTTTTCCAAATGCAGAACTTGCCCTATAGTACCTATGTATATCGCAAATAAAAAAGATGTGTGTGAAATTTTTAGAATCACAAAAATCTTTAGTCAACTCATGCGTACATACATATGTACATATGGAATAGTTTGCTCTCTGAGTTTTGGTAACATCGTACCAAATTTTCGATTCAACATCGGGTTGAACTCAAAAACTCTCACTGGGTCAAACATTTTTTGATTTTATTGTTTGATTTTATATCAGGCTTTTTTGGTCACGTTCTTCGTTATGCAAATAAAAAAAACTTTATTTCATATTTCTTTCCCTACGTTTCGTTGGATTTTCCCAACTTCTTCAGGGGTTGTTTTATTAAATATGAGATTTTGTTTCTTGTTACATTTAAATTAAAAACACATTAAATTTTAAATTTATAAAATGAAATACAATATTAAAAACAAAGAAAATAAATAAAAATACATATAATGACACTACTGGCAATAACTTTAAATGAAATAAAACAAAACAACATTATTTATTATTATTATTATTATTATTCTACTTTAAATATTCGGTATTAAATCTTCATGAAGTAAGAACTTGGCGCACTTTTAGATCTCATTACTTTTCACGGCTGACTTGTTACACAAAGGTTTTTGTATAGAAGAACTTGGCTCTTTTTTTAACATTTATGTTTTTGGTCTGATCTCACTCCTTTTTGCAAAGATTTAAATATTTTGCCATGTCAAAATCTCGAAAGATACGGAAAGATAGAAGGGTGGACTCTTCCTACTAAAATCAACTTAGTTTATAGCTTCCTATTTCTTTTGGTATATTTTCTTTTTGTTATTGGTTGTTTTGATTTGCGCTTCAATTATTTCTTCTTATCCTGGCAAGATAACACTAATATACCTACCTTAATTACAGCAATCGGAAGTGCTCCATATAAATTAAACATACCACGCCCCCTGAATCGAATGGAAAACCTCAATTTTTATTGTTGGTCCTTTATATGCGACTTGAGCTCTACCGGTCTACCAAATTTCATTGTTCTACTGCAATTGGAAGTGCGCCATATATAATGTACATCAGTTCTGAGAAAGTGGGCGGATACCACGCCCCCTGAATGGAAAACCTCAATTTTTATTGTTGGTCCTTTAAATGCGACTTGAACTCTACCGGTCTACCAAATTTCATTGTTCTACTGCAATTGGAAGTGCGCCATATATAATTTACATCAGTTCTGGGGAAGTGGGCGGATACCACGCCCCTGAATGGAAAACCTCGATTTTTATTTTCGGTCCTTTATATGCAATTTGAGACCTACCGTTCTAACAAATTTCATTGTTCTACTGCAATTGGAAGTGCGCCATATATAATTTACATCTGTTCTGAGGAAGTGGGCGAATACCACGCCCCTGAATGGAAAACCTCGATTTTTATTTTCGGTCCTTTATGTGCGATTTGAGCCCTACCGTTCTACCAAATTTCATTGTTCTACTGCAATTGGAAGTGCGCCATATATAATTTACATCAGTTCTGAGGAAGTGGGCGGATACCACGCCCCTGAATGGAAAACCACGATTTTTATTTTCGGTCCTTTATGTGCGATTTGAGCCCTACCGTTCTACCAAATTTCATTGTTCTACTGCAATTGGAAGTGCGCCATATATGATGTACATCAGTTCTGAGGAAGTGGGCGGATACCACGCCCCTAAATGGATAACCTCGATTTTTATTTTCGGTCCTTTATATGCGATTTGAGCCCTACCGTTCTACCAAATTTCATTGTTCTACTGCAATTGGAAGTGCGCCATATATAATTTACATCTGTTCTGAGGAAGTGGGCGAATACCACGCCCCTGAATGGAAAACCTCGATTTTTATTTTCGGTCCTTTATGTGCGATTTGAGCCCTACCGTTCTACCAAATTTCATTGTTCTACTGCAATTGGAAGTGCGCCATATATAATTTACATCAGTTCTGAGGAAGTGGGCGGATACCACGCCCCTGAATAAAAAACCGCTAATTTTATATTTTTTTCTTCGAATGCAATTTGGGCCCTACCACCTTACCAAATTTTATCGTTTTACAGTAGTTGGAAGTGCTCCATTCAACCAACACCAATTCGGAGAAAGTGGGCGGATACCACGCCCTCCGAAAGAAAACCTTGGTGTTTATTTTGGGTTCTTTATATGCAATATAAGCCCTACCGTTTCACCAAATTTCATCGTTTTACAGCAGTAGAAAGTGCTCTATTCAACCAACACCAATTCGGAGACAATTCGGAGAAAGTGGGCGGATACCACGCCCCCTGAATGGAAAATTTCAATTTTTCGATTTTTTCTCTACTTACATGACAGACCTACCGTTGTGCAAAATTACAAGATTCTACGATGTCGGGAAGTGCTCCATAATTTTGATGATCTGTCAGTCAGTCTGTCAGTCAGTCAGTTACGGTTTTTGTGATTTTTGAGGCCTTATATCTCAGGAACCGATTATGCTAGAAAATTGATATTTGGTGAGGCGCCTGTGCCTGACTAGCTTAGTATATATTCGGAGTTTTAAGTTTCTGCCTTCATTGGTACTGAAGATAGGAAAGGGTAAAAATCGCCTAAGTTTGTTCCTGTAAAAAGGGTGTGGTGCCAGAACTTGGCTGGGCACTACCGTGCCCTTTGATATGCAGCACGGATGGTTCTTGAACTTTCAGATTCGGCAATCACAAAAATTTGCAAAAGTGAACCATATTGATGCCGATGTCCTATTGTCATGCTGAGCTTAAAGATTATTTTTATACAAAGCGTCTTCTTCTTCCATATAATTTTTTTTTCTAGAAAATATATCTGGGTTCTAAAATGAAAGATCTAAAACCGAAATAAGACCATAGCATAAATTAAATTATAACTTAAACATTCAAATATAGCCATATGATAACACTCAATATGTGTTTTCTTAAACTGTGAACTGTGAATTGTATTTTTGAAGGTGCAAACTTTGACTTATTTTCGGTCGGTTGGATATTTGCAATTTTTTAAATTCCAGCGTAATACAATTTAACCAAAATGCTAGCGCTTCATGGAGGGCCCATCAGTTTACCGTTGAACCCAACTCGTAAATTCTTTCTTTAGCCACACTATAAGAATTTGCAATGGACATTCAAAACCAATGTTTAAGTTCCAGATACATAGGTTGTACTGTCATGCAGAGGATCTTGGCTTTGATTCTTAGCCGCCGCTGCAAAAAGGTTGTTTACGGTTTTCCTGCTCTGCCTCCTGCGAGGAAATGGAAAATCCTCCAAGAGTAACTCTTGTCATGTAAAATGCTGCTCATCATCGGCAGAAAATTCCTGAAACACGCACACAGGAATGGTTAAAAGTTGTTCTCGTCACTAAGTGTTCTCGGAACAATTCTTTTTGTGAATGCGCATTTGTGAATTATTTGGTTTTAAATCACAAACCAATTGAATCGTATATGGAAAATGCTTAAGTGGAGTTAAATTCTTTGCAAAGACTCCCTAGATATCACCAGCTAAAAGTTATGACCTTATTTCCCGATTAACAACCGATTGGAATTTTGGTGGTATTTGCGACATTGGTGTTAACTTTTTTGCTACAATGTACTAGCTATGACTAACTCTGCTCGTAGTTTCGTAAAAGATTGGTGTGAGGAGTTAATTACATAATGCCATAATACTATTTGTCCAATATAGCTTTTTCTTTGTCTTAAGTAATATTTTTCTCATAAATCAATCTTATTCTTGAGCTCAAATGATTTTGGGAGTTATTTAGCATTTTAAAAAATAATTTATAAAAATTTGTCTTCAAATTTTTATATATAGGGTGTTTATATACAGGGTGTTTCCTAATTAATGAAAAATACTTTGAAAAATAGTTCTTTAGCATGTTCTTAGAAAAGGTATCGTTTTACAATGAAGATCTATCAACAATGTGGACATCACTTGATTATAAAAGCTTACTTTGGTATATCATAACCGATGTCAACCCAAATAGCTCTGTTTATACTATTGACAGAAACTTTTTCTTAGGTTTTTTTATGTTTTATTTTTAAAAATACTAGCCTTTGCAGTGGCGTAGATAGCTTTTCGCTATGGGGGGGGGGATAGATCTAGTTCGTTCATTTTTTTTTAAGTTTTAATAATTAAAAAAAAAAACAAATAACAAGACTTCATTGAATTCATTATGTATGGCATAAAAAAATTATATTTTTTAAAGATAATATACTATACGCATTAATTTCAATATGAACTAGAATAAATATTGATATACAGTGCCTTGCATAAGTATAACCGCACCTGTAAAAATGCGTTTTGTAGAAAATTAAAATGGGAATGACACTTTACTACTTTTTTATTGAATGGCATCACTAATCAAGTAAATTGAGAAGAAAAAAAGTTCCGTTATTTTCTCTTCTTTCTCTTCTTAACTTCACCTTCACGCCCGCGCTGTGTTGAAACAGTTAAAGGGTAATCATAATCCCTTGAGCGCGGGTAGATTATAAAAAAAAAAAAAAAAACAGATTTTTATATAACCGCACAATGCAAACCTCTCTGAAGCTTCATTCAGTTATGTGCTTCGAAATGACCAGAAAAAATGCCGCGTGGTAAACATTTAAGCGATACGGAAAAAGTCAAAATTCAAGCTTTTCGGTTAACTGGCCTTAGCTTAAGGGCTATTGGTAGGAAAATTTAAATATCAGATCGTGTCGTCCGAAATTTCTTACAAAAGATCCAGAATCTTATGAGACGAAAATAAGACCCGTGCATCTACAGAAGCTGACACGTCGACTGTCGAGATAAAAGGGGTTTAATAAATGCTGCATCCAATTCGGCGCATTCTTTGCAGGACGTTCGTGACGAATTGGGCTTAGGAATTTCGGTTTCAACGGTTTTTTGTGCCTTAAAAAGCAGTAAAGTGATTGTTCGGTGCAAAATGATGCCAGCTCCAAATTTGACAACAGTCTACAAAAAAATGTAAGAATTTCCCCGGCAAAACATGAAACGGAATTGGAAAACCATAGGTAACATTCCATTAATTTACACTTAACTCTTGTTATTCCAAATGGCATAATCTAATGAATGTTTTTTTTATTTTAGATTATTTTCAGTGGCGAAAAAAAGTTTAATCTTGATGGGTCAGGTGGTTTTAACGGATATTGGCACGATCTGAGAAAGGAAAAAAGTTTTTTTTCAAGAGGAACTTTGGCGGTGGCAGTTGTAAGGTTTGGGGGGCCTTCAGCGACTGTGGTAAGGTTGCAGTTGCCTTCACCCCTGCAAAGATGAACAGTTCAGCTTGCACCCAGGTGCTTCAGGATAATTTGGTACCCTACTTAACACGATTTCGTCGAGTTCGGCATGTCTTCCAGCATGATAATGCCCCAATTTACGTTAGTCGTCAAAGTTTGGGATGGTACGAATAACATACATTTTATGGTGTTCCCGGCACGTTCTCCAGATTGTAACCAAATTGAAAATCTTTGGGGAATTTTGACCCGCAAAATGTATGCCCATAATAGGCAATTATACAGTGTTGCTGAGCTGCGAGAGGCGATTGTGGAAGAATGGAACTGTATAGACGATTCCATATTAAATATCTTTGTCAACAGTATGTCAAAAACAATTTTTAGATTGGTCGAAAATAGAGGCAGCAATGTCCTTTACTAATTTAGCCGAAAAAATTTACTTAAAATAAAAAAAAAAACAGATCAAAATAAAAAAGCGGTTATACTTTTGCAATGCAAAAAATCTGTTTTAATTTTTAACCACCAGAAGAGAAACTAACGAAACTTTGTTTTCTTCTGAATTTACTGATGTCATTCAATAAAAAATAGTAGGTGTCATTCCCATTTTAATTTTCTACAAAACGCATTTTTACAGGTTATATTTATGCAAGGCACTGTAGTAAGTAAAATAATATTAATTTAAAAAATAAATCACAAAAAAAATGCAGCTCCGCGAAGATTCAACGCCACATAAAAGAAGAAGTGTAAGCAATATGCGTCATATTTTCAATATAAATTATTAAAAAAAAGAATAAAACTGAAATGGTCTGCCTTCACGTACTGTTTCATAACTTCCACATTTATTATTCGATTTCATTAATTTTGTGCGTTTTAGCTTTGTTAAAACAATATCTTTCACCTGAGATCTTAAAAGTATTTTAAATTTTTTTTTGTCTATCCTTACGAAATGACTTAAAACAAGCGATTTTCTAAAAACGGCGAAAAAGTGTGTTTTTTGAAACTTTGAACGGCTTTTTCTTAATGATTGTTGGGCCGATTTACACAAGTCGTATACTGCTGGAAAGACAAACAAAATATCTGTTCAAAAACATAAAGAATATGTTAATTAGTTTGACTGGTCTTGAGAATTAGGCTCATACATGGAAAAGGAGCAAAAAAAAAACGGTTTTTTGCTTATATCTCGAAAACGCTTCTTTGGAAAAATAAATGAGTGCCGAGTCAAAATTAGTCTAGAAAATACTTTTTTTTTGGAGGTACTCGCTACAAACCGAAAATTTGTAAACTAGTGTTATCAATTGGTGAGAGACGTAAAAAAAATTTCAGAGTGCGTTTCTTTAACTTATTTGGTTCATGACTGGTTATGCTGAACAATTATCGATCCCAATGGGGGGGATATATCCCCCTGATCCCCCCCTATCTACGCCACTGAGCCTTTGTAACTACGTTTAACTAGTCTAGTTTTAGTCTTCAGATTTTCAATTTCTATGCCTGTTCTACTTTTCTTGCCAATGCTAATTTTTTACTTTCAGGTCACTTTCTCTAAGAACTGTGTAACGAAAATATAGTTTTACTATATTCTTTCATATGAACGTATCAGTATTAAAGAAATTCATTAAAAAGTTTACGAAAAAAACCATGTATTTTATTATACTTGGGAAAGCTTTCGGCAGGTAAAATAAGAAAAACAATGGTTTTATTGCCTTAAACACTAAAGGTTATACATAAAAATGATTTTCTTATTTAACTATTTTAAAAATCATTTATAAAAGGTGCACAAAGTGTTCTTTCATTCTTCCCCACATTGTATATGGTTGGGAGATATTTGAGGTCAGTGAACCGTTCCATTTCTTCCTATCCAATGATCAGAATATTCTTCATCTAGCCAATGCTTAACCTCACGATTGTGTTGGGCTGGAATACTTATCTTTTGGAAATATGATGAATCTAGTTAAATTATTGGAAAATGCTACAATAGTTTTGCTAAATCATATTGCAAAGACCGCAAATACGAGTAGTATCTAAAATTCTTATTAGGTGCTAGTTTCAAGGGCCCGAATAACTTCTTTCAAATTACACCAGTCCACATATTGAAGCTGAATTTGTGTTGAAATAATGACTGCCTTCTGTTGTTTGGATTGTTCACAGTTCATGTATGAACATTGTGATAGTTTCTGATTCCATCTACTGTATACATTAAAATTTTTCTGTCCAAATTAAATTAGTTGTCATTTATTATTCTCCGCTCCAGCAACCAGTTAGACTTAACACAAGTTGATTAATAAACACCCTGTTTACAATATTGCCAGTTGCTTAAGGAGCAAGTCCGTGAATTTTACCTAACCAATTTCCATTTTATTTTAGTACTATACTTTCATTATAATGCTGTCCTATTTTATAAAAGATGCCGAACTTTTCATATCATAGCAATATTAACAAATAACTGGATCAGACTGTACCTACAGTTTACCTACTTTGTAAATCTAAGAATTTCTTTTTTCAAAATATTCAAAAAATATTTTTAAAAGTGTAACGCAGTTTAACCTTTGATATTGAAGATTATTGTATGATATTAAAGAAATGGGCAATATTTTTGTGTATGAGTGTGTGTATTTTTGTGTATGAGTTTCCGTAAAAAAAATAAAACCCTAATTTCAAAGCCCAAAAAAACATAATGAACATCGTGTTTAAAATAAAATACTGATTTATTTTACATAATTGATCCTTAAAATAATTGAAAAAGAGCCATTCCCTTTGGGGTATTATAAGAACCCCTGATTTAATCCTCGAGATATTTTCAAATCAATTAAAACTATTCTAATTTTGAAATAATGAGACAAGATCTTGTGACAGAGTTAAAAAATATATCATCACATATTTAAAAGGGACTACATATTATAAAACTTAACTTAATTTTGATGCCAGATGCCTGAACTGAACGCATTCATCTTTGACAATTCTAACCGATTATACCTCAGCTTGAACCCCATTATCTCCAACTTTAGTAGCTGCAGACTTCTAGGTAATATATCTATTTGCGGTGTACTCCTTCAAAAAGTCGACTCTATAAATAAATTAACCAAAATAGCCAATTAATTAATTTGTTCCAAAACCCGATGTTTACAATATGTGATGAATGCATTGTGAGTTTTCATGAGTCCCAAGTCGATGAGGCACTTTATCGTCATTATCATCTGGTGTTGATGTTTTAATTATGTGACACATTGTTTTATTTTTTTTGTTGATCTTCCGCCACGCATTCTAAGCCCAGATGTACGTTGACTCCCTAGTGTTTGGTGAATGGTGTTTAACTCTTCAAGATACCAGAAATTTCAAGGGGACATAAATAACGTGAAGACAATAAATCTGTATGAAAACAATCTACCAGTAAATAACGTTATCTACAGAGCGTTCAAGGACCACAAACAAAAAATGAGCATTTCCGGGACCGAATTTCGTTGTGATGCCTCTCATTCCTTATGGTGTTTTAGTATCATTAATCAGAACCGTCCTTAGCATGCGAGCAAAAAATTTACTTACGTATTTATATTTTTCCTAACGAAAGCCAAAATTGTTGTAGGACATAGTTTTCCTGATTGAGTTTTACATTCGAATGTGCGGTTCCAACCAGCGGGTGGTTATGTAACGATGACACCCACAAACATTTTCTTGTTCCATTGTTATGTCCTATTGAGCAATAAATTTCATTTTCATTAAAATATTTGTCAGCATCCGTGCGGTGTATTCAGGGACAGTATAATTAAACGTGGCTGGAATGTGACTAAGGGTAAGTATAAAGCTGTTTAAACTTATATGCTTACTAATAAAAACCGAATTACCTTTCGTCATCATCATTACCCTAAACAGGTGTTAACCTCCGCTGCCCCCCTAACTTAAATCCTATCCAACGTTAGACCTTTAATACTTCACTTTTACTAAAGGTGATGTTAAAAGTCAAATAAAGACATACTCCCATGTCTGGAAGTTCGCAGTCAAAACTCAAAATAGACAAGAGGGTTATTTGGAATAACACCCCAATGATTCACCCTCGTCACAATAAATTCGCAAAGCGTATAAACAAATCCCAGTAATGAAATCTAAATCCAGTCGGTGGCGTCACAGTTTAGTCGCTTAAATAACTTCCACTTCACCATCCGCATCCACATCGTAATTCGAAGCATATTTCATAAGACCACCCTCTTTTAGAGCTTGCTTTTCGATGAAATCATTCACCCTCTAATGGCATCACAATGAATGATTGTGGGTGGCTGGCAATGGGCTCGTAGGTATTTGAAATCGCCGCAAAATTTCAATCTTTATGGGGCCATCAGAGCAGTCCTTACATCGTCTCGCAGGGATGAAATGCAATTCCTTGTTTATCATTACGAAGAATAAATATTTAATTGAAGACAGATTGAACGATAAAATCCAATAGGGGGTGGTTTGTTTGACAGTTTTACGTCGTCAAAAAAAAATATCGATGGAAGCAAAACATTTTCACGACATGGCATAAGCACGTACCTAAGTGAATTTGTGAATCTTTTGGTGATTGGTGATTTATCTTTTGACTATTAATCGAGGGAGTGGTGGGAACATTTGCTTTTTTTGCGTTTGAAAATTGAAAGTATTTAGCATGGTGGGGTACAGAAGGAAGAAATTTAACTGGAACCATTTTCGTTTAGTAGAATTAATTTTATATATTTTACTTCTTAGCTAAGTTTGTAGGAAAAAAAAACATTTCATGATATTGCGACGAGCATATTCTCGGCAATTAAATCCAACAACAGATTCGAGAAACTGTCCCTGACTGCATTATTAAGGAGTATGTTGTTAAATGATTCGACTAACTTTATTCGTTATTCAAATAATAAAAAATAAAAATTTAGAAGGTCTTACGAAGATTCTAGTTTTTTACTAAAATAGTCAACTACGTATTACGTATATAATTACGAGTATATCGAAAATAAAAAACTGATTGTTCTTTTTCCCTCGGAAACTGGCACGATCTGACCAGAAGCAAAAATCCCAATACAAAAAACACAAACAAATATATTACATACCTGCTGAAAACTGCGTTGGTAGTTGTCAGAGGTATAATATTTATTGTAATTTCTACAGTCATGCAATAACTATACAAAAAATTGTTGTAAATTTTACAATTTTACGATGTAGCTTTAACAAAATCATTTATTTCCAATACACACTTGTAAAAATTTGACTTCTACATGTTGTTAAATTTACGATTTTATTAGGGGATTTTGAGTTATATAAGGTAAGAAATCCAGAATAAAGCCCTAAAAGTTATAGTAAACACATCGTTTAAAGAATCTTTTGTGTCTCTTGACAACCTTCGTAACGTTTTCTGTCGTCAATGTTTTTCTACGAGCAATGGTCAAATGAAATAGTCAGTTGCATTCCAGTCGTCAAACAACTCCGCCGTAAAATTCGTCTCGCTTTGAATTCCCAGCATCACATATAGAGGTTCTTTTTTTAGCCGCACTACTCGAATGTGGAATTCCTTCCTTCTTGATAATCCACCCTCATTGTGATGTACAAGCCTTAAGGACCAATGTGCCTCGATATATCCTTTTAAATCCTCTCCACTTTACCAAAAAAAACTCGCTTCTCACTTCTCCAGTGGGACCGATTTTTGTCAACTAAAAATTCATGTACACAGAGTATATCGCTAGAGATTTTACATTTTTCAAAAATATATATATTGAGTCAAAATAGAGACAAAAATCTTGTTCTAAGCGAACCAATGAACAGATGCATTAACCTTAAATATTAAATATTAAATTGGAAATTCAATATATTCCTAGAAATATAACCATGTAAGTTGAAAGTAGATCAAAATGTGTAAATTCAATATTTTCAAATATTTCTTAGTATTTCTAAAAACTTGCTGCTCATTTTTTCAAGCTTTTCAAAAAAAAAATAAAACATGTACCTACCCATTTTTTGTTTTTCTAAAATTTAAACCACGTCTACTTGAAAAATATTCTGTTATTTAATCTACTTTTGCATTAGGGTGATTCCATTTTAAATGAAGTTTTATTTCTTCTAACAGTCTAAACTAAAAAATATAAAATGTATGTAAAATCATCTCGAAAAAAATTCTTTTGGTTGTGGTTATGATTCAACCTGCTATAAGCAACTTCCATGAAGGAAACTTGAGACTGCTTGCCTGTCAACTCTCTATATTTTTACTTGCGATATACATAGGTACTATAGGGCAAGTTCTGCATTTGGAAAAAAAATCGAACTCGAGATTTTGATCAAAGTTGACATTACGATGATAGCGAAGACGAATAAAGTGGGTCCGGCAATTCCGTCTGTCTGTCTGTCTGTCTGTCTGTCTGTCTGTCTGTCTGTCTGTCTGTATGTCTGTACCTCGATCTAGAGCCTAAGCCACTGGACCTATTTTCTTCAAACTCGGTAGTTATGGGTCTTCGGTGATTCCCTAGAGGGGAAATTGAAATTTTTTTTTTAGCTCTAAAACTAACGGTACCCCCCATACACCCGTAATGCAAAATCGTATTTATCTCGAAAACGGCTCTAACGATTTTGATAAAAAAAATTAGGTGTGATATTATGGGCAGGGACTACGTTTTGGCAAAAAAAAAATGTTGGGGCAAAATGTTATTAACGGTACCTGTCATAGAACCGTTTTTTTGATTTTCGACTTTCTCATTAACGGCTCTAACGATTTTAACCAAAAATTTTCAGCAGGAGTCCCCCTAAGTTTAAAATAATATTGTATATAAAAATATTCGAAAAATTATTTGTTGGGTTTTTTTGAAAATTTTTTTTTTTTGAAAAATCAATATCTTCAAAACCTATGAACGATTATTTTTTGAAATTATTTCCTAAAATCAATATTATTAAATACTTAAAATTCGCACCCCACATTTTTTTCTTGACAAATTTCAAAGAAATTTCTTGAATAAAAAATTTAATTATTTAATAATAAAACGATTTTTTAAAGTTTGTTTGCATAAATTCATACTTTCCTAGAAATCAGACGGCAATTTCATTTTAAATTCATGTTTTATATTTATAAAATGTATTTTAAATTCCGAAGTACTTTTACATAAGAGCAAGTTCGTGCGATCCAGTCGTGCATTTTATTTTTCATCCAAACGACTCATTAACTCATACAGAGTCGATTTCCATGCAATCTGCTCGTCGATTTCTAGTTCAACACCAGTTTCATGTAGCAGTTCCACCCAGTCTTTAAACCATCCTGTTTTGCTGTTTTTGGGAAGCCGATCATTAGACATATTGAGCACTTAATTTAGGTAGTACACTTGTAGTTTCAGGATTTTGCTGAATAATGGTTATATACCTATTTCTAGCATCATCATATAATTTGAGTTACTTGGAGGCAGGTTAAAACATTCTCACTATTAATTCTCATGGCGATCTTAGCGTTTTACTTCTTTTCCTTGATAGACTTATCCGTGGTTAAACTTTTTGTTCGAATCAACTCCTAGGTATTCATCTGAATATGGATGAGCTTGCTCGTCTTTCAGTTCTTTTTCCAAATCTATTGCTCTTGGAAATCTTGGTAGTTGGGGCACTTCAGAGAATACAGGTCGCTCCCTTTCACTTGGTATTGGCTCAGATAGTTTTTTATTTGTTGCATGTTGTAGAATCTACATGTGGCACTACTTATTACGCCAAGTAAACCTATAGTCTTCTAATTTTCCAGTGCCCAGTCCAGGATATACATATGTTATTATTCTTAGGTTGATTCTACTTAATTTTATGCAGTTTGTGGAACGTTCCTGGTTGTAATTGCGCAGTAGTAATTTTACCTGCCTTAACTTTGGGAGTTTTTTCCAATTCTTGAATCTACTTGCCTCTTCTTCTTGTTTAATTTTGTTTCTGATAAAGTTTTCTCGTAATAGGGCTCGTTCACTGCTAAGACACCATTGCTCGTTTGAGCTTGATCTGCTTGCACCTAAATACCATCATCTTCGACTTACTCAAGTTTATAACCAGGCTCCATTTCTTGCAGTATTGGGATAACTTGTGGACAATGACATTTACAAAAAATAGTTTTTTATCCAGGAAATGTCCTCGTTATGTCTTCGATGAATAGTGCAAATAAACTTGGGCTTAGCGCACAACCCTGCCTGACTCGACTGCAACAACTCATACATACACGGCATTCTCCGCTTTAGTTCAGCCGCCATCCCTGGAGATAAAATATCTGAGACAACAACCTTCAGTCTCAGAACATCGTGCCACACATCTTTCCTATCCTTCTTTCTCTTCATTAACTTCACGCCCGCGCTGTGTTGAAACATTTAAAGGGCAATCATAATCCCTTGAGCGCGTGTAGATTATAAAAAAAAAAAAAAAAACATACATTTTTACCATTCAAAACTGCTGACTTGGTGTCCATATGCAATATTATCAAAGATTATCAATCAATAATAAACTTGAACTGAATTTCAACTTTCAAGTCAAAACATTTTAAGCAAAATTAATCATAATCTTCATACCATGCTAGTACTTTACACTACTTAAAAATCTAAAATCACCAAATTCCTCAGGTCACACCTATAACGCAAATACATAAGTTGAACTATATAACTAAACTAAGTACTTATTTACTTAAAAAAAACATAATGCTTGTTATAGATTCTTCAAAAAGAATTTCAACCAGAGAAAGAGGAGGCAGATAACTAGGGACATAGCTGCCTGAAAGAAGCTTGTTGATTGAGCCCGATCACACTTCGAATTGAAGTGTTACCTTAAGTATGTAGGTAAGTGAATAAATTTAAAAAATTGTTTCTTAATTGAAAAATATGGGTCAATTCTTAGCCACACTTCTTACTCCGTATAACAAACATTAGCTGGACACTACTATGGTCCGAAGACGGACAAAGTTTGTTAAGTTTTTTTTGTCAGTCAATTTTTTTACCATGAACTGTACTTTTGGACTGTCATGCGAAATGTCTCGAGTTCGATTCTCAGCCGCTGCAAGAAAGTTTTTTTCAGGGGTGTACTGCCTCTTGCGAGGAATTGACAAATTCTCCAAGAGTATCTCTTGTCATGAAAAATGCTGCTCATTAGCGTTCGGAATCGGCAGAAAATTGTAGGTCCCCTCCGTTCCTGGTAACACGCACACAGGAATGGTTGAGAGTTGTAAGTCACTAGGTCCTGGTTCACTCCGAGCTGTTGCACCACCAAATTTATTTTATTTATTCATTTAAACTGTACTTTTTAGGTGTCACCATAGTTAAATTTTCATTATTTGATAAACGCATTCTTGATGCTTTGAAGCAGAAAGTAAATTATTATTTTTGATTTGTTATCTTTGGTTTACTTCGCACATAGAATCGAAATTTTTTTTACAAAGATAGAAAAATCAATGGGTTTCAAATAGCATCAATGTCTCGAAAAAAATGTTAGCACAATTATTTTGTATAGATCCACACGTAATGTAAACTGAAAACATGTTAGAGTGTAATCAAAAGAATTTTTTACTAACTAATATTCTCACTGAATTTATCATTCAATCCCAAACATATTGGTCCTGCACATTTCCTTTTTGACATAACCCATGTAGGTTTAACTTAAAGTCCCTTTCAAAAACAAATACAAATCATGGAAGAACAATATTTATATAAGATAATAACCTTTTTCATTTTATTTGTTTTGTTCAACATTATGCACAATAAAGAATTTAATAATTACACTTATATAATCATACTTTATAATTTATTCTACTTATCTGTGGATAAAAATGAATTTAGTTATATTTTTATTTATTCGCTCAACATTTAATCGCATTTTTCCATCTAACAAACATCAGCTAAACAAAAAAATCGAGATGCAATTTGTCGCTCATTTCTCTTGTACTTAATTATGATCAAAAGTTATTAAATAAATAATATTATAGTAATTTTAGTGTTCTAGATTTTTTTTTCAGTATTATTTTAAGCTTTGTGTTAATTATTTTTTTTTAATTTTAATTATTTACACAAGGACTTTGTTAAAAAATAAAATTTTAAATAATAAAATATAGCTACTTTAAAATTATTTTAGTTTTTATTTGAGATAATTTAAGAACAGAGCCTTTGTATAAATAGATATTTATTTTACAATGTTTTATATTTACAATTAAAACCGATGCAATTTTGTTTAATAAAAATTTTGGTTTAGCTAAATGATATTGATATTTATATTTTACTTTCTTTAAATATTTACATAGGCATACAAACATGTATGTACCTATTTTTATGTTTTTTTTAAATACCCTGAATTTTTGTAATTTGTGTGATTGGGATGGGGATAATTACGATTTGTGATTTTATGTGCTAAAATAAGGATCGGGCATTCGAAAGAAGCCACTCTAAAAGGACCCTACTCCACTACTTTGGTTTGCAGCAAAGATGAAGGGCCCAATTGAACCTCAAGCCATGGGGGGTGGTGGCTTAACATCCATCTGATTGTGGTGATCCATGCTGGGACTTGGTGCGTGATGATGGTGATGGGAGGGGTGTTGTTGCATCACTGGTGAGCCACCCATGTGATGCGACATCCCGGTGTTCATCGTTTGATGGGTAGGGGTGCCTGGATGACTGCTATGGTGCATTACTTCGGATTGGTTAGTTTCTTCTGAGTCACTACAGGATTCTGAAGAGCCTTTCTTTATGTTATTATTTGGACCGTTGTGTGTCTTAACATGCTTTGCGAGATGATCGCTACGCATAAACCGTTTGTTGCACACGGGACAAGCAAATCGTTTCTCACCTGTATGTGTCCGAAGATGACGTTGCAGCTCATCGGACCTCGTGAATCTTTTTCCACAGAACAGCCAATTGCACACGAATGGCCGCTCGCCAGTGTGCCACCTTAAGTGGGCTTTTAAGTGACTAGTTTTTCCATAGACCTTGCCACATCCGGGAATATGACATGAATGGATATTCTTCTTGCGTAGGTGCACGCCAGCCGGACCGAGGCGTTCGGCTTCCTGGCAGTTGGGACAATCGCATGTGGCACGTCCCGCATATCTTCGTTGTGAGCGAGGAGACGGTGTTGATGGGGTTGCCGCCTGACCAGAAGCAGTGGCTGGCGATGAATGAGGTAGAGTAAAACCACCAACTCCCTGACCAGGCAGCATGCTTTTATATGTATCTTGCAGCAAGTGCTGACCAGAACCCAAGAGATGGGCTGTGTTCGAAAGCGAATGTGTCAACGACGAGTAGTCAGAACCTGCGGTTGCATAATTTGCCATGGTGGAATGCATGCCAGCGCCACCCATATCCAACCAGCTGCCTGCTGCACTATGCATATCCCACCAGCCCGAATTAACACCCTCGGTGGCAGCTTTGTGCGATGCGGTGACCGCATTAAATGGCCAATCATATGGATGCCTAGAATAAACGGATCCAAAAGTGGTACCCTCCACTTTGCCCAGTAGTCCCTGGTGCATATGATGATTTTCTGCCACACTGGGTGAAGTGGTAGCACTTGGAAAGTACAGATCACTGCCGTACGAAGGATTTGTAACTGCTGAACAGGACGATGTAATTGGTCGACTATAAGGATAAAGGCTGAAATTAATTTTCCGATTTGTAACCGGGACCAATTTAATTTGGGAATTTTGCACAGAAATTTACCTGGCTGTAATATTGACCATTGTGTTTATTGTGCTGGACGGGAGACTTCTGGCGACCGATGTTCCTATACTTGATGTCACCGTTGGTGATGTAGAGATACTGCATGGCGAGTGCTGGCCAGTACCGATGCTGGGTGTATTGCCTCCCCCACCCGATGATGAGGTTGGGCTTTTCTTCCAGGGATGGAATCCTTTTCCGACGGCAGCATCAGCCAATGGTGGAGGTGACTTATTTGAGAGTTTGTTACACTGGGCAGCCAACATAGCTAGAGGTGTTCCCCGCAAGCCGGGATGATCCTAAAAAAAGGAAAAAAAAGAAAAATTTAATTAAGATACATAGATTTGGAAAAAAATAAATTTTGTGTTTGATTCAATAAAGAATATTGGACTAAACTATCTTTCAGATTCAAAAACTATTCATATTTTAATTTAAATTCTGGATTGTATCACAGATACCGAGTTTCAATCTAATTTTTATGAAAATAATTCATAGACGCATCTTACCTCAAAAATGGCAAACCGTCCCATGCCACACAAGTTATTAGATATCAAATAAAAGTATTATTTAAATTAACTCATAAAGTGAGTTGGACTTTTTCGCCTTCGATATTTACTCTAAGTACTTTAAGTGTGTGTTCTTTTAAGAAAAAATAAAAGAAATAACTTAGAATTTAATCTCCAGTACATTTTACAAATAATTTACAACAATTCAGAATAATTTTCGATTTCGTTTTTATTTAAATTTTCATAATCGTACATAGTTGGAAATAATTTGAAAAAATAGGGGATATATTATCGAATATAAAAAAAAAGTTAGTAAGACCGACTTGCCAGCCTCATTAAGCAACAATAATAATAATTTACCTATCTTCTTCGCTTGTCAGTTCTTTTTTGAATATTATAGACAGTTTCAAAAGAAACTTCAATATTTATTCGACTTAGTTGATGAATGTTTTATGAAATCGAATTAAAATACCCAAGTTGTAAATAAATGTTGGCCCTTTTTTAGGGCGGAAGCGTAGCACATAGCGCCAGGTTTTTGTTTTTAAATCCACACATACATATGACCCCAAACTTAAACGAAACGGAATTCATGGGAACATCCAATAAAGACGGACAGGTAATTAATTCATTCTGTTCGAATGTAATTACGAACCAAAACTAATCGAAGCATCTTCCATCCATGAAGACGGTGTCGGCTACTCTTTTGGTAGGAAGTCTTATCTCATCCAGAGTGTCGGCGATGTTGTTTAGATATGATACACCTGACCACACGAGGTAATGGAAAATGTCTTTCTTGTGATTTATACCTATTAGGGTGCAGGCAGGCGCTTTGCTAATTTACCCGAGAGTCCCGAATCCCGATACGAAACCTGCCTTCTATAGATGACCATACCAACAAAGCTAGTGCCGAAAATCTCACACGTATGCAACCGAATCGAAGAGATATGAAAAGATCAAATGAACCGTGAGGACAGAACATGGCGGTGGTCCCTTGGCGGCCATGCACAACAATAGACGAGTTGTCATCATTTTCACAGCAGGCCCCAGCTAAGCAGGTCAGTTAATGAGCACAGTAAACTTTGGAAAATCTATATCATCTATTGACCAATTTGGATTAGAGGAGCGTGTTTTTTTAAGATTTATCACACAATAGAACAAGGGCGCGGTGTGTTTGATTCGAAGAGTATATCGGCCGGGCCAGACATTCGAGCGAATATGATGGCGCCGGTGCTCGTTTAAGCTGCATGTGCACTCTGCAGCAAGTAACCTTGATCGATTAATCAAATCAAATGGGTGTAGTACGACTTTAGTCTACTACCGACCAAGCAAGAACCGGCACTATAATTGGACCAATTAAATAGCCTTAACCACTCACTGAGTTCGTGCACGATTTCGTGAAAGCTAGAATAGTGCACCATTGGGATGCGTTAGAAAACCTGGGGGAGCAACCTGCTTCGTCTATCTTTGTTGCATACATATAGTTTGCCATCTGCATACTGATTCGATAGATAGATATAAAGACAACGAGATTGGTTGGTTGCTTCGGACATAGAATTTGGTGCCCAGCGCGGTGGCGTTCGCGTATCGGAGTGCATATAGTGTAGTGGATACAAATTTAATGTCAGCCACTCAGCTACCAAATGATTATGTGCTAGGTGGCAGTTACATTGCTTCAAATTATGTAACTATTACAGCTTGGATGTATTTGGTTTAAAACAAGAAAATAAACAATTGTTTCAACTATAATACATAAAAATGCATGAATTAGTACGGATTTGCGTTTCACGAAAGGTCACGCAAATACATTTATTAAGCATCAAATATAATGAAACATGTTAATTCATATAATTATTGGAAGATGACAAGCGTATTGTCAAAATTGTGAAAACTTTAAATGATATTCAAATTCATACATTATATATGTACGTACGTACCTATATTGAGATGGTGAAATTTGCGTTGCTTACATTTTTTGGGGTACCCCATAGATGTTTGTATATATTGTATTAACCATGTGAAATTTTGACTTATGTAAGTGGAACATGGTGTTCAACGAGCGTAAAATTTTTGGTTTGATGTTGTCCAAGCTAATTATATATACAGGCTTACTAATCCAATTTGGAAAATTCAGTTTGCAGCTTTCTTAGTCTTGGTATGTAACTCTTTAGAAAGTTAGTATGGTCTTCACCTGGCTCTACATAATTCACAAAAACTTTGGAAGTTCTCCTAGAAGAAAGAAAAGTGCGTGATCCTTATGGCTTGCCTATCGTCATCAAATCTTTGAAATAATATTTTCCAATTTATTTTCAGTGTGATTTTCTCCTAAATTTCGCCAGAGTCTTACTATTCAAAAGATTTCGAGCTGTTTGCGAATAATTTGTACGTGGACAGTACGAATTCCCTTTAACAAGGTCTTGCATAGGCCCGTTGGCTTAAAGTAATTTAAGAAATTCCTTCTAGAAGCTTAGACAGAGGGAAAGAAGGATTATGTTGAACTTTAGAAGAAAAAATAATCTGAGTACTTAAGATATCCAAAAAAGAAGAAAAACATGTTTCTCGGTTTGCCAATTTGGATGTACTTATTAAGCCAAAGCTAGAATTGAAGCATTTAACTGCATTTACCAACCAACATTTGGTACGGAAAAATTAACATGAAAATTGCGTAGAAAACTAACGAGTGGTGGACGATACTCCGGGAAGAAGGGTAAAGTGGTTTCAAGAGTTAAATAAAATAGCTGCCAAGGATGAAGAAGAAAGACAATTTTCACTCTACAAATTGCTGAGCAACACAGGAAAATGGAATCTAATAATTTGAGCAAGAAATCTATAATAGATGTTTACCAAAATAATAGCTAGAGCTGCTATCCATTCACCCTAACATGTAGGTATGTATATATTTTGTTAGTAGTTTTTTGACAATTTTGATATACGTTACCGCACACTGCGCGAATCGAACCTGATGGGGAATATGAAATTTGAAGGCTTTAGAGAATTAAAATGTGCGCAATTAAACAGGAAAAATGTTCTAATTGAAGATCGTTCCGTTGAAAAAAGAGATCAAGTCTTTGATTTTCATTTACGAAAGTTCGTCAATGTCGTCAAAAAGTGCCCTACCTTACCTAATTATTGTGCTCTAGTTTTGTTCAGAGCAAGGTATTTGCAGAGGAAATGAATAGCTTTTTCATCTCTTTTCTAGCCCTGACAGCTACGGCAGTAAGTGTTGTGAGGAATAGGTAGCTTAACTCATGCTCTTCTATTGGCCAGTGTCTGCTACATGTAGCAACAATCCTGGCTCTGTCTTGCTTGAATCTGCATATCAGATCAAGTGTCCGAGGTTTATTATAAGTGGGTTAAATCTTTTTAGATATAATTCAGTTAGCAAAACTTCTCCGCCTGCGGTTTAATTTGTTAGGAGAAATTTAGAAAATATTGCCTTTTATTTACTCTTTTCGCAAGTGAATCATGAAAGGGTAATACTTGACTGGCCAGCTCGTCTGCCCGTACATTTCCATCAATGTCACTTTTATTCGAAATCCATATTAGTGTAACACTGAGGTTAAGTTTCAGGCCAGCAAGGTCATTCCGGCATTGCTGGATCAATTTGAAGGATGATATACTAGAATTAATAGCTTTAACAGCCGCCTGACTGTCTGTGGTAATAGACGTATTTTGGTTCTAGTTTGAATCCTGTTTGAGTAATTTGCAAGCTTCCCTGATGGCTAGAAACATTATCAAAATCGGGTAGACGAAAAACCTAAATATTAAGAGTCAAAGAACAGATTTCTGAACCAACACCACGCACGCCACATCTCTTAGTCATCCGTGTAAGCAAAAAAATGTTAAGAATCCGAGTTTTTTACATTTTCTTGGGAAAAATAAAATGATATAGGTAGTTTAAAACCAAAATAGTTTTTAGGCCGAAAGGTATTAGAAATAATATATAGCATAGCTTAGCTTAGAGCTATCACATAGATCCAGTAAGTAAGTTGTAAGTTATTGGATAAGTCGAGTCGGCTAGTTCTTATGAATTTTTGTCTAGCTTTAAGATAGATTTAAGATTATTCTAGTATTTCTTCTTTATTTTTACTTTCCAAATCACAACAATAAATCTCAATTTATAATCAACTCAAATACTTTATTCAAATTAAAATCACACTTTCCACAATCCAATAAGCGGAGTTTTGCACACTTCCGTAATCAAAATTCAACTGTGTTCCGCTCACCGTGAACACTACCTAATATACTCAAATTAGTTGTTCTCGAAGGTTCTTGTCTTGGAATGTTCTAGTTGCTTGGAATAAGGGGAAATACATATGACATTGGAAAAGAGCTTTTTTTGTTCCTTCCATAAGTAGATATGCAATTCTCAACAGATGGCGCTGTAGGAGTATAAAGCTCTGTTCGCAACAATATCTTTATAAAAACTTTACTGATGCTGAATTTAGGTGTGCGGTAGTCAGTGTCAGTCAGCAGTCAGTCGAAAACATCTCTATTTGAATCAAATCTGTCCTATTGCTGTGAATATAAGTTTTGGCAAACCAAGAATTCGATTCTTTTATATAATAGACAAATTCAAATTGTGAAAAAATTCGAAATTTATAATAACAAGCTACTATACTACTATTTTATTACAAGCTTAGAAATGCAACTATCTTGAAAATTGTTGAAAAAAAAAAACGATCTTTAAGTTGAAAGTTTTAACAAAAAAAAAGTTTCATGCAATTCTATTGAGTTTCTAAAGATTTCTCTGTTAACAACAGAGACGTACACTGACTTCACATCAAACGCTATTGAGAATAAAAAAAAGGTACCGCGTGAGATGATGCTCCATCCAGATCGCACTTACTTTGTACCCGTTTACGCTTGTATAAGACTGCTCTTTCAAAACATTTTAATTATTTTAGCATTTTTTAAAATCTGTTGGTCTATTGAAAGCAGTCTACTGAACGCGGTTAAGTTATTTGTCCTTAATTTCATCGGTGTAGCAAAAAATAAGTATAATATTACTACACCCAAAGAAAAACCTGTGTAAAATTAACCTAAATCGGGGTATAAACTAAGTTACTCCTAGGGCAGTTTTGAACTTGGTAAGTTCTAAGATAACATACCTTAAATTGGCTAAGGCAAAACAAATTTGTAAAGAACTGTCTAAAGTAGGTAAATTTATGCAAGTTTATCTATGGAATTTTATCTTAAACCTTTTTTGAATAAAGCTTGATAACTAGGTAAATTTACCATAGTTCTTTGGCTAAATGAAGCTTTCAGATAAGGTAAATCTAGCAGGAATAAGATAATTTTTACTTAGTTTCTCTTCCAATGAGAGGTGATAAAAAGAGAACAGAATATTTGTAAGCTTAATAAAGAAAGAAACAAAATACTTTTTAAGTTTGTGTGTTACATGATTTGCTATGCCATAACAAAACTGATAGGCTGATAGTATTTATTTTGTAAGTCTATCAATTATTTTATTATAATGCCATGAATTATATTTACTATTTTGCAGCGCCTTCAAAATAATGCATATTTTAATTATTTTATTTATAACTTTTATCGGAAAAAGGGTTACCATATATTTTTATATATTTTTTCGTAAGCAAATAAAATCCAAATTAACTTTTAAATCTGTTTTGTTTTTATTTATGTCATGGGTCATTTGCGTGTGAGAGTTGATAGGAAACCGGAAAGGTCAAATTTAATACAAAATATTCCAAATTACACACTGAGAAGCTTATGCTGCTTTTACAATAATAATAAAATCTCATCTTTTCTGTAATTTTCTACTATTACTCTTGTCACAAAAAAATTACTACTCGTGTAATACAACATAAGAAATACATTTTTTTTGTCAATTGTGAACGAAAAGGTAGTGAGTAGCAATAAAGTCTCCAAGATATTAATGTATTTAGTATAAATTGAAAAAAGTTACACAATATATTTTATAATAAAAAACTTTCTATGCAATCACCACAATGCGAAACGAAAACTTGAACATACCACCTAATACATTTTAAGTCAGTGAAGTGCTACAGCCAAGTTATTTTATCGAGATCATAATTTTTTAATATATGGTAACCCTCAAATACTTCGCTTGTTTATATAAATATGGCTGCCGCTGACGAGACACTTACACTTCTAGTAACATCTTTATTCTTTCTATGGGATTATAGACGCTTCTTTACGATTTATGTTTACTCACGTGCGAGTGAGAAGATAACGTTGACATCAGAAAAGTAGGTAATTTTACCTGTTCGTGATGTAAATCTGCCTTAAATATAACTTGATTAACCCGCCCATTTTTTAGATCTGTGGAACTTTACATTAGCCCTAAGACAATTCTGCCCTTAGGTTAAGGTAATTTTTACATCAATAAATAAAGTTGGAGGCAAACTTACCTTAGCCCTAATGAAACACCTAAGCGGTAGGGCAAAGTTACACATCAGATTCATGTTTACAATGGGAGGTAAAATCAAGTTATATTTAAGGCAGTCTAACTTAAATCGCATTACCTAAACAGTGCATAAATCGTCTTAGTTCTCAGTTAAAATTATGTCTGTCTAACAAATTCCATACAAAAAATATTTACCTAAGGCGTTTAAGGTAATTTTACACAGTATTTTTCTCTGAGTGTAGTTGAAAATAATAACATACCAACTCGAAAAGGTCTGTTTTGGTTAAAACTAACCTATATTATATTTATATTTCGCCAAGCATTGATCTGTCGTAAAAAATAAACTTTTTAAAAAGCGAACATCTATTCGCAAGGTTCAGATTTATGTTCCTGCGAAACGGCGGCGGCGGCAGCGTATTTCTATCTACAAGACTCGCAACTAAGCTGAACTTGGTTTGAATAAACATTTCATGAACAGTGTCACCTTAGAGTTCGTTTTAAAAACAAAATAACCGAATACAAAATTAAAAGAGAAAAATTCATAACAAAACATTTGTAAGATATCTTATTTTAAACCCACCAAGCAACCGTATTTGTTGAGTTGTGACGTTTTTATTCTCTATATCTACGTGCGAAATGTTTTTAAAAGAATTTGAGAGATGAAGATTGAGATTCATTTACCCAAATAACTACCATGCTATTTAATTTGTTCTTTTTTTTGTTATTCAATTCGAATATTTTCAATATCATATCTACCTGTACCTATACCTTTATTTTTATTTTTTAATGTTAAAGTTTACCGCAAAGAACAGAAGGCGGGCCAGAGTTGTTGAAAAATATGGTGTGTTTCTTCTTGTGAATGCAAAGGTATCATTACACGAACAATTCATTGTGGGTTGCGGTTTGCCATATTATTTATTCCATTTAAGGAAAAGTCAACAATAAAACAAAAAAAAAAATCACCCTCGTTAAAAAATTCGAAATGCGAAGCGAAAGCCAGTAGTCGCGGTTTCATTCGTCGTTGTTCCCGTGTCGCACGTTCAACATGAAAACACTCATTTCCAAACTGTAGGTACATAGGTACTTGGTATAACGACCGGGAACCATGTTTACCGAACCATAAAGCTGCACTTGCCCAAGTCACAGCATATAGGCAGGGAGTAGGGTGTCTCATCTAGAGTGGGAATCCCGTCGGCAATCGAACAAAGTTCGAATGGGCCAGAACAATTTGTGCGAAAGTGCTTTGCACATTCGCCCTATATGCATTTTAATTGCTTGTACGTCGACCGACATTAAAGTTTAACCCCCAAAAACTTCAAGCCTTAAGCACTTTATTCAAGCCTCTGAACCACACATCATCATCGCATAAAATGACTCCATTTGGTGGTCTCTCTGGTACGTACTGGACGACTGCAACTGGAGGTTTGTTAACTTACCCGAAGCTGCTCCCCAATCACATTCCGAGCCAGACAATCTGCATAAACGATTTTTCATTTGATCGTTCTTGGCTGCTTGATGAGAGGTTCTTTGATGGGGACATAGAGCAGGAGGAGATGTTGGTGTGTACCTATACTATTCACAACCACCTTGTAAGCTCCATAGTACTCAAAGGGAGTTTCTTCAATTAGCGCTCCGCTCCCAGTTATTAACTTCTCGTCAGTTTTAATTAAGCACCCACTTTTGAACAGTCGGGCCGCATGGAATGGTGTTGATAGATATTTTGCAGCGCCAATGCACCCCATGTTGTCATCCATAGTAATTGCAAGGACTTGGGGGTGGAATTGGAATGTACCTTACTTGAAACAGTTGCATTTGTTTCAGAAAGGGTGTGTTTTTAGACTCTACAAACTTATGAGTAGGTACCTTCCATTAACAATCCGTACGTACACATGTCCATATGTGCCTATAGACACAATGTATGGAAAAAGAACCACAAAAATAACCCGCACATGAAAGGGTGTTTCAACGAGTTTTAAAGTAGCCGCCATAAAATTCGTTAGCCCGTTGTTGTCTTAAAAGCCAAACACTGGCGTGGGAATTCGCCAAAGACGAATTACCGGCTGCCCCAGCAAAATCAATGATATTGCAGATTGACTCCGGCCACAGCACAATGAAGATAGCTCTATATATCATATAATGATGTTCATGATGGGTTCTGGCTTGGAACTGGCGATGGTGCAGAAGGAGTGAGGACGGTGGAAGGTTCTTTTTAATTTTCTCTTCCTTGGAAAAACGTATACGAGCCCAAATTAAAAACACACTCACACACAAAACTCATTAAGAACGCGAAAAAGTTCATTTAGTTGAGTGAGGTTTTTCGAAAAACGTTAATGGAGCTTGCTGTTAGTGTTGTTTGGTTGTTGGTTGTTAGCTCCTTCCATCATAAATATTAAACTGACTGAAAGTTAGCAGATAATTACGCGAAGCTACTCCAACTAACACCGACTGATATTGCCGAAAAACCGCACAAAATAAAAATATACCTAAGAAAAAAATAATAAAAAAAAACAGATAAAGATGATGAAGAGCAAAGAACGGTCGAAAGCGTTGTTTCGTGAAAATATTATTACCAGGCTTAATAGCGGCAGATGATCCTATTGAATCCGTTAAAGTCCACGCTGGCCTGCTCAGCGGTAAGGAAGGTTTGGACTTTTGCAGAATGTATCTGAAGGACACATTAAGTGATTGCATTAATTGGATTTCGGCATCTCACGTTGCGTAATTTTGTCTGGCAGTTAAAGATGCCAACACAACTATAGCTCTATAATATACATAGATACAAGTTCGTTGAGACTCGATAGTCATTATTTTAATGTATCTACCAGATAGCTCCAGCTACACTTGCCACTTTATGTAGGGTTGAGCGGGCAGTTCTCGCTTTCAGTGCAATTATACAAAAAAGGAATTTAGGTCATTCTGGTTGGTGACTGGGGTCATATAACTTGATATTAGATAAACATACCCCATTCCTGATGGTGGTTAAAACTAGTGAAACTTGTTTGCAACAACACAACCAGCTTAGTTAGGATACATTTACTTATAATTGATTTTTGCTTCAAGTAGATTGCCTTTTTCGAGTGATTAATTCAACATGAGAATATTAAAATTTATTCACTGTAATTTAAGCGTAAATAATTCACCGTTGTGACTTGTGTTGTGAGTCAGTAGATATATGTTTATATGTAAAGATACTCTCGTCCCAGCCGACAACGCAACTACTACGATGGAAAGTGTGAACAAAACTTGTGAGCCTCTGGTTGTTGTTGGGGAGCCAGCGTAGAGGAAATTTAATGCTGGCGCCGAAATAAGATATTTTTGATGGAGATGGTGCAAGCGCACCACATAAACTGTAGGTATGGTATATTATGATGTATTCTATGTTGGTACCTCGTAAAATGGAATTCTTTTGAAAGGAGTGCTCTTTCAATTCTTTTGTTTTTCGGTTAATTCTTTTTGTTTTTTTGATGGCAGGCGGTTAATGTGATGTTAAAAATGCAAAAGCCTTTTTTTAACTGTGTGTAGGTATGTAAATCATGTACTATAAGCCCGATTAATTCAATAGAATAAGAAAGTTAAAAAGCTTTTGGTCTTTTGGATACCTGTACCTAGCTACTTCTTTTATTCGGAATTTTAAGATTATCATAAAATTTGGAAAATTCATTTCATTTATTTTCTAAAACAAAATAATTCCGGCTCATTTTTATTTGCTTGGGGACGTATACAAAAATCAACTCTCCTATCTGGACCTCAAAGACGATGGGAAGACGACTGAAAGACGATGGTAAGCTGGAGAATCTAAGTAGGAACTCTATGTTATCATAGTCTGCCTTGCAAGGACTTTTATGTTATCTTAAGAACGGTTTGCTTAAAATATTTAGCACATGATACGCGCTTTCGAATTCGAGCAAATTTTTACCACCAAAATTTAAATCCATTTTCTACTAAAAACCACCACAAAATACACAACATAAAAACAAAATAAGAATACTAATCAATGCATTACTCCGTTGATTCAGGTGTCAAAGCCATCTGCTTCGTTTTCGATATCGAAATCATATCTAATACCGAATCCTAACTAATATTTGGTACTAATTTGACAAAACCTGATCTCAGTACTTCTATGCAGTAATAACTTGGTACCATTTTGATCGCATATGATTTTATCCTATTCGTATTAAAGTTTCTCATACCATAAAGAATCAGATTTGAGACCATATCTGCACTGCAATCTACATCACTATCGAGGGAGCAGTAACCAGTTAAATTTTGCGAGGAAATCGTTGAGACCGTCCCAGTTGGTTTTCTCGTACAGCCAAACGGTTCTCACAGGGTTTTTTTTCTTTAACTTGGGTTTTTTGAAACGAGAAATTCGCAGATATGACACAATGGTCTGATGTGTCTAGAGGCGGATAAAACACTTATGGTGTATAATGTATTTATCAGGGTCAGAGGTAAGGAGTGTTGGCCGATTGACCTGCAACGTCAGGAATCCGAATTGGCTCGTCAACAAGCTAAGTCAGATTGTTTAACTCAGCAAAAATCTCGACATACCTTCCTTCGGGTGTTGTCTGACCAGAATAGCGCAGCCACGAAGAATTGTGTACATTGAAATCGCCCGTAACAACGATGTCACTGTGTGAAAGAAATTTTGCATACTTTTTGACCTATCTCTAAACTAAAAAGCCTACATTCGTCCAATGCTTGAATACACCAATAACCCACTTGAAAAGAATCCAAAAAAGAGCTTTAAAAATGATAGGCGATAAAACTATAACAGATACACTTGAATCTCTCGACCACAGCCGCAATGTTTCTTATCTTTCATTATTTTACTGTTATTTTCAAACAGTGGTCTTTAGTCAAATAGTCAGTTGCATTCCCCCTAATAGGATTTAAATTTAATAATCGCGCTTCAGGAAATTCCTATATTAGATAGTGTTAGCACTTGGGACCAATTCAGAGGTACTTTTAAGTACAGAGATTCTTTCTACTGCCGTACAACACGAATATGGAATGCTTAACCTAGCTTTATTTTCCCCACCCATTTCGATATCAAAAACTTCAAAACCAACCTGCATCGGCATCTCCACTTATATCGCTCCCTATTTTTCAAACACTCGCATTGTATTTGAAATGTGAAAAAAGGTAAAAAAAAGTACCGATGTAGGAAACTACTACTCTGTACCGAATTGACAGGCATAGTATCTACTAAGCTCTTATGTGAAGAAATGATACCAATTGGTGATCAAGGAATTTAGGATTCCGTGAAAAAATTACCTGTTTGTGAAAGAGGTATAAGAACTATAAAACAATACATGTAAAGGTCAGTGGTGTTCATTGATACAAAATATGAAAAATATAATCTAAACGTAGTGGTACTCAGCAATTTTATATCTGCTTTCGCTTTTTCCATCACTAATTATTACTTTACCTTTACCACTGAATATTAATTTACAACAACCAAATACAAATGAGTAATGACAATCTTTCGTTTTCATTGCTTAATGCAAAATTAGAATTACCGCTATGGAAATTTGTAACAAAACTGGTCGCGCCTTCACCAAAGTAACCAACAATAAGAGACTTTGGAAAACAAACGAACCTTTTATAGTTTTTAGGATAAGAGGAATTAGACCAGACGCATATTACCATAAGTTAGTTATAAGTTATTGATATGTAGGCTGATTTTTACGAATTTTTGTATATCTTGATTGCAACCTCCATTTTTTTTCTCGAGCAATAATATGACAAGAAAAAAGAAATGAGTGATTTTTGATATTAGAAATACGTAAATAAAGTCTCGATGAACCCAAAATAATAAAAAAAAATCTCACGCCCATTTATTTTAGCTTTTCCTGTTAGCCAAAGACACCCCTCTGAGAAATAAATTGATACAAAATTCATCCCGCAAAATATTTTCAAATCAATTACTTTACCAACATTTTCAATGCATATACCGATGCTATTTTAGCGAGTACGTCAGGAAAATAAGAAGAAAACACTCATAAGTGAGCAGCATCCATTGTTCATTCATCATCACATATAAACACATATGCTATTATTATCTCTACGGGAAACTGCTACAATAGCGAAGCGATTATGCGACCTAACCTATTCACTTTTGTATACATTTTCAATGAAAAGGACTCTTACACATACTTGTACTCTTATACTTATCCAAAGGAGATTACCATGAGTTTAAAAACAACAACCCTTCGTTGAAATAATAAAGAATTAACTAACATTTCGGCAAAAGTAAATAGAAAACAGAGAGCCTTAAGTGCGCCCAGGGCATTATTTATGTTATTTTAAGGGATTTGCAGATTATTGGTCTATGTCACCATTGTAGGCCTACTTCAAATTGATCCAAATACCTGACCAGCATAATGCTAATGGGTCGTAATCACCTAAAATTAGGACCTATTTATGTATTTAGCAAAAATCAGGATGCGTTTTCTTTTCAGCAATACAAAAAAAAGATTGAGAAGATTTCTTCGAACATTAGGAAAAACAAATTTAACAGAAAAACGGTATTATTGTAAAACACGAAAAAAGTAGTTAGTAATAAATGCACCCATCAAAACAAACGAAAGAACTCAGGACACACATAGATATATTAAAAAAAAAAACTTAACAGAATGTACCTGTACATTGCTGTTCATTTGATTAGATGCAGTTGAATTACTAGGTATTTTACTGTTTGAACGTATGTTTGTGTGTAAACCAATTTCCAGAAGACTTGATTCTTTTAATTAATACAAAGTACTCGAATAAAAGTGGAGCGGAATTTCGTGTCGGAGGACCCTTTATTAAAACATTTTTTGAGCAGGATTCTTTATCAAGATAAGACAAACTCACGACGGATTTGCTTCTCCCTCGCAAGGGACATTACTCCTGAAAAAAAATATTAGATGGAATAAGGTGGTTTCTAAGACAGACCTTCAGCGCAGCGTGGACGTCGTCGTTGTCCAGCGCCAATCCAATCGATATTTCTTTTTTTAATGTATCTTAGAACTTAAATTAAAAACTCTATAAGTCGATTTCAATTGTTGTCCGACATGACATTTTAACATTTAACTATAGCCTTAATAAAATGAGTAATAAAATTACATTAAAGACCAGTTCGGAGGTAGTGGGGTAATCTAGTTATCCGCACTGTATATCCTAACATGTAAAAAAGCGGCCAACCGCATAATGGAAAACCATGGCGTGACTAAAATAGACAATTCAAAGAGAGATAAAAATATCGTTTTCAAGCAATTTGTTGAGAGCCTACAACTTATAAAGAGTAACCTTTTTTCTCGCTGTTTATCTGCATTTTTACACGTTCGTGTCCCTAATTATTATGATCAATTTTGTGAGAATAGCTTAACTGAAATCAACGAATAGTATGAATTTCTTTTTGGGCTATTTTGATAAACCTTTTAATTTGTTGGTATGCACATATATATTCGTATACTATTTCAGTTAACAAAAATACAATACGTACATTTATTGGCTCTTTTGAAATTTATTGCCTGTTATTTCATTAGCATTTAATAAAATATTCAATATACACTCATGCTTAAAATTATGCACAACTTTGCACTGTATGTAAGTGCCTGTAACTTCTTTTTAACGGATTTAAAATTTCATTAAGTAACCAGAAGTGAAAAGTCCCAATCGGATTTTGAATTTTTGATCAATTTAAAATACAACCCATTCGGTTGATATGCAAATTGGATATTTCTGGGCTATATTAGAAGAGTTGGACCTATACACGAAGGAAAAACTGCGCAGTATGACACAATTTTAATAGTCCGAAGACTTTAAAGGATCCCAGGGCCATCGTTCAACAAGACTTCACTGAAGATTTATCGGAAAACGTCAAAGAAAATTGGGTTCAACTTAATATTATAGCTCACCCTCGCAGGTCCTGTACACAATTTTACTAAATGAGTGAGAAAAAGGAAATATAATTTTCTGCAACTCCATGACTATTGGATTCCAAGGTTTAATAACCAATAATTCCAGGACATAATTCGGCGAAATTATGGATGAGTGCATCACATCTATCTTAAATATGGTCCGGTGTTTGCTCTTGAGTATTGCAGAATCTACATGTACGATAGCACTGCTCACAAACCGAGAAAATGAAACGCGTGATTATTTGGAGGTTTTCCCTACTTAAACCGATAACTGATGCAGTTTAACCTATATGGTTATAGTTTAGTGCCATTATTCTTTGCTCATCATAGTCTAGCCGTATACTTATGTACGTAATGATGTTCCCTATATCAGCTCCTACCACATTATGGTCCCCTTATCAATACAAATTTCAATTATGTGTGGGTTAAATTCACTGCGCATCATTCATACATGTTTTATTTATCGCAGTCCAAGTTTGGATAGTAATTCGGCTTCTAAAGAATTCGATGCCCTGTCCGAATCTATCCAAAGAATTATTTTTTCATTTTTCGCACAGTGAGATCGTTGTTATGGGCGATTTCAATGTACACAATTATTCTTCTTGGCAGCGCTATTCTGGTCAGACAACACTCGAAGGAAGTTACATATGTCGAGAGAGTTAAGCAACCTGACTCAGCTTGTTGACGTGCCAACTAAGATTCCAGAAATTGCAGGACAATCCGCCAACCCTCTAGACTTGTTACTTACCTCTGACCCTGATAAATACACCATAAGTATATTATCGCCTCTAGGCACATCAGACCACTGTGTCATATCTGCGAATTTCTCGTGTCAACAAACCACAGTTAAAGAAAAAAACCCTTTGAGAACCGTTTAGCTGTACGAGAAAGCCAACTGGGACGGTCACAATGATTTCTTCGGCAAATTCAACTGGTCACTATGTTTCCTCGATATTAATGTAGATTCCAGTGATGATATGGTCTCAAATCTGATTCTTTACGGTATGAGAAATTTTATTCCAAATAGGATAAAATCTATCAAACCGAAAGAAATCTCCTGGTTTGATTCAAGCTGTAAAGAGGCTATCAGGTTTAAATAAGTAAGTTTCTGTTGTTTTAAAGCCAATTCTACTGAGGAAAATCGGAATAAGTACAAACAAGCTAGACACACCTGTAAAATTCATATTCGACGAACATGATCAAAAATTACGGCAAAAAATACTATTACATCCCAAAGGTAGTACAAGCTAATTTTTGGTTATTTGTTAAAAACGTTCGAAACACTACGATATCCTCAGTTCTAACGCTCGTCTTCAATGACATTCCTGTTGTAAGCTCGATAGATAAAGCCAATTTGCTTGCAGCATAGTTTGTTTTTAATTCGACGCTACCAGGAGTGACATAACTACTCCTGTACTTGAGAGCTTTAACGATATTATTATTTTTTTTTCTTTTTTTCATAATTAGCACACACTCAAAGGTTTTTTGAATAACCTTAATATGCCAGAGACACAGTGTGAGCATTAGGAAAAAAGGGAGGGGTTAAAAG
Source organism: Chrysotoxum bicinctum (assembly GCA_911387755.1). Taxonomy (NCBI): domain Eukaryota; kingdom Metazoa; phylum Arthropoda; class Insecta; order Diptera; family Syrphidae; genus Chrysotoxum; species Chrysotoxum bicinctum. The sequence goes on from OU426989.1 coordinate 502,692, forward strand.
GGAGGTATCGGTGTAAATTGGTTTTGAATTCTTGAACATTGCAATGACTGGGAAAGACAGAGCGTGGTAAAGAGTTCCACATTCGCGTAGTACGGCTAAAAAACGAATCTCTGTACTTCACAGTACGACCGAAGTTGGGACGAATCTTCGTTCGCACCCGTGCAGTTGCTAGAGTACTAAAAGATCTTGACATTCACAAGTCCGCTGGCCCGGATAGTATCCCTGCTGTTGTTCTGAAGAGGTGTTCTTCAAGGCTGGAAAAACCTCTGCGTAAGCTTTTCCATCTGTCCTGCTCTTTAGGTCTCTTTACGAGTAGATGGAAAACGGCATTTTCCTAGCCAGTCCATAAGAAAGACGAATCTTCATCCCCCTCTAACTACCGTTCAATTGCACTTACTTTCCTTCTTTCCAAGACAAGGTCATGGAAACCCTGATAAATTATCAGCTCAAGAAATATTTTGAAGAACGAAAGCTTGTCAATGACCGGCAGAATGGCTTTCGCAGCAATAGGTCCACTGGTGATCTGATGGTGTATCTCACCGAATAGTGGAACAAATCTTTACATCGTTTTGGAGAAAGTAAGATTATTGCACTTGATATTTCCAAGGCATTTGATATAGTTTGGCATCAAGCTCTCTTATCGAAAATACGTGCATTTGGTATCGATGAGTCTCTTCTTCGTTGGATTAGAAATTACCTTTCGGACCGTTCTCTACAAGTAGTATTGGACGGTTTCAAATCTGATATCCACAAAATAAACGCTGGTGTGCCACAGGGCTCCGTTTTGTCTCCGACACTCTTTTCTTTATTATTAAATCGATGAATTTACTGAATTTGAATTTAAATAAACATTATAATGATCAGACTTTTTACTTGCGATATAGGTACTATAGGGCAAGTTCTGCATTTGGAAAAAAAATCGAACTCGAGATTTTGATCAAAGCTGACATTACGATGATAGCGAAGACGAAAAAAGTGGGTCCGACAATTCCGTCTGTCTGTCTGTCTGTCTGTCTGTATGTCTGTACCTCGATCTAGAGCCTAAGCCACTGGACCTATTTTCTTCAAACTCGGTAGTTATGGGTCTTCGGTAATTCCCTAGAGGGGAAATTGAAATTTTTTTCTTAGCTCTAAAACTAACGGTACGCCCCATACACCCGTAATGCAAAATCTTATTTATCTCGAAAACGGCTCAAACGATTTTGATAAAAAAAATTAAGTGTGATATTATGAACATGGACTACATTTTGGTCAAACAAAATTTTGGGGCAAAATGTTATTAGGGGTACCTGCCTTAGACCCGTTTTTTTGATTTTCGACTTTCTCATTAACGGCTCTAAGGATTTTAACCCAAAATTTTTATCAGGAGTCCCCTTAAGTTTAATATAATATTGTATATAAAAATATTCGAAAAATTATTTATTGGGTTTTTTTGAAAAAAATTTTTTTTTGAAAAATCAATATCTTCAAAACCTATGAACGATTATTTTTTGAAATTATTTCCTAAAATCAATATTATTAATTACTTAAAATTCGCATCCCACATTTTTTTCTTGAAAAATTTTAAAGAAATTTCTTATATAAAAAATTTATTTATTTAATAATAAAACGGTTTTTTTAAAGTTTGTTTGCATAAATTAAATTCATACTTTTCCAGAAATCAGACGGCAATTTCATTTTAAATGCATGTTTTATATTTATAAAATGTATTTAAATTCCAAAGTACTTTTACATAAGAGCAAGTTCGTGCGATCTAGTCGTGCAATTTATTTTTGTTAAAATTGACTTACCTAAATATTTGAATACTTTTTATAACAATGTAAGCCCGATTAAAACGTTAATAGGTACCATAAGACTAAATCAACTAATATTTCACTAACTTCGTGCATAACGATGAAACAATTAAAAGGGGCACAATTTAAAAAAGGATTGTGATTTTACAGAATAATTTGAGGGCTGATATTTGTTACTTCAAGTGTGAATGATTTTCCTGTTGACTCCTCATTCAGTCCAAGTGTTCACCACATTGCTGGCTCAAAATTTTAAAAATTAAAAACAAGGGTTTTTCATCATTAAAATTCGAGGTGACTCTTAAAATTATTTTAAAGAACGAAAGCCGAATTTTTGTTAATTTTAAATGATATAAAGTATGCTTAAATCTTAACATCAGCATATATGTACCTTCTTTTCCTTTTTATTTAATGAGGTTGATGGACAAACAAATCTGCACCGTGAAAATAATGATTTTCTTTTGATAAGATATTCAAATATGTATAAGTATCTTATTGAAGTAGAAGTATATAACATAACAAGTAATATATGTACGAAGGTTACAGATAACTTAAACACAAATCATCAACATCGAACAACGAAGCTGAGTTTTTATTTAGAGAATTGGAGATAATACTTCTTTTCCACATAGAATATCGAAAATTTAACTTAAACTAAACTTAAATTATAATGCAAGCGACACACGAGGCAACCGTTGCAGCAACGTGTTGCAGCAACGTGATTCGTTTGTTCACTACACACGTGGCAACTGTTGCCGCAACCATAGTACTGTTGGAGCAACCGACCGAAAATATCAAAATTTTTTGATATTTCTGGCAACGGTTGCAGCATTGGCAACATAGCTACACACGAAGCAACGGTTGCTTCAACATGGCTGTGTTGCTGCAACGGTTGCCTCGTGTGTACCTAGCATAACAATCCATGTAAATATTTTATAAAATGTATTTTTTTCAGCGAAAAAATAATTTGTTTTGAATATGGTCATTTCTAGTTCTTTTGTGCTTTGGTGTTTGAGTTCTTTATATGATTAAGAGTGGTTCTTACGTAAAGTTGGGACTTAGAAGAGTTGTTTATGAAAAATTTAGACAAAGTTGCAACTAAGCGACTTCTTTAGAGCCGGTTTTATTTTTAAACGAGAAATGCTTAAATTTTTGCGCCATTATATTTAAGCCATGAACACTATCTATCTAGGAACAGGAACCAAACATCATCTAATAGATATCAATCCGAATGTTATACTTATATTTACAGAAATATATGTCCAATAACTTATACTAGATTCTCATATTACTTAAGTCATTTATTAAAAATAATCTTCTTTTTCTTACATTTAACTAATGCTCACACTGTGTCTCTGGCATATTAAGGGTATACAAACCCCTTGAGTGTGCGCCGATTATAAAAAAAAAAAAAAAACCATAGTTATACAAACGATTCCTACATCCGTCACGATTTTCTACAAGAACTTATCCGCAAGGTAATTTTTGATGCTTCGAAAACCTTTTCATGGCTTTTTGCCACATAAATACAACTCAGGCACAAGTAGGGTTGCCATATACAAAAAAAAAGTGTTTTAATAAATTTAAAGAACATGATTTGAGAGCATAAATCAAAATTTTTTTGTTTTCAATTGTTTTAATTTAGTACTGCTAACTTACAGGTAGGTCTTAGGCTCACTCTAGTAAGCATTGGTGCCGTTAAATTTAGGTTCCAGTTGGTTTTTAGGGCAGTGGTGGTTATTGGTTTAATGGCATAGACCTGAGACTCAAGAAAACCCCACAAGAGATCTCGGTTGTCAATTCACATCGTCTCCGCGTTAGATAACCATGTGCGGATATCGCTCGTGTAAATGTCCATTGGGGCACGGGCTGTGTGGCACTAAGTTTCGTCAGGTTGAGACCACAAGTCCTCAGTTTCTATATCATGATGAACCCGTCCATACAGAAGTGAGCCTCGTCGCTGGATATGATTTTTCCACCGAGAGCCCAGTTAACGAATACACATCGTCGTCTAGTCGTTAACTCCGAGCACTCGGGTCAGTTGAAACTTGTACGGGGGTAAGTTGAAGCAAAATTCGGCAAGTTGTGGTCTGCGAAGGCTGAGTTAAGCGCGCGGTGCAGAAGTGACTGCCTTGGATTTTCCTGCACACTCTCACGGACAGCGGCCATTTCGAGAAGTAAAGGTGTTAGTTGATTATTCACTTAGCCGCCCGATACAGCAAGTTGCGAATCACGATTATGGCAGATTTGAAAAAGCAGTTTTAATAAATGACAGCTAATTTGACAGATGATTTTGCAACAATTGGCCGCAATCACTTCTCAAAGTTAAAAAACTTTTATTGGAAAACCCTTTGTTAGTATGTACCTAACTTGACTACAATTCTACCTACCGGACTCCACTTTCTATTGTTGAACACTATATCTCTCCATGCGGATTTGGAAAACAGACTTAATAAATGACGGACAATTTGAGAGATGTGTCTTTAACAATATGGCCGCAATCACTTCTCAAAGTTTAAAAACCCCTATTGGAAAACCCTTTATAAGTATCTAACTCGACTACAAATTACGCGATTACAAACAGACATACCAACGATTAACTATAGAACTCAACACAGACGCATGAGTATGTGAAAGCCCTGGCAACTCTAGATAGTAAGCTTTTTTGTACACAATAAATGTTATTTGTGCTCAAATATTTTCATTTGCTAAATTTATAAGCAAAAGATACATATAGAGATGTACTGTACATAATACTCTTGGAGGCTGCAAGTGTTGAAAGCTCAATGAGACTTTTAAAAGGTGAGACTTTAATTATAGTTTATAAGATACACAGACTAACTGTTGTTTTCTCTTTAACTATCTGAATACAAGTAAGTAGTGGAATATATAATTAAAAACAAGTATAATAATTACAGCTATTCAAAGTGAACCTATAGACACTTTGTGCATTGAAATATACATACAAATGTGTTTGTCTAATTGTTTATTTTTTCAATTAAATAATTCCCTTTTAAATTTTTTGAATCAATGTAGGTAGGTAATCGTTTATTTTTTTCATGTTGCAAATCTTAAAAATACTCGTAATAATATAATATAATATAATATATTTGTTCTTTCATTTATGTATTTAACTTTTTTACTAAAAATGATTATGAAAGCTCTGCTATAACCAGGATGAGTTGAATAAATTATAGTTTATTTACACTATTTAATAGAATTCGATAAGCGGGTGGATAGATATGTAGTCCATAAGGACTTATTCATTCATTATACAAATTCTTGTTTATAAAACATTTTTCTGCCTATTATAGTAATAATGAGCTTGTGTCAAATAATGTTGCAAAAAGTGAGAATCTATTACATTTATCCGTCACAGTACAGCTCAACTTTTGTCTGCCGGCCGAATTCAATAAACAGATATGGATCTCCCAAAAAGAAAAAGAATTCGAGAAATTAACTGGGCTTCGTAAGAAATGTATGTCGTTATCTCTAGCAAAATACTGGTAATCAAATTGATATTCGTTTTAACAAAAATTGCGTATTGACAAGGTCCTCACATACTACGTTTATATGAGGTATTGAAGCGGGCTTGAAGATCGCCGGGACGAAACGCCAATTTTTGTGGACCAAAGGCCATAAAAGCTATTTTGAATCAATAATTCAACAAGTCCAATCACAGTAGGTGTACACCAGGGAAGTGTCTTGAGTCCCCTGCTCTTTTTTACAGTTCTTGATTACCTGCTTGAAGGCAAAGTGACGGATCCAAAAGTGCATCAGTTATTCTTTGCTGACGATGGAGCCATCATAAGTGAAGACCCGATATCCCTACAACGAGCACTTGACGTATGGGTGGATGTTCTAGAAGGAAGTGGGTACCGCATAAGCGCGAAAAAGACAGAATACCTATGCTGCCCATTTTCTGATCCGCACAGGCCTACTCCAGACATTTATTTGAATGGAGTAGTGCTTCCCAAGTGTGAAAAGTTTAAATATCTGGGGTCTATGATAAATAACGAAGCTACTTGTGATGACGATATCAATCATCGCGTAAGCGTAGGGTGGATGAAGTGGCGGGAAAATTCTGCTATCTTCTGTGACCGAAAAATGCCCCCTAAGCTGAAAGGAAAGCTCTACACTTCAGTTGTGCGTCCAGCACTCACATACGGTTCACAATGTTGGAGAATGTACAAAAAGTATGAGAGTAAACTAACGGCAGCTGAGATGAAGATGCTTCGTATGACAGCAGGAGTTACAAAGCTTGATCGAATTAGAAGTACGAAGATCCGAGGAAGCCTTCATGTTAAGAATACCATTTCCCAAAAATTTGAACACGACCGACTCAGTTGGTATTGCCATGTTCAAAGGAGAGATCCTGAGAACCCCGTCAAAAAGGCAATATCATACAACGTTCCAATTCGGAATAAAAGGAAAGGTAGGCCTAAACACTCCTGGTACAAACAAATGCAAAAACACTAGCATTCAATTGGCCTCAGAAATGGAACAATACAAAACCGGGAGGCTTGCCGCCGATTTCTGAGGTCAACCCGGCGAACCCCACAGGCGGATCACTAGTGCGAAGCAGATACGTGGGAGAGTTATGATCCCTTCGACATCGAGATCATAACAGCGCCGAAGCAAAGGAAGGAATTCAACAAGTCCAATAATAGCGCAAGTCTTCTATGCTGATTAATTTCAGTAGTATTAGAGTTTGTATTATAAAAACCTTCATATATATAGTTTCGTTTTACCATAATCTTCTCAAACAATTTAATGAGGATAAAACCTCAATAATCAAAAATAAAAATTGCAACACGAACACATTTGGGATGAAGATGCGTGGAGAAATATAACCAACGGGTAACTATGTTTATCTATCTAATTTTAAAGAATTGTTTAGTTCATTTGTTTTTAATATGACATAAAGTTCTAGTTTCAATAAATAAAAATAACAAAGCTTTATTTTCAATAACAACTAAGATTCATTTGGTAATCGCAATAGTTTAATCTTATGTCAAAGAGAAAGTGACAGTTCAATACTAAAATGCCATTTTGCTTATATTGAATCTATTCAACGTTGCATAAGTTTGATAAACAACACTTTTGCGTTAAGAGGCATTATAAGAGCTATATAACTTTATGTACGCCCTATAATGAGTTTATAAATATATTTATTTATATATCTATATATTATAATTTATATATATTATCATGTTAAACACAGCACGGGCGATAAGAAATTAGGAGTGATACAGCCGTTATTAAGTCTTAATTTATTTCGAAAACAAAAAAAAATTAGTGTAGGTATCCTACTATTGTAGATATGATCTGCTTTTTGGTCAAAACAAAACTTAACAAGAAATATTTTTAACGGTATCAGTCATAAAAACTTTTTTTTATTTTTCATTAACAGCTTTGATAAAATTTATGTTCAAGAACTCCTTTAAGTTCAAATAATATTGAAGCTTTGTAGGTATATCCACATAAAAATTTTCGAAAAATAGTTTTTGGAAAATTTAATATCTTGAAAACTGGTTGTCCAATATTTTTTTTTACAAATTGGCCTTATCAGGCACTTAAATGCATTTGTTTTTTTTAATTTTAAACGTAAGTGTGTTTTCTAAAAAATTGAACACATATTAATAAACGATCAGTTTTTGTGAATTTTGTTTTTATTATTTATATTTTTGCCTAAAAATCAGATGAAATTCTATTTTTGCGCTTAAACTATGCTGGGAGTTGTTTTAGAAATTTATAGAATGAATTCATTGCATTTAAATATTTTTCTCTAATTACGTTCTTATACTTATTTATGTATATAATCGTTAAAACAATTTTTAAATTCCAAGCCGGTTGCACATTAGGGTGAGTAGGTATGATCCAATCGTTTATTTTATTTGTTGTTCTTTTAGAGTTGAAAGATCTTTACAAAAATGTTTCATAGGGTGTTTCAGAAATTCTCCGTAAAAATGGATTTTCGGAAAAAAAAAACATTTATTTAAAATTTAATTTAAAAATCAGTTAAGTTTTCCTTCCAATTTAAAATTAAGATTCTCAGAACTATGAAAATAACACAAACGACCTAGTCGATGGTGTTTAAAAAAAAACCAAAACAATTAAAAAAAAAACTTCGATAAAAATTCAATTTATAGTGAACTCAAATTGCTTGATGGGACTGACAAAAAAAACATTTATGGCCTTTTTCGCATTTAATAAATTGATTGTGCAAATCATGTTCGGCTCGAAGCTAGCCATATGCTTGATGGCGTTTGGAGAACACTACCAGTACCCGATGCGATGTCCGCTGGTTCCACGGTCGCAAGGTTCCATCACCGATCCCTTGCTGCATGCAGTATATCATTTGTCGACCGCAAATGAAAAGAGCAACGCATTCAAATTAGCGAATTCGAAATGAAATGAGCTTCCACGTCGTCATCATCGTATCCAGCTGTGCTTCGGAAGCCACACACTCGGCGACGTAACCGTGTAAACTCAACCGAAACAGAAGAACACCGGTAGCCGATTGGAAGGAAGTATTTTAGGTACCCACCTTGGTTCGCCTTGTCAGAGTAATAAATATACTTCGAGAATTGATTTGTTTATTGTGGAATTTATTTTGCATTTGACTTCTGGACATTTTTTTTTTTTGTATTATTTATGAGAGTTCTCGCTGCAGTTCCTTGAGACTTCAGAGGCTCATATGAATGAGTAGATGTTATACCCACATTTTAAAGGACCAGCGCAAATCAGTCACATGTAAGACATTCCACAGACTGGCGCTACCAGCGTATTTAAAAATCCTCCGAGCTCAGGAGTTATTTGATTTGCTACGCCTACTTAAATTCAAGGGGCTATGATTTCTTCCCAAGAATAATGGTATTCCGACACACCGCAATGTTAAAAATTAACTGATGGGGTAGAAAAAGCCGTTCATTTGGGATCAGGTTTGTAGTTTTAAGGTCTATAAATCGAATTCTTTTGAGTGCTTTTGATGCGCATCGAATTAAATTTGACACAAGCCAATTGTTTACAGTCTTGTTCCTGACAAATGGCTGCACTTCATTAATCATTGAGTTTAACATTTAAATGTGCAAAACGGTTGTGTACCTGGATCTGGTTACTTTTGGAGTGAGAAACGGCATCGGCAGAAATGTAGCCCAAGGGGTCATAAAGTAAAGATGAGGGCACCGCAGGGTTTCGTCAGCTTGGTGGTGTTGCTATAATGTAGGTTCAAATTATCGTCAATAAAACGATTTGCAAATAAAGAGACATCCGCATCCTATCGAAGCCAACTCAAGGGATCATTCTAATTTTGATGAATAAAATGTTGCAACTTGTATGTTAACTTTTATTTGTTTTTATGATTCTTGTTAAAAGAACAAATCCGCCGCTTATGATGAAGCTTATTTATATTTATATAAGATACGTCGACACGATTTGCAAGTTTGAGAGAAAAACCTGTGCTATCGTCCAGCAAACGAGAGTCGAGAGTAGTTTGTCCTTCAGCATAATAATCGCTCGGTGTCGATCGATTCAACGGAATGTTATTATTTTTTGCTGGTGTGTGCATTTTATAAATAAAATCCGCAAATCAATCAATTTTCCCCTGTTGATGATGTAAACTGCCGGGATAATCGCTCTCCACTCTCGTTGAAGCTGAAGGTGGAAAGATATTGTATCTATAATGTGACTTTATCCAACGTATAGGTACACAAAGTAAAGCCAATGGATCTCGTATAAGCAAAAAGCACTTCTGGCTGGTTTGGGTTTCTTGTTAATGGAAGTTGGGTATGGCTGGCTCTGTGGCGTATTATGGGCTTTGTCGATGTTGCAGCTATAGCTCGCTCAGTCTGAGCACTTAAACGCTTATTGCGCTGAATGCAAATGTGGCTGTTAAAGTCTTTTTGCTGCGAGCGCTATTTGTCGTTTCTGACCTTAGCCGAAGTGCGCATATTTATGCTCGCACGACTGAGATGGAATATGTACCTACATGTGTACCTCTATATAGAAACAATTACGGTGAGATTGTTTTCAATAATTTTGAACAGATTAAGTAACTGCACACGAGTCGAATTGACTTTTCGAACTGTTTTTCGTTGTATCCTTATACTTGTAGTTTACCTACTGTACATACAAATATGAACGGAGCTTATGTCAAGTGTCAAGGCCAAATAAATTATATTTACCTACATACATTCATTATTATTAAGTAATTTGCAATTAGCTAAATAAAAAGAGTTGTTGAGTCATAAGACCTTACCGTTTTCTGTTTGTATAGGAGTTGTGTTAACTTGTTTTAATTCATTTGGGTGGTGCTGCTATTCAAAATAATAAAAGGTCAATATTTGAGCAGTTTTTTAAGTAGATACATAACTAAAAGACAACTAAGCTTGAGGAATAATACCTAAATTGAAATAATGTCAGAAATTAGTTTGTGAATCTATTAAATCCTGATGTACAATAGCTTAGGGCTTAGAGAAAAGTTTTAGCGAATGAATAATCAAAGTACCTACACACATTATTTTTGTATATCTAAAATAAATTTATTTCTAATACCTAAACTATGGTAAAGTAGGTCATACCGTCTTGAGGAAGTTCTTTCATCGACTCGATCATATTTTAAGCTAAACAAATGCATATTGACCTGGCCAAAAACGAGTTCAGAATTGGACGTATCTACTCATATATTATTTTTTTCCAATATTTAAAAAAGCTTGAAAACAATTTCAAAACTTATTTGAAAACTCCTCTATATTCAGAATCAATCAAGTTTATTATCAGGAATAGTAAATGTTATAAACAAAACAGATATTGAAAATGGAGTAGTAAAATAAAACAAGTGCGCGATTTCTACGACAGTCCTGGATTATGTTTTCAAATAAATTGTCTCTTTAAATACCGTGCATTTTCTTAACAACACAAAAAACATAAAATTCGAAAATTCATTTCTTATTGAACTCTCACAAGAAATCGAAATAAGATTTTTTCTTTTACTCCCTTTTTATATATCTACATAAGGGGCATTAACAACAACAAAAAATACATCATTTGCGTTCAAATGCGAACACGCCCATTTTCCTTGTTGAAATAAGAATATTTCAGGAATGCTGCTGAGTTGACAATCCATTTAAATAGTCTAACAAAAGCAAAAAAGAAAAGTATCCGAGTTCTCATTGAATAATAAAAAAAAACTTTTCTGTGATGAAATTTGCATTCGAAGAGTGGATTCTAATTCCAGTACTGAATGAATCTTTTTTCTGCCCATTTGAATGAAATATTTAAAAAAAAGGCTGACGATTGATGCTCAATTCGTGTGGTAAAGGGAGTTTCAAGTTGTAAAATCAAGTTCCTTCGGGAAACGTAAAAATCGTTGAATTGCGTTGGGATTTTGGTGTTTAAATTTATTCTGACATCGAGACCAAGAGTTGTCCCGAATTTGTCAACAAAGAATTCGGTGCGTCCCCTTTTCACGCGTTTCGAATTGATAGGATGTTGTCAGTTTAGTTGATTGCAGTAAATAATACAATTGGCTCAACCCAAGGTTGCCACGTTGGGTTATTTTAAAGTGATACTCGTATATGGGTTATTCGAAGTTAACTGATACTGGTATGACTCTAAAACATACTTTTGAAATTTTTAAAAACGTTTTTGCTTTTATATCTAATTTGACCAGGCTAGTATAATCTACGTCGTTTGGTAATCATTCCTCCAACTGATCGACGCATGTGTACCAACACAAAACTATACAACAAATCATGTACGACTAGATCGCTCAAACTTGCTCTTGGAGTTCAGAAGTATAACATGCCCAGGCATTGAAGGGGTGAAGATTATTTCTAATAGGTACCTATAGCATTTTTACGAAAAAGTGTAAGTATGTAAGAAGTAATAAGAAATTTTGGAATACAATGTTGTTGGTGCAGCAATTAAGGAAACATAGATGAGCAATCGAAAAACAAGACAAAAACAACAAATACGAAGTTTTATCAAAATCGTTGAAGCAGTTTTCGAGAAAATTAAATTGGTCAATGACAATTTTCTTTGTTCTGAATTAAACTTCACACTTTTAAAAGTCAATTTTTAATTTTGTAACATTTGTGTATGTTTCATTTCTATTTCTTATTCGTTTATTTTTACAATTATACTCGTTTACAAACGTAAAATATGTATGTCAAGTGATATCTTTGTGGTATAGTCTCCATGTTGTGTATGTATTTTAAATGAAATGAGTAAATTAAAGAATTTTAAAAACGCTTAATTTAAAAATAAATAAATTTATTGAATTACATATTTAATAATTTCATAACATTAATTTTCTAAATTTTATTAAAAGCGACGCATTTCGGTTTGAAGAACCCTCATCGGGCTTAAATTATTTGAGGTGCTGCTTGGCCAAAAATTCACTTAATTTTCTAGATTTGCAAGTTTCTTAATTTCTTTCAATGTAAGTTTATAGCAATAAGGGAAGCACGCAGACCCAGTGTACTTGCAACATGCACTAGACAATGGCCAAGAATATGCAGATAAGCTGGGCATTACTTAAAACACTTATTGTGGTAGTTTCTACAGGAAAATGAAACATTAATTAATTTCCTCTGCTGCAAATGTCTAGCTCTCCTCAAAATAAGGGTCCAATTATTTTGAAACAACCTTAACGAGCTATAGGAATTGATAATCAAAGCCTTCATCCATTTTCTCAAAGCTACGAATCTGATCTAAGACAATCATTGACGATTTCCTTAACGGATTCTCCGTGTTCTTAACGCAGTCTTCAAGCGTCTTGCGAACTTCAAGTATATGGATCTAAATTTCTATCTTCATTTTATTAAGGAAGCCAAAATTATTTTGTAATAAATATTTTTTCTAGAAAATATGAAAATCAAAAAAGTTATAATTGTAAAGTGGACTTAAAGCTCCAGTTAAAGCAATTGATTCAACTTAATAGAAAACTATCTTTAAACTCAAATTTAGAGTTTGAGACAGCTAAACAAAATTGATAATAAATATTTTGGTATAAAAATTAATTTTAATTTAATTTTAGTGAGGGCTTAACCTCCATTTATTCAGCTTAATTCAAGCTATAAGTATAACTTAAAAACTAACTTAAATTTAAACTTATAGCTAAGAGTGGGGGTGGGACAAAAGGAATTTGAGGTTGTAGGTGTTGGTATTGAAATCGAATGAATTTGAATTCAAATTGACCAACCGGAGCATACGGGTCAGAGGTTCATTAAGACCATAATAGGAGGTGTGGTGTGATAGTAAATAGAAAAGGCGACGGTTTCTAAGGTTACGGGTGTTAGTATTGAAAAAAAAATGAGTTGTAGAGAGAGGAGCAGTCAATTGATCCAGAGAGGATCCTGTAATGAGGTAAGGTTTAACAGTTGGAGGCGGTCACGATACGGGGATAAGATCAAAGGATTATCCCAAGGAAGGCATTGAAGTGCAAAACGAAGGAATCGTCGTTGGATGCCTTCTATTCTTGATATGTTTATATCTTGATATGGAGACCAAACTTGAGACGCATACTCAAGTAAAAGTCGGACAAACGCTATGTAAAGAGATCAAGACACGTAAGGGTTGGGTGGCAGGTCTAGGGGGAGGCAAAATGTCGCCGGTGATGCGGGTAGAGTAGAAATCATATGTTTCATGACAGATCGTTTGACAAGTCAACAAACAACAATGTTGTAAATTTGAAATTTGCCACCCTATCTGTGGTTCGTCGTTGACCGCTTTCGTGAATTCGTATAGACGGTGAGTAGGGCCGTAAGAGTGCATTCCGTATTGTCGCGCTGATCGCGAAACTAAAACAAAACGTTCCGAAACTCTCGCGAAACTGAAAGGGAGTGTTCCGAAACATATGATATGCATATATGCGAGATATGATAAGTTAACTAGGATTCGACGGAATCGTTATTCTAGTCTCAGCCAGCTCAATGTTTTTGCTCCCTCCCGCATCACAGAAAGTTATTTCGATTGTGTTGTTTATAGTTTAAATACTGTTGAATCTTCTAAAACTAAGCACTTAGTACTTCACTCAACCTTTGAACTAGTTTTTGAAAATGAAAAGAGTTAAAGGAAGCGGCGCGGAATACCGCAAGAAAAAGGCTAAGAAAGAAGCAGACGCGAAGACGCGAAATATTTCAGTTCTAGTTCTGGTTCAAAAGCTACGTTAACGTCTTCGGCGGCATCCAGCAGCAGCGGAAGTGATTCCAATGTAAGTAAGATTCCTCTATCTACAATCGTGAGTGGCCTAGAATTGTCCTCCGGCCAATATTCATGGGAATGCATAACTTATTTTACGGGCAGAAAAAGAAGACGCGCCTGCCGTCGAAGTTGGAAGTCGTTCTGGTCCCACCACAGAGCAGGGTCAAGACAGAGCTACCTGAAGAAGATGACGCACAGATTTACCTGCAGTAATGTGGACTGAGTGTGGATAAGTGTGCTTGTGCTCAGAAACTCTGCGTGTTAAAAGCTCTCCTGGTGGAGAGCAGAGACCGTTTCGTCCAAGCCGCAATCGACTTTTCTAAGACTTTTTGGAAAAAACTCGGAATCGATCTCAAAACGAGTACAATTCGCAGGAAAAAACGCATGCATGGAGATGAATCCGCAGATGCAGCTTTGTCTCACGAGCCTCATTCCTCGTAAAATCCGTTTATGAAACCGCTAATTCTATTTTACTTTCAATAAAAGATACTTCATTGCCTGTGAAATGATGTCTCGAAATTTAATTTTAATTAATATTGAATGGGGGCGGCAAAATGGGTCTCCCGCCCCGGGCGCCGAGATGGTACGCTACGCCACTGCGGAAGTGGCGAGAATAGGATTGGAAAGCGCGGATCTGAACCGGACACAATATTCACGATCCATTGCAGGAAAAGGGGTTCAAAACCTAAAGAGGATAGTTTAAAGACTATGAGGCTGTGAGAAATTTTGTCGAAAGCTTTGCTAAAGTCAGTGGAGACCATATCAACTTCATTCCCGTTTTCTAAGGCTTTTAGAGTGTAAGAAACGAATTCTGCAAGGTTTGTGGTGGTGGATCTGCTTTTTAAGAAACCATGCTATGCTGGTGTAATTAAGGACCTACAACGGAAACTAAGGAGTTCATATGAAATACTTTCGAAAGTTTTTGGGATATGAGAAAGTTTAGCAATTGGTCGATAGTTTTTCACGTCATTTTTCGTGCCTTTCTTGTGAATTGGTGTTATGAAAGATGTTTTCCATATTTTAGGAAATGTTCCCTGAGATAAGGATAAATGAAAAATTTTTGATAGAGGATTTGAAAGAGAAGAAGAACATTTTTTTAGGAAAATGGCAGGAAACTTAGTTATTATTAGGTATATATCTGTGGTCTTTTTTAGAAACATGATATCTCTGTAAAATAATTAGCACCATAAGTTCACTTTACCTCAAGCTAGAACCTAAACGGATAGACCGATTTTCTTAAAACTTGGTATATAATTTTGTTAAGAATATTTTCATAATTTAAAGTTGAAGAAAATCAATCAACCCGTTTAAGTCCTAGCCCCTTTTAAACTAGACGAAAAACGCATGGATTTATCATCTTTGTACCAAACAAAATACATTTATTCCTTTTAAAATTTTGAAGAAGAATCTATAATAGTTATTTAAAGTTTAAATGATGTTTGTCCTTAGGTGATGGGCTTAAGGTCAATTATTGATTGTTTTATTATTTGAGTTATAAATTTTCGGATGTGATTACACCCTTAAGAGAATTGTGAACAAAAACATATACAACAAATTTGAAAAATGAATAGATATAGTACTTACAACTGAAACGTCACAACTGAAACAACTCAACATGAAGAAAGGAAACATTTATTTTAAGTTAAGTTCTTGATTTATCGTATAGTTTTCAATCAATCAGCAACAAATCAATTAAAAGCTCTTCAGAAAGTTGGCAACAATGTTTATATCAACCCTTTAAAAAAAGGCTAGGCAATTGCCTATTGGAAATATTAAGCAGTAATTGTTTGGACTTGGCAATTTTCTTTCATTTTTGCAGAGGAAAAGAAGCTTCAGTGTAACTTATTTGCACCCTGCAAAGTGTAGTGATTCGATTCGTCGCTCGCTGCCGCGCCGCGCCGCAACAACCGTTCTCCCTCGCTAAAACTTGAAGAACTCAAAAAGGAACTATACGATACACTATACACCGGTGTTGTTGGTTGTGAATCTGTCGTAATTGTAACAGACCCGTCTGCAGACCTATTATATTTCCAGTGAACGCCTAATGAGGATAATTACAGTCTAATTTGATATCTGAATCTTCCACAAGAGAAGTGTAGCCCTTGATGCACGAATATTGTGTGTGGGTGCAGATGAAAGTTAGTGTAGCGTAGTAGGTGATGAGTAATGACGGTTGCAATTGTGATGCCGTCATGTCAAACTCCAAACTTGGGCGTCTCTTTCTATTAACAGAAGCTCGCGGTAACAATTTTGTCGTACCTATGTATGTATGCACTTATACTTATTATAATATACCTAACCTACCCATACTATAAGGATACGTAACCTATAAGTATCATGATTTTAAATTAATAGATGATTAATCTTTAACCGATTCGAAAATTGAAATTGACCCCGACTTACAAAAAAAGTTGATTTCTATCTTTCAGATACACCTATTTGCTGAGAATAATAAAACAATTATTATAATTAAAACGTGATGATGCATAATTTCTGTCATCATGAACATATTCGTTCAATTACGATGCCAGATTGCATCGGTCGTTTTCGGATGCCACTTGTTCATGAGAGATGTGGTTAGGTATTCAAGGGATTTTTGTTTGGATTTGCACTTAAGAGGCTTATTACGGTTGGAATCAAGAGGTTGCTATTGTCGGCTCCCTACTTGCGCATTGTTTATCTCAAG
Source organism: Chrysotoxum bicinctum (assembly GCA_911387755.1). Classification (NCBI taxonomy): domain Eukaryota; kingdom Metazoa; phylum Arthropoda; class Insecta; order Diptera; family Syrphidae; genus Chrysotoxum; species Chrysotoxum bicinctum. Next base: position 519,375 of record OU426989.1, read on the forward strand.
AACATGCTCTTTTGTTGTCAGTCTCTGGATGGTTTATATATTGTATTGTATGTAATGCATACATGGAATTGATGCGTGCGTTCATTTATTTATTTTTGAATAATATCTGGCTTTTGTAACAAAAGGACAAAACCTTAATATGAATAAATCGTAGAAGTACAATGGCCCATCTTTGTCCATTTCTTTTATAAAAATGTAAGTCCCTATTGGAGTTCTGAGTATATACAACCAGAAAGTCCATTTGCTTTAAGGTAAGGTAGGTACCTACATTATATTAACAAATATTGTCAAGGAAAAAAGGAAGATTAAAGTGTTTGTTGTTTGTCTAAGTGCATATTATAAATGTCCTTTTTTTGTACATGGTCCATGTAAAACTTCATGAGAAAAATTATCATCAGTAACTGTTCGTTTACGGATAAGGTGATGCATACATTTTGTAAATAGTTTAGGTATGCCAAAAGAAAAAATGTATCACTTTTTGTGATTTTAATTCTTATTTATTTATATAATTATTATAATCTAATCTAATAATGTATCTTATTACAAAATTGAAATACACCTAATTTTCTAGAATTAACTGTAAAAAGTTGGCACCAGAATGACGAAAGTTGATGGTAATTGTTTGAATTCCAGGTGTAGTAAAATAGTTCCCCAGGAATCAAGTACATTAAGGTAGGAAATTTTTTTTTTTTCAATTATGCTTACACGATCACATTTATATATTTTACCATTGTGCACCCAGTTTTTGTCGTCACACAAGTTTCTTGGAAGAAACTAATGAAATAAATTGCATTTTGTCAATTAAGTAAGTCGATCATTGCAAAAAAAAAAATATTTAATGAAGTAGCCTTTTTATTTATCCAAAATTAGAAAAAATTACTTTCTTATAAAAATTTATAGATGTATGTGGTACAAGTTCAAAAATGTGAAACAAATTCTTAAAATCAAATTAAGACAAAAACCTTCAAAACGCACTTAAGTAGGCACACATTCGCCACTGATAACAGGGACTGGACACCGTTAGAACAATAAAGTCAAATAACTTTTAATTTAATCTGGCCAAGTAAATATTTGCTATTTGAAACTTACTTATAAGATAAGGCCCCTTATGTGCCAACAACTCTAAATCGTCTATGATTTATTAGTTATAAGTCAAATTAGACATTTTGTTTATATATGTAAAAGGATTTCCATTGCCCAATTTTCAATAACACTGGCGCATGCATCACTGAATTTAACCAATAACATTGATTATGTTGGCTTTCAGGATAGTGGTGGTTTGTGGTTTATTCGCATAGACTTGTGACATAAGAAAACCTCAAGTCAAACAAAAACTATATAAAATATGCAATAATAAATTAAAAAAAAAGAAATTATTTCCATGCAAAGATTCACCTCACCCAACACTTCAAAGGCTAAGCGGGAAGTGTGGACGAAAATTCCTTGCGCGTACATACGATATACTCGTATTTTAATCAATACAAATTTTCTGTATCTTGATTCTTTACATTTTATAATTCTAAAATATCACAACAAACAATACAAACTCACAATTTGAAACTTCAAAATTTCAAAGATGACAAATGATATGTCAAAATACATTTTAAAATGTCTTTAAGTAACCTTTAAACGCGGTGGATGGCGTTTAAGTTAAGAGGCCTTTTAGTCCAGTCAAAGCGTCATTTGACCTTGCGCGCAGAGGCATGGTCTATTTTTTTTTCATAGATCGATAGGTGCTTATGAGAAAAGCTTAAAACCAAATTTGCACTACATGACAACTTTTTTTACCAACGTTATTGGTAAAAATGTATTTTGTGTCATTTTTTGGTCATTTGCGAATATCTCGGCGCCACTATCTTGTACGAACAAAAATTAAACATGTATTTATTCCTAATAATATTATCTATTATGTTCTAAAAAGAAACATTTGTTTAAACAAATCAAAAAAAAAGTTATAGTAAGTTAAACAAATTTTTTGTTGTTTAAAAATCACTTTTTCGTGATTATTAAGAAAAAAGCTCATTTAACGATGAAATTTTTATTTTTTATTATTAAAGTTCTTGTAATTCCCTACAATTTAAAAAAAATCAGCACTCTACGATGAACGAAAGCTGAGTAATAAATTATTGAACATAGGTAAGCCCGCGCACCCACGCATTTTATGATTTTATGTTTTAATTACTATCTCAGCCCGAGTATGTCGCAAAGTGAAAATAAAAAATTGTATTGCTAATAAAAATATTTTCTATCAACTTGCATTTAATTTAACATGTTTGAGCAAAAACATAAAAAGTTACCGATGGTTTCAACGCTTTTTTTCTTGTTTTTAATACCTTTTTTTCATAGTTATTGAGAAAAAACTGTATTTCACGGTAAATACTTTTCAGTTTTGGATTTTTGTTTTATAGTCCTGCTAATTTTCTTCAAATTAAAAAAAAAAGTCCATTACGACAAACGGGAGCCAAGATATTCATGATTTCAAAATTTAGGAAAGCTTACAATTTAGTATTTTAACCTTGTAGCTTGTAATTTTGTCGCCAGCAACAAGAAGCAACAAATATGTGTAAGTATGTGTGGGGTGTTTGAAGGATACCAATATATCAATATATATTTGGACATTTTTATCAATAACTTTGGTAAAAAAAAGTTGTCATGTGGTGCAAATTTGGTTTTAAGCTTTTCTCATAAGCACCTATCGATCCATGAAAAAAAATAGACCATGACTCTGCGCACAAGGTCAGGCCCTTTTTCATGACGCTTTGACTGGACTATTTAAGTAACGTTACTTAAATGTGAAAATTGATTATAGATACCGATTTCATACTTAAGAACTGCTTGGAGGTATCTTAAAGTTGAGCAACCTTTAAAATTTCTTTATATGTAGATTCGGCTGTTGGTGTTTAAAAGTCTGCAAAATATTTTTGATATGACCAACGAACGTCGAAAGCTTAAATTTATAGGTACGCATACGCACACAGTCGACTCCGCTTATAAAATGACAATAAGGACAAATAGTTGTGTAATTTAGTAATCCTCCGAACTGCAAGTCACCCGTGGAAAAATATTATTTGTATGAAATTGTTTCAGTTCGGCAATATCAGAATTCCGCTAAGCGGAAAAGTTGATAGTCTGACTAAATTTCTCACTTCATTTGCATTCCACAAAAAGGAAATCTCATAGTTCTCTCTGAAGTATTCTACAGATGTTTGATTCTTAACCTCTGCCAACTTAAAACAAAACTCTTGCGAGTTAGTGACAAAAATCCTTCAAGAGTACCTATCTCGTGTCCTAAAAAGTGTGTTTCATCTTAGCCGTTCGGACTTGATAGGTCACCTCCATTCCTGCCGAGAATATGCACTATTACATTTTTATAAAAATGTGTTAAACTGTTTGCCTCATACAGTAAAAACAATAAATGAAAAAAGGAGCGCTGTATGTAAAGAACATTTCCTACGCAACGGGTGCAATCTTTCATTGCGAACTTTCCGCAAAATTGTCCACAAAAATTGTCTGAACAAGAATTTTTCGTTTTAAACCTACAAATCTAAACAATGTCAAGACCATCAAATTAAAAGACGTCACAAAATCGAGAGTCTTCTTTGAATTTCAAAAAAGACTTCTCAGTTTAAGAAACAATTTCAGGGGACTCCAATGTTCAATTCTATTTTAAGAAAGTTTTGCGGAATTTTTTAATTTAACTGGAACTAAATGGTGAGAAATGTTTTATCTCAACCACTACAATTTTCTTTTAAAACGTATGTAGTGCAGATAAGCGGAGTTTATTGTACATTTCTTAGTGCCAACATTTGCAGTAGGTATACCGTGGATGAAATTGAAATGATTCGTTTCGTAATTTTGGAGTTCTTTTATAGTATTCCGTCCCGGAAAGACAGAAGTTCGCTTCGTTAATTTTCCAACCATAATCAGCATTGAGTGAATGCACTAGATCCACACTTCAGCACATCAAGACATTTAGTATTTGATTTATGTTCACAAAGCATACACGAAAAGGGATGTTCATTTCATCACTCTTATCAAAATGAAGTCGTAAACTGTCACCAAAGACCGAATCGTCCGTTTTCAGTCGGTTGACATATAATTTAAATGATGTACAACAACACCAATGACACTACTCTTTTACAGCAGCATCTTCAAAGCCTTATCATGGTGCGAACTAAATCCGTAAACATTTTATTTTGTCTCTTTATAGATGCGATTTTAATTTTTTTAATTTTTAATGGTTTGAAAAATAGTCTTTAAATTCGAAATGCACATTTTGAAAGACAGTTATAATTAGAGCGTTTAAAATTTTAAAATTTGTAGAAATGGATGTGATATTAATTATTAAAACACCTCTTCAAGCTTTTGGAGAATCGTTTTTCTTCATAAATCATCAAATGAAGCGGGTACGATCAAAGATTAGATTTGTTTCAGAATCCAAATTTTGGGCTTTCCCTTGCATATATAACCGTAATGACAAGGTTTTGGTTTTTTGTATGCCTTTATACAATTTTGATAAATCACCTCTAAAATTTACATATCTATAAGACTAGCTAGAGAACTTATGTTCGGGATTTACCTTAATTGACCATCGTGACCATTGGAGTCTTTTGATTGTGAATTGGTGAGGTAGTTGATGCATTAGAATAACAGTCCCTGATTGCATTCAACTCAACTTAGATTATTAATTTTTTAATAAACGCAACTAAAACCGGATTTAATAACTTTTTGATCAAAGCAGCGACAGTGTTTCTACAGCGGCGGCGGCGGTGACATGAAATGACAAAGGTGCGGCTTAACAGCGGGTGGGCACACCGACACCGCGGCAGCAGGTCACATGTGGCGCTTGCTTTACTGCCTATAAATTCGACGATTTCAATGCGTTTGTTACAATAATTGATGGGGAACTAAAGTTTTTATGTTCTACAAACGAAAAATAAAATAAAATTTTGTGTTTTTACGCGAGAATTAACCTGCATCCAAAATGAGATGCGTTAGATGGTTTAATTTTGAAGAAGATCAAAAATCAAATCATTGTTTATAGTTTCGAATTTTCTCAACAATTAAAGATTTATTGGATAACTAGTTTTGTTAAATAATAAACTGTGAGAATATCTTTTATATTATCATTATGGTTGCATTAAAGTAGACCTCATGTATATCAAACTCTAAGGGCCAGTTTTTCAGTTCCGAGTTAATTATGAGTTCATTTAAATCAGAGAGATTTAATCGTTCAAATTAATTAAACCCGACTGCACTCATGAAGCAACTTTCCAGTTGACGAATAATTTAAAATTTAAACTGTCAAATACTATCAAAATTGAGATGACACACGATGAATGGAAATCGTCATTTCACTATCGAAACACTATGGGCATATGCCCCACTTCTATTTCGATATTCTTCGACAGGCATACGTTAGTAATATCTGTTAAGTTTCTAGAGATTCCTTACCAATTTCGTTGAATTTACACTCGGAATAAGATTGCAAAAGGTTTAAGTCCGAATTTATGATTACCTTCAACTAAAAAACTTTGCCAAGGAATTTCCTTTAAATCTGCCACAAACAACTCAAATTGTTTGCACAAAAACTAGGTAATTTATCTTAAGTAATTTTTTGTTTAACATTTGAAGGGATGTTTAAAGATACATAACCCATTATCCCATCAGATGAAATCTTTGGTACAGAGGCAAGACTCTACGTGTCAAGGTTATTTTAAGGCGATAGCTCTTAATGATTACAGGTAAACTGCACGTTTATATCGGCAAACATCTTATTTCAGTGAAAATCTACACCCTCAGAATGTTCGCAAAACGTTAGAAGTAAAAAAAATCGGTCCGCCCCGGGCGGCAGGCCTAGGGGGCGGCAAAATGTCGCCGGTGATGCGGGTAGAGTAGAAATCATATGTTTCATGACATATCGTTTGAGAAGTCAACAAACAACAATGATGTAAATTTGAAATTTGCCACCCTATCTGTGGTTCGCCGTTGACGCTCTCGGCTGATTTCCGTGAATTCGTAGACGGTGAGTAGGGCCGTAAGAGTGCATTCCGTATTGTTGCGCGACTCGCGAAACTAAAACAAAAAATTCCAAAACTGAAAGGGAGCGTTACGAAACATATGAGATGCATATGCGAGATATGATAAGATAACTAGGATTCGACGGAAACGTTATTCTAGTCTCAGCCAGCTCAATGTTTTTGCTCCCTCCCGCATCACAGAAAGTTATTTCGATTGTGTTGTTTATAGTTTAAATACTGTTGAATCTTCTAAAACTAAACACTTAGTACTTCACTCAACCTTTGAATTAGTTTTTGAAAATGAAAAGAGTTAAAGGAAGTGGCGCGAAATACCGCAAGAAAAAGGCTAAGAAAGAAGCAGATGCGAAGAAGTCTCCAGGTGCATTACTGAAATATTTCAGTTCTAGTTCTGGTTCCAAAGCTACGTTAACGTCTTGGGCGGCATCCAGCAGCAGCGGAAGTAATTCCAATGTAAGTTTGATTCCTCCATCTACAATCGTGAGTGGCCTAGAACTGTCCTCCGGCCAATATTCCAATAGGAATGCATAACTTATTTTACAGGCAGAAGAAGAAGACGGTCCTGCCGTCGAAGTTGGTAGTCGTTCTGGTCCCACCACAGAGCAGGGTCAAGACGAAGTCGACTCACCAGAAGTACCTCAAGCATCTAGTCACAAGCCTGCAGAAGAAGTGAACCTCGTCTTACCAAAGACATGAAGCTGTAAAGAAGCTTAAAAATAAGTTTGTGGAAGTTCTTGAGTACTGGAATAATTGACGGATCGAAAGCCAGTCTTCTTCTGAAAGTCATGCAGTCATTCACCTTCCTCACTTTTCTTGGCTTTTGGGCTGCAGAGCTACCTGAAGAAGATGACGCACAGATCTACCTGCAGCAACGTGGACTGAGTGTGGATAAGTGTGCTAAGAAACTGCGTTTTAAAAGCTTTCTTAATGGAGAGCAGAGACCGTTTCGTCCAAGCCGCAATCGACTTTTCTAAGACTCTCTATGAAAAACTCGGAATCGAACTCACGAGCCTCATTCGTAAGACCCGTTGAATCCGTTTATGAAACCGCTGATCCTATTGTACCTTCAATAAAAGATACCTCATTAACTGTGAAATGATGTCTCGAAATTTAATTTTAATTTAGTATTGAATGGGGGCGGCAAAATAAGTCTCCCGCCCCGGGCGCCGATATGGCACGCTACGCCACTGCGTACTAGTCTAGCTCGAATCACCTCGCATCTTATGACCCAAGAATATAGATAATATAATGTTAACCTGAGTCCTAGTTAAATAAAGGTCTTTCATACACAAGGCGTCTAATGATACATATTTTAAAAGATTCCTGTACGATCGATTAAAGGCGTAAAAAAATTTTCAATATACTCGTATATACATCCTAAAACATTTTTCGGCTTATCGGATATTTTATTTAAAAACCTTCAAGAAGGCATAGTTATTTTCAAAAGCGCCCAACAAAAGTGTGATCGGAAAACTGATGTACGAACTAAAATCTTCTAAAACTGGAAAAGGCAGTAGTAATTCGTAAATTGTTTCAGCAGCCGATAACAACATGGAAGCTGAATAACACTGGCTGATGTTCAAATTAAGGCTGTTGTTCTAATACCCAAGTAAACGTCGATATGTCAATTTTGTTCAGGAAACAAATTTCAATGACTACGGGATTACTATTAATCGAATTTTTCATCAACTGAATTGATATTTTAGGAATAAAGAAATTTTTTGAAAAATTCTTCCATGATTCTGATGGAATCAAAGAAGGAAAATGTATTTTCGATTTTGGTTTTGACAAATCGGGTTTCCTTTATATACATATGTAGCTATATTATATAAAGGCTTTAATTCTAAGCTACTGCTGAACAAGACTATAGATACATATGTACATACATATGTACATATATGATTTTTGTTTTAGAAAGAGTATCTCTGACCCATTAAATATCATCAAGCGAAAAGTTTTACGTAGAATTTTTGGTCCCATATGAAATGCAGGGCGATTTCGCTTTAATCTTGAGTCGACGGATCTCGAGTTCGATACATACTCGTATGTATGTATATTGATAAAAATAATCCCAGGATATTTATGTGACATTGGCTTGCGATGGGGTTAGAAGAAACTTCTGTCTTTAATATCCTCCCGCTAATTTTGTAAATTCCTTATACAAAAGCCACAGTTTTGAGTTAATGGCATTGCTTCTGATTTATTTCTAGGCTTTAGATCATGAAATAATACAAAAATTCAAATTTCTGATGGAAACTGTCAATACATAAATAAAAATCTTAAAGAAAGTGCTGCCATAAGGCTTTTTATAAAACTGAACATTTTCGTATGTTTTTGTTTCAGCAAGGTGTTAAATCCTCTACGTTTTTTGAAGTAAAACTTCTTTTCCGGCGTTGGGTGTAAAAAATGTTCTATGCAGCTGTCAGTGACATGTCAAAACGACACGTTATCCGTCAAAGATAGCGACATGTTTTAAGAATACAAAATGTTTGTACGTTTATAGGTTAGAATCTTATACAGAGGCTTTGCTTGAGAGAAAAGAAGTTTTACTTCTACCGCGTGTATACGTCAGTACACACAACTTCTTTTAAAACGCTTTTTGAACTTAAGTTTGTTATATATACATCTTACGTCAATTGTTAGTGAGAGATTTTGCGATATAAGTAACAGTATCACACTTTAAACTAATAGTAAGGTTTTAACATTTCCAGGTATAATTTATATGTATGTCTGGATGGAAGGTTCTATAATCCAATATTAATTGAAAGCGGGCTTAAAGTATATTAAGGATATAACTTGTCTTTCACTTCGTAAGTTGATTTTGATATTAATGTTCAATATATCTACATATGTATGTATCTATAAGTAGTTAGAAATTGGGCTTTATCGGAAACAGTCGTATAGGTCATGTTCAAATACAAATTTTTAACATTGATAATGTTTCAGACGTGAAATGTAACTATTTTTATATTTGCTTTGATTTAAGGTTTAATTCTTTAATGGCAGCTATTTGTCTTAGGAAAAAACCCTTTATATCAACTATGTACCTATAATGTGTATAATATTTAGTATTTAAAACTTTATAGTTAGTTTTATTATTATATTATATTATCTGGGCAACTGCATTTAAATAATCAATCTCATATTACATTAATCAACTGGATAAAATATTTAAAAACTCTGGCGCAAAATTTTAGTTGAACTAGTACGATGTTAAAGCTGTTTTAGTATGAAACTAGGTTAAAACAACGATTTGGCAAATTTTAATCGAATATAGTATTATACTTTCTCTACCCTTTTATTTAAGTTAAAATCATCGAATACCTATTTTATTTTTTTAGTATCATGCTATATTTACAAACGCCACAAAAGGTCTGTTTACTTAGTTTATTGCACGAACTGTCATTGTTTTAGGTGTGTTCAGAAGCACTTTATTAAGAAAATTGCCTTAGTACGATACTAGTTAGATAATGGTTAAAATTAGGAATAAGTTAGTAAACTACTTTAAAATTAGCAAATTGTTAAGTAGTATCATACTAACACCTTAATAATAGGCTGTTTAAAATTTTGCGCTTGTTTGCTTTGTATTTACTACGAGTAGTAGGTATTGATAATTTTGTTGTTTGTTGCACTTGTGCCTTCATTGTCGTTCCTTGTTTAAATGTACGCACTCGAGATTCCTTTTTTTCAGTCTCTATGGTCTGGTCCAGGTAGTAGTTCTCAAAATCCTAATATTTACCACAAATACATATGTAGGTACATTTTTACTCAGAGTTATTCGAATAGATTACACGTTAGTGTGGGTGTGAATGTATTTACCTACATAGGCCTTACAATTTGGCAAGGAATAATCCCAATAAGAGTCTATCGTATTCGTATACATACGGTCTGATTAAGCGGTTTAATATTCCCGAAATCTGATACGATATTTTATCCGATTCAATAGTTATCTCGTCTCTCGAAGTGGTCAAAGGTTAAATTAAATTGGCACTTTCTATTAGGTAAATTAGTATTCTCAAAAAAACAACCTATCTATCTGTAAAGCAAGTAGGTATATGAAGGTTAGGTAGGTACTTACCGGATTAACTTGTGGTTTCTGTAGATGCGAGGCGATATTAGAGATATTCATTCCCATTGCCGGTATCTGGGATCCGTAGAGTTGGCCAGCCGTCGGCGTCATATCAGTCAGCATCTTTTAGGTTTTTTTTTCTTCTATATGTTCCTTCTAGGTAACCAATTGGTAGGTATTTGTTGTTTTGTTTTGAATCTTTTCAATTGATTTGTCACTTTTGCAAAAATAATCAATACGATAAAATTCTTCTTTCCTTTTTGTTCGTTTTAAGTTTTCAATTCATTTAACAGGGATGATGTTTTTTGCATTTATGGATATGGATAAGGGAATATTGTTATAATAGCACTCCCGGTTACTCAATCGTTTGTCGTCGTTACCAGTCAAAAAAAAATGATTGACAACACAAAAATAGGAACGAAAAAATCACAATTCCACACCTCGGGATAGCTATAGGGTATCTATCTAGATATATGTGTATGTTACAGACCTCCGGTGAGGCTGCCACTTTCCATTAGCCAACACGAATTTCAACAACAAAGGGAAAGCCTTTGTGTTCGTTTTTGACAACAAGGTACAAAAAAGGATCAAGGATCCTCGTAATCCGTCAAATTATCGGACGCAACGCACAAAGAATCTGAACATTAGCCTTTTCATCTATTGTCTCGGTGTTAATTGGATTTTATTATTATTATTTTTTTTCTCAATATGCCAAAAAGTTTTGATTTATCTCATAATTCCGAAAGGAACGAGGTAGGTATAAAGCCTGATACGAAATTGCAATCGCACAAACGGTCCAGCGAGATGCAAATCTGTCACTCGAGTTTGAAAGATAACCAAAAGATTGGTAGATAGATTCCGGTCATAAATTTGAAGCCCGTAGATTGTAGTTTTTTTATTTTGAATTACAAAAGTATCTATCTGTAGGTATTGGCGACGGCGACGAAAGCAGAACCAGCGACGATAAAACAAACCACCAAGCGCAGTTGTATCAATGAGACAACTAACGAACTAAACAGAAAACCAGAAAATGCTTTTTTGCCTGGGTTCTCAAATGTGCGCAAAGATACTCGTAGATACGTGTTTACTTGCCTTCTCGTTCCTTCTGCTGGCAGAGGTCTTGTTTGCTCGTGAGCTGAGCTGCTGTGGTGCTGTGGACGTAGCAAAGCAAGCCGTCATGTTGTTCTTCTGTGCACCACCATGACGATAAATAACAGATTGTGTATCTAGATACTATGGGAGGTTGGCCATGATTGTAGGTAGCATTCTGACCAATCAGAGGGTTGTAAATTTTCATTTAGCAGGAAACATGTTATTAGAGTGAATGGAATGGGGATAGCCAAATGAGAGGTGCAGCATAGAAGCACGCGCGCTCTTCGCAGGGGTTAGCTGTGCGGGCGCCGCCGTATCCTGCATTTTAATATCAAAAGGGGTGTTCATTCTTTTATTTCTTTACTCTTGCTTTAATTCTGTATTGCTGTGCGGCACGCATTCTTAGATACATGCGTAGATATATGAAAGAAACAACAATTTGATTTCTTGTGAAACTTCTTTTCAGACTGCGATGGCGATTCTCGATTGAGTTTCATGAATGAAAAATAAAAAATGCCTGTCTGCAGGATGAAACAAATTTTTTGAGGTGTTGAAATTGATTCTAGATGGAATTTTTTGAATAGGTAGATATAGTGAACTAAAATTTTGAATAGGACCTGTAACTACTTATATAAAGGTAGGTACCTACCTTTCTTCTTCTATAAGTATTGGACATTTAAATATTGGTTTTATTTTTTCTGGCAATGAGATTTGAAATTTATAAAAATTTTATTTTATTATAAATGTTTACATTATTATGTGTAAAGAAACTTCATAAGTATGTAGGTCACTTTACACAATAAGACTAGAGGACAAGATCCGTAGCTATTTTCACAAAAAAAAAAATCAAGTTACACAACTCTTCTATAGGTATCTACCTAGGTACCACCGCCTCAAATATCCCTGGAATAATAGGTAGGTAGGTAGGTATTTGTCTTCTTGAATGAATAAAGAACTTATAAATAATATCATACTTATAAGTTGATAGGTACCTACCTTCCTAAATATTATTGGGTTGTCTGCTATCCTAAATTTACACAGAATAAATTATTTTTAAAAAATAATACCTACCTATGTAAAGGGTGGTTAAATTTTAAGGGCCGATGTTGATTTTGAATAAAACACAAATTATTTAGGAAATTATTGTCAATTCTTTTTATTATGATAATATTGGTAATGTTCAATTATATGTATACTTAGGTAGAACAAAATACCGGCCACCTCCATCCGATGGTCCAAATTTTCGATGACGCTGAGGCATAATTGAGGTTCTATGCCGTTAATGTGCCGAATTATCTCATCCTTGAATTGTTGCTGGCTTATCGACGTACACCTTTTCTTTCAAATAACTCCAAAGAAAGAAGTCCAACGGTGTCAAATCACATGATCTTGGCGGCCAATTGACATCGCCACCACGTGGAATAACACGGCCATTGAATTTGTCGCGCAAAAGAGCCATTGTTTCGTTAGCTGTGTGGCAAGTGACACCGTCCTGTTAAAACCACATATCGTCCACATCCATTATCTTCCAATTCGGGCCATAAAAAGTTCGTTATCATTTCACGATAGCGAACACCATTCACAGTAACTGCCTGACCGGCCTCATTTTGGAAAAAAAACACGATGATGCCGCCAGCCCATAAACCGCACCAAACAGTCACTCTTTGTGGGTGCATTTGTTTTTCGACAATCACTCTTGGATTATCATTCGCCCAGATGCGGCAATTCTGCTTGTTGATGAATCCACTGAGGTGAAAATGTGTCTCATCACTGAAGATGATTTTCTTCAAAAATTGATCATCCACTGTTGCCATTTCTTGCCACCATTCTGACGCTTGAAATGGTCAAGAGGCTTTAGTTCTTAAGTCGATTGCACCTTGTAAGCGTGTAAAGCATAATGTTCATCAACGACGAGCGTGAGAGGTGCAATTGTTGGGCACGACGACGAGTTGAGGTGGACGGCTCTTCAGCGAAGAGCAGCAATATTTTCTGCAGTATACGAGCTGTACGAGCATGCACTGGTGTTTTCACATCTCCTACAGACCCGGTTTGCTCAATTTTTTGCACAATTTTTCCGATTGTACGCACATTTGAACGATTAAATTGACCGAAAAAATCACGAAGTGCACGATATGCATTTGTATTTGAACGCCCATTTTCATAATAAGCCTGAATAACTTAAATGCGTTGCTCGATTGTGTATCTTTTATGGTTCAAATTGAGTTTGTCTGAAATTGAGAAAGGTCAAATGAAATGCAAAAAAAAACTTGACGTTTAGGTGTGGTTAACATTCAACATCGGTCCTTAAAATTTAACCACCCTTTATGTACTTAGTATATACCTAGTATCGCAGCCAAATGGAACAGTGTCCGGAGTGTCGAAGTTATGGCTCCTTAAGAGTCATTCTAAGCAGCTTAAAAAAACATGAAGCTATACCTACATATGTACATATATATCTACCATCGAGAAACAAAATTTTGTTCTACAATATCAATGGAAGGTTTTAAATGTCCACGATTACAACTAACATTTAATCGATACCGAACATCATTTCAAACTTTATCTCTAGGCCAGGCGCGCACATTCAATTTTTAGTTTCGCAACTGTTTAGTTGCTAAAATGAAACATGTGGGACACCGCGCACTTTAGAGCAACTCGATTCGAGCAACTAAAAAGTTTGTGTTTTGACACAAACTAAACGATTGCCTAAAATTAATTCGCAACAGTTGGGCTGTTTTCTATGAGCGCAAGAGAGAAAAGAGTGTGAGCGTGAGTAAGGAGTTGCCAGTGCGCGGTACTCTATCAACTGGTGATTAAACTATTTGATTTCGATCACAGTTGCCAATGCGCGGCTAGCCTTAGGTTGACAACATTTTGGTTAATATGGAAATTACTTACATTTATGTATGTAGGACTTAGTTCGAAAACTTTGTTTGCTAAACAAATTTATCTTTTAAAATTTCTTTTAGTATCTAATTCCGGGATCGAAATTATTTGCAACAAATAGCTGAAAAGAAGAGCTCTATCGGTTCTTATGATTTCTGTTAGTGTAACTATTTTTCTTTTCTTGTAAGTTGGAATTTCTTTCAAAACTAAAATTTAGTGCACTTTTATTTTATGTAATTCCGTTGAGTGGAAATTCTATTGTTTTAGCTCCTTCATCAAGGGTTTCTTGAACGGCTAAATAAATAAATTAAATTTGAAACCACCGACTCTTCCAGAACCTAAGCCTAGTGACTTACAACTCTCAACCATTTGCGGGTTTCTAGGTGGCAATAAGGGGACTAACAATTACGCATGCCTTGTCCGAAAGGCTATAAGACGAGAGTACCTACTTTCCATGAGTAGATTTACTCTAGGAAGATTTTTCACTTCTTCTTCAGAGAGCAGTACCCCAGAAAAACATTTTGTCTTCATTTTAAGGTGGCAGATCAGACATGCCATGACGCACCAACCATTATTGCATGGCGGACAACAGAGTGTAACAAGGGATATACCGGCTTTGATATTGTTAAGGTATACCAATTCCCTCAAAATCTACTATATTAATTTTGAATAAAATTAGTTTATCTATGAAATGAACAAACTTATTAAATTGCGTTTCAGAATTTAGCCTGGAAATTCCTAAGAAAAATATTTTGATGACGGTTGCTTGCAAGAAACGGCGTAAGTATACCTACCTGCAATTGCAAGCTTAGTAACATTTTCTGAAAATATATATTCGGCGTCAAGTGTTCGATATGTGGATTTGCACAATATAGTACATACCATAGGAAATGTAAATATAAAATTCTTACAAACTGATTTAGAAATGACCAAAATGGGCAGCAGAAATAGTCGAAATGTTCAACCAAATATAGAAGAGTAGGTATTAAAAAAAAATTAATATTCTCTAATTCACAAAATTAAAAAATGCTATAGCTTATATTTTCTACGTTACCGAAAATTTTCGATAACCTGAACTAGAATCTGACCAATTTGCCTCGGTTTTTCAAGAAAAATATTCGAATCTTAACAATAGGGAAAAAAACTGTTTTGCGTATGTTCGAGTTTGTGTACCACATTGAAATAAAAGATTAAATATACAATTACCATGTTTAACGAACAGTTACCAGCATACATCAAATATAGAATATTGAGTCAATTTTTAATACATATGTAACTTAAAACCTTATGAATTTTTTTATTTATTTACAGAAGATGAACAACACATCGTATACAATTATGAAAGTGAATCGAATTCAGATAGTGCAACGAAAATGAGTTAGGAATTTAAACCTGAAAGTGAGGAAGATTAAATTTATTAATGTAATTTTAATTATCATTTCTATTTTGTTAAATATAATCGTAAGTCCATTTTGTTATCCTTAAATTAAATAATTAAATTTACTAAATAGACCTTGATGACTGCTTTGAGAAATTTGAGATACTTATATAAAAATTTTGCTGTGTCAGAAAAAAGTGCACTAGAATTAAAAGATCCTAAGATTAGGGTAAAAACTTTTAGAAAAATTTTATCTCTAGCTACAGTGATAGTGATCGAATTTATTTTGGAAATAATAATAACAAAATAAACAACGCCTTGACGATGATAAAGATCCACAGATAATAATTTCTACAGGAATATTTTCCGGGGTAAATTTGCTTATTAATTTGTTTTAGAAAACATATAAATCTTTATTTATAAAATTAATGAATTCACCCAGTCTTGAGATCATCAGTTTTTATAATAATTTTTTTGGAATTTTATAATTTTTATGCAAACATCATTTTTTTTAATTATTATTCAGAAATTTTATTTTTTGGGGGCTACTCTACCCAAGCCCACACCATTATTACATTAGGAAATTAGAAAATTAGCTTTTATGCCATGACCAACCTACATATTTCACGAGCTCTCGGATATTCTGTATTCGAAAATTCTATAAGACCAAAATTCTGTAAATGAACCGAAAATTGCATATAACTTTAATTCTTAATTCTATATTATTCTGTACCTAATGCTTTAATTTTGCATTCCGAAACTCTGTAAATCAAAAATTCTGCAAATCAATGGTTCTGATTTTAAAAACACTGTAAGTTCAAGCACCCACCGCGGCAGCTGTACGCAAGTTTGTGCAAAAAGTTCGTGAGACTGGTATGCTATAGTGGACAACAACCATATACGATCATGGTCGTCGTACGGTGTGGACAGACGTGAATGTGGCTGCTGTAGTCGAGAGTGTTAGACTCAATTCACGAACATCAACTCGCCATCGACCTCAACAGCTCAACATTTCAGGCACCAGCCTCAGGAGAATTCTGCCCGAAGATCTCGGATTTTTCGTTTACAAGGTCCAATTGACTTAGCAATTGAAGGCGCACGACCATCCGGTTCGTAATAGCTTGAACGACCTTGTGTTCTATAATTAATGGGAATGTGTGTTCTTACTAATTTTAATTTTCCTACATTTTATTACATTTTTAAAAAGAAACTGCATTTGGCCCAAACTTTACATACAAAGAAAAAATCGAAAATTCTAAATTTTTCACTAAGGAAGCATGAAATCCACTCGCTTCTCAAAATTCTTACAAATTATATGGGGCACTTTCGATTGTTGTTGAATGATGAAATTTTTAGTTTAGCTTACAGCGCCCGCATAGGGCCAGTAAGTTAGTTTTAAGTTAGTGGATAATTAGGCTAGTTTTTATGAATTTTTGTCTATAGCTTTAAGTAGGTTTAAGATAAATGAAAAATAAAAATGAATTTAAAAAAAAAAAACTAAAAAAATAAAAATAAAATAAAAAACTATCTTGATATGCGGTCTCTGTTCGTATTTATAATTTCAACTACCAGCTTCACTTATGTCTTTCGAATTTTACACCTGACAAAATAAAATCTTTGCAAAAAGGAGTTTAATCACAACAAAAAACATAAATTTGTTAAAAGAGAGCCAAGTTCTGATATGTACAAACATCCTTTACGTAGGAACTCAACAGTGAAAAGTGGTAAGATCTTTAAGTACGCCATGTTCTAAGTTTTTGAAGTTTATTATCGAATTTCTTAATTTGAGTAAAATCGAAACAACTCCAAATTATGAGAGAAAATTTTGTCATTATTAGTACTCACTAAAATTTCAATACAAAAAAAAATGTATAACTTTTACTTTCCTATAATTATTTTGTTTGGTGCGTTTTTGACTTCTTTACTATCTGTAACATATCTCCTCTGATGGCATATGTATATGTACTCGTATGTATGTATGTACGTACCGTCCCCTAAGGTGGTGGAAAACTTTTGATTTTTTAATGAGCCCTAATAATTGGGTATTTATTTCAGTAGGTGAGGCTGTAAATTTAAATGACCTTACATACATATAAGCTCTCTATATCGTTCAGAAATTACTCTAAAAGAAGACAGTTTAAAATAGGAAAAGTACGGAAACTAAAAACAAATCGGGAACGAGATCGCTTTGCAGCGCTATTCGCCCTCCCCCTTATCTTCCATTCTCCATGCTTTGATTCCAATTTTTATATTTTCAAATCAGCTTTTATATAAAATACGAAATTTTTTTTTTTTGGAACAGTACTAAATAAATAAAGGACAACTAATATTATTTTGACTTTCTCTTAGAGTTCCACGTGCCAATATCGATCTGAAAGGAAAAAGGACATCTCAACTAGTATCATTTTTCAACAGAACATAAAAGTCTGAAATTTTCTTGAATCTATTAAAATATCTAAACAACAAAATAGTCCTGTTAGTTCCAAGTATTAAATCAGAGCTTTGTGTTTTTCCAGTGGATATTTTGTGATGGAGTATGCAAAAAACTACGATATTAATACAAAAACCATTCTTTAACGCCAAAATGATTACATTTATGGATTTGTGGAGAAAAAAGGATTTTTTTTATAAAAATATTTGTTTTTATAAATTTCATTATATAAAATAGTGTTAAAGTTCCAAGGTCACACTTCTTTATTTATTTATTTATAGTTTCAAAAATAGGTTAGAGTTCTATATTGATTTTGATTTGGTCAATGGAAATATCAGTTCTGGTAAATGCTCCGAAAAACAAAAACTGACATTTAAAGCTTGTTTTGTGGTTGACTTATTTCGTGAAATAACAACAAAAGGTTATTGACAAAGTTCAAAGCAATACTATTTTTAAGAAATTCTGCAAGTTTTAAAAATAAAAAAATTCGCTAAAATAAGATGGAAATCAAAAGAATAAACATAAAAAACTTGAGAGTGGTTGCAATTGGCTAACATTTACGTTTCAAATGCGTCAAATTTTGAAGGCAAATTATTTGATGTTGTCGGTAGAATAATTGAAAGGCAGTTGTTGGAAATCAAAATTATACGACTAAAATTGTGGCATGGAAGAAATTGGATGTAAGGGAAATACGTACAATTTCAACATCTTGATTTAAGCAACTATTACCTTTGTATATATATATATATATAACCTATATATACATATAGATATATATATATATAACCTGGTGGTGGAGTAGAAATTAGCGCACGCTTTTACAGTAGAGAGTAGGATAACATACAAAACAAGTAGTAAAAAAGAGAATATTTTATTATTAAATTTAGCAAAGACAAATCTAGCAATTGCAGTCCCTAGCCTTAAGATGTCGCCACAATCTTTCGTCTTCTACAAAGCTATTACTACAGGTAATAAATTGCGAAACTATATCTACATGTCGACAACACTTAAAAGACAAATTCTACTGTATCTAATATTGTTTTAACATCAAAAATATTACAATTTATCGAAGGAACCACAAGACAGTTTTACCACATTTCTATTGAAGCAATCAGAAATTGTGCAACAACTGAGAGATCAGAAGGTAAATATATCCGAGTCCGTGGTTATGACTAAAATTCTAATGGCATATAACCATTTTTCCGAGAATGAAATAATTAAATTATTCAATTTTATCGAACTTAAGAAGCAATAGAAAAATAAAATGTAAAGACAAGAAAGTCCCACAAAAATTATAAACCGAAAGATAAATGATTAAAATGTTGGCAGAGTGGTCATTAGAAACGGGATTCTGCACAAAAGAGTCAATCAATCAAGAAGCAGGATAAAACATCTTCGATTGATGCTTCTATGTGTTGCGGGTCAATAACTAATGAAGACAAGAATACTTGGATATTAGATTCATGTGCCATTCACCACACGAGTCATAGACATGAATGGTTTGAGAATTTCACCGAGACACAACATATGTGACAATTGCAAACGGGATACTGTCTAGAGCAACATTCAATATCAACATACCTACATTCGTTCAACGAAAATGATTGGATTCCCAAACGTATGCTTAATGTCTTGTATGTTCCTGACATTCAAATGAGTACCTACCTACCTATATTTTCTTCGGGAAAATTTATGGATCTAGGATATCGAATGCGTTCGAACAACAAGCGATGCGAATTGCTGAAACATTGTTGCAATGGCAGTTCGCAGAGAAAAGTTGTTTGAAATGTTATTCAAGGTGATATGATCATAACAAGTCCAAGTAAGTACCGTAAATGTAGCAATAATCTCTTAGGACATGGCACGAACGATTAGGACATCAACATAACGCTTTATGTGAAGAAGTTTTTGACAAACCGAAATATCGAATACACTAAAGCGCATTTTGGATCAAACAACGTCACAGAATTGAAAACCTTTAGTAATGAAATGGGCATTCAACGTTGCATGGAACTAGTCTAATAAAATATTACGGATAGATCAACCTATGAACGTGGAACAACGAAGAACCAAAAATTGACAATTGCAAATTTTTAGATTCGAGATACGAGATACGTATTCAAATATACATTCTAAAAAAAAACGTTAAAAACTGAATGCGAAAGCTGCTAAATATTCGTCGGATATGATACCCAATCAAAGGGTTCCAAAAATAACTTACTATATTGATTTTGTCAGTTTATAAATTGTTTTTCTATCTTCTGATAAGAACTTCGAATGAAAAAGACTATATTAAAGCTTGTTTGTAGTTCACATGTTTCGAACATTCATTACAGTTGAACGTTTTGAAGATTTGGGCTCAATTTCATATGAGACCGAGACACATGATAGTTTTACTTACGTAAGTTGCTTACGTAAACAACTTTAAAAAAATTATTAGTGTAAACGGCTCTGTTAATGACTTACAGTAAGTAAACTTTATCAACATTTGTAAGATGTAGATTGAGAAAAAAACTTACAAGTGTAAACAAGTTTTTTCTCACTTACGAAATTCTCACAGCTTACAAATTGGCAGTGATAAATTTTCAACTTATTGGAAGAAAAATTGTATTTCTTGGTAGACAATTATGTATGTCTCCCAAATTGTGGTCTCAATCCGAAATTTTCGAACTTATTGAGGGGTATGAAAGCCTTTCTTGATGTAAACTTTCTTGCAAGTTACTTCTGTAAGACCTACGTTAATCGTAAGTTAAACTTACATGTGTGATCTCGGCCTAAGGGTGGGCTAATGAATTATTTCGCCAAAAGTGTACACGAGTAATAGCGATAAGTACACTGTTTGGATTTCATGTGTCGGTGTGTTTGATGTGTTTTAAAAAAGTTTTATATAAATTGGTTTTATAAACTTCGTTGCCAATTAAGTGATGTTCAAAAATTAGAAAAAAATAAAATTTTTATTATGGGTTAGAGTTCGAATCGAACTAAATGTCCATTTTCCTTGCTCTAGAACCGGGGTTCTAAAAAATGTGCTCCGCGAAAAGATCCGATAATGAAATTTCATGGACCTATGTCATATTGCTCACGGCAATTGCATTTGAAATGTTAATTTAATAAAAATTAATACATACAATCAAATAGCAAACTACACATTTTTAAAATTAAAACATTGTAGATAATCAGCCGGAAGTACTTACAACAAAATCAAGTCGTAGTACCTATACTTTTCTAGTTGTAACCTTCATGCATCCACATAAAAGAAAACAGTTCCATATTCCATTCCTGATAAATTGCATTCAGAGTTATATCAATTATAAGGAGTAATGACTCTGCGATAAGAGAAAATTTTTGCAACGAACAAGTATGTTTAACAATGAATTCCAACTTTAAATTAAAACGAAAAAAATTCTTCTGTCGTTTGATACAACATACATACATGTGTGGATCAGGATTCTCTGCCTAAGTTAGAACCAGAGCTAAATATGTAAAGGACCCTGAAACTGTCAATTAATCCATTTTATCTTTCCATTATACTTTCTGCTTCCTGGTTACTTTCAATAAAATGATGATAGGATTTTTTCTTTATTTTGTTTATAACTCCGTGTAAAATATGTTTCACAAAAACTATAAACAGTAAAGAATGCGTTATAAATTATTAGATACTATCAATTATTTTGTTTTTCGTGTTCGGTCTTATTCTTATCACAAAGATTTTCCATATTTTGCGTCCAACCAATAACAACAACGTTGACAGAATATTTTACCGAAAATCTAAAGGCCTTCAATGAATTTCGACTTTATTACCAACCCACTGGCGAAATGTACTCGTAAAAAAATAAAATTAAATAAATTTGTTGGTGCAACAGCTCGAAGTGAACCAGGACCTAATGACTTACAACTCTCAACCATTCCTGTGTGCGTGTTATCAGGAACTGTGGGGGCCTACAATTTTCTACCGATTCCGAACGGCTAATGAGCAGCAGTGGTACCACTTTACTTCAATTGAAGTAGATCTACTTCTTTTTTTTTCAAAATATTTTAAAATCTACTTCCTACTTCGCACCATCAGCAAAATACTGAAATCTGCTTCATTTAAAAAAACTTTGTTTCAAACTACATACTTTAATTTTACAAAAAAAGGCCAAATCTACTTCTATTTCTCTATTTCACTCTAGTAAGGATGTAGCACTAGAATTACAAAAAATATTAATGTCAACACAATTAAAATACACAAATGAGTAATTTTAGAAGCATAGAACACTTATCTTGTAAAAATTTCGCTTCCGTGTGTTCTTATTTCAAAATTAAATTATATTGAATTATATTAATTTTAATGTTATTCTTTATAAAAGAAAGTTTTATTAATAAATTAATTCTTTATATACCTACAAATTTCTTTAAAATTAAAAGAAATGTATTGACAATTTTAAGTATTTAATAATATATGTACATTTAAGGAAAAAATTTTATGTATACAGTATTATTTCAAAATCCAACAAGCTCCGATATAAAAATTTTGATCGCAATCGTTAGAGTCAGAAATGAGAAAGTAGAAAATCAAAAAAATGATCTATGACAGACGTGCAGACAGACGGAATCTTTACTTTTCGGTGTTGTAGTTTCAATTGATGAAAATATCTAATTAAAATTTTTCTAAAAGCAAGTAAAAAGTCATTTGAAAATCTACTTCGATTTTTCTCAATTTACTTCACTTATTCCTTCAAATCTCCTCCAAATTTTTGTTCGGAAGTGGTAACGCTGATGAGCAGCACTTTCCATGACAAGAGGAAAGAGGCAGTACACCCCTGAAAAACTTTTTTTGCAGCGGCTGAGAATCGAACTCGAGACCTTCCGCATGACAGTCCAACGTACTAACCATTATGCCAGGGGTACTACACTAATGAAATGTGTCTTTTTTTATTTGGATCTGTCAAAAAATCAGTTGTGGGCATATACCTGCCATTTGGAAAATAAAATTAATGTAATTTTTAATTTAAAATCTATTTTCTAAATGTAAATTTTTTTTTGGAAGACTTACCCTTGATTGTTACTAACACCAAAGCTGTCAGTTATCAAATGTTTAAAAAATAACATTACTATTAAAACATAAAAGTTGCTTAAAATGAATCAATAAATTCATTAAGCTCAAATTTCTCTACTAAAAAAATGAAGATTCAAAATAACTTTTGATTTTTTGAATAAGTCATTTTACTAGATATTACTCGTTTATTATAAAAAAATGTTTGGTAATAAGTATTAAGCTAGTTATATTTCTCATTGAAATTCATCAATTAAATTTCTAATTTATAATTTTGAGACTTTTAGAAAGTAAAATCAATGGTCAATGGCCAAGTAAATCTTATGACTTTATTATTGAAAAATAGATAAATTTTCAGCCAAAATTACACAGAAAATGACATTTAATATTTCAATTGTAAGTACATAATTGTACTTGTATTTCATTTGTAAATTTGTTCAAGCATTGTAATAATGAAAACTTTTACGCGAAATGTTAGACCAACGTGAGTTTACTTTGTGCCAAAAAAAAAAATAATCATTAAAATTAAAAATTAAAATTATAAATGTTCAAAACCAACTGACCCCTAAGTTTGCATTCGTTTAAATATTTTCTGAAAATATGTAGGGAAACTAAGACACTGACTACTTTATACAAATAAAATACACCGTCGCCGTCGGTCTCCTCGCGTCGCCTTATCTATACTTCTCAGATACACTCGTAGGTACTCTCTCGGAGGAAATATATATTCATTTATTGTACTGGTATTCCGATTTCGATTTGTGACATGTCATGAATAAGTTTGGTAAATTCCTTTCACAAAAGGTATATTATATGTCAATCATGAACTACTTAAGGGTAACATATATACAGCTCCAGCTTTCAGTTCATTTCGCTTGAAAAGTAGCAATACTTAAATACTTTTCTTCTTTCTCCACAATAGGTATAAGGCCCTGGAGGGTTGGATCCTTATAAATATACATAGCTATACGTATTTCCTTTTCTGCCAGTTGTTGGGGTAAAACGATGAAATTGGCTGACGAAAATCCCTACACCATGACGAAATTTCTCTGGAGAGTGAGTGGTTGGTCGTTGGTGCCTCACTTTAGTTACACAACATTACGACATAAAATAAAGAAGGACGAAGACGAGTGAAAGCGCTTTCATGATTACAAATGAAACCCAACTGGGCGTGGGGAGCTGTGGCCAGTATCTAACAAAACGAACATACACAACTCCACGCACAGGACGAATACTAAATAAAGGGATACTTACCAGCTACAGCTGAACTCAAAATGTCTGGCTAAATTGCTAGGCAAAGGCGTTGCCAGATCGTAAATCACTTTGAAGTGTGCACCACTTTGTAGAAAGGCATGAGGAGCAGAGTGGTGTTCTTTTGGTCTATAGCAATACGACCCTCATTATCGAACCACTGGCACTTGGACTTTCGTTTTCTTCCATGGACAATGAACACAATCTTTGTGCAAATAGAAAGAAATAAACCCAAACGTACTATTGAGATTGTGAATAGTATATTTTCCATTTTCCCGAAGCAGAAATATATGTGTTCCAGAATATCCATCAGAACGTTCGTCCGAATTTCACAAAGTGGCGCCTCCTCATTCCATCCGGCCGCCCGACCTACCAACCGAAGACGACACCGACACGATCCGATAGTCAGCAATCCATCATCATTTGATGAGTGCCAGAGTGAACCACATAATAATTGTTATTAAGCTAATTAAGTCAAAGTGCAACGTATATTTATGTCAGAGCTGCGATTGAAGTTGATTCGATCGATGGCTCGATGAATGGTTGTACCTATATGTTGCATATACGTTTCCGTGGCGGAGCCTCTGCTATTTAAGCAAAATTTCGTATGCACTCTTGCCGCTACTCAATGCCCACGGGGCAATATGTGTGATGATTGGGCTAAGGAGTCCCAAGTCCTGAATACCTCTACTTGAAGCTCCTTAAAAGAATTTATGCAAACAGCTTTTAATAGGACAATGCATTTAAGAAAGTGTTAACAGGGCGTGTGCGTGAATTACAAGCGTTACGCAAGCCTTAATTATTGTAATTTCGTAATTTGACTCTTAATATATTTTTGTTATAGTTTATATTTATAGTCATCTAAATTTAAGGTTTCCAAATGCATGGATTGTCTGTTTGTTTACACACTCCGGGGAAAGAAAACAACTTGTTAAAAGTTAACACTCGAACCTGTTACTCACACGCCGTGAAATAATCCTTTATATAAATTGATACAAAATTTTGAAAAATTACTAGGATTCTATCTTTATTCTGTGGATTGTATAAGAAGATATTGGTAGTTAAAAACAATAATAATTTTTAGAAAATTTAGTTTTGTTTAAATCTTAAGTGCATATCTTAATTATTTTATTCTAATTTTGTTGATCGTATCACTTCTCTTCTCAACTTTAGCCAAAACCTTATAAGACGACAGGTATTCAGCTATTTGTTGTATAGAAATGTAGATAAGGAATTCAAAATGACTTTTCTATTAATGCTTTCAGTTATTTCGATGAAATTGTAGGTATGTACAGTACATACATATATTAAAGTACTTCTTGAAATATGTATGTATGTAGCTTGTTTGCAATGTACCTACGCATTTTTTGTTTAATTTATATTTATATTTTAAAACGGCTAGCTTTATTTTTTTTTTCCAAATTTTGTGTTAAAATAAAAAAAAAAAAAAAATCATGCTTACATCATTTTTTTTATACACATTTAACTGTAAATCCAATTTCAGCAAAAAAGAACCATCATACTTTATCTAATTTTTATTTAAAAATGTCTTAGCTTTTAATTTCATATAATTTTCTAAAATAGTTTGTCAAATAAATTTATTACTACATAATACATAATGTATATTGGAAATCTGGAGCTCAATAGAACTCGAAAAGGAAAAGCCTATACAATTTTAATTTTTAGGTAATTTCTTTTCTTTTTATTTTTGTCGATTTCTAAATAAATTTTTACTTTTCTAAATAAACGTTCTATATATGTACATATATGTAGTACATGTACATACATACATATATGCAAACCAAACGTACGTTGTATACAACTTTGAAAAAATGTTTGATGGTTATAACTGTTTGGCATGCAAAAAGAGGAAAGATGCCGAAGATATCGTATAGAGTGTACCAAATGCAAGAATTTGTGGCATTTCAGCTGTTTTGAAGTCGACTATCATCTGTTGAAGAGAGAGTTATAATTTTGCAAGGATTGCATAGATCTTAATTTATCGATGGGAAGCGACAAAACAGTGGCATAGGTTGAAGGGACTTCAGCGATAGTACATTTGAAGAAGACATCTCGATCAACAATTAATTACTTGCTTTCGGGTCGATCATTGAAGTTTAATCGATTGCATTCTCAAGCAGAAGTCAGGAGGACTTAATTTGGAGTTGCTTCGAAAATTGAAGACAAATTGATTCAAAGAAAATTTTAATTAATGACATTAGAATCTGAAGCAGAAGACGAATTAGATGACAATAATAGTTTGCAGTTAAGTCAAACTAGAGTCTGGGTGGAAAAATCGAAAGATGTGTTCGGGATGTAAATACTGAGAAGTAAACGACATTGTGATGATAGTGGATGAGAATCTACCTCCAGGATCATGGCTTAAGGCAATTGTAATAAGTTTCAAGGTCTATGCGAAGTCGCAAGGTCCATGCAAATAAACTGCAATCAACCTATACCCTTAGGTAGGGTGAACAGAACTTAGATCATCGCTCATATTTAGCCTGATCTATGCAACTGTAACGGCTCGCGTACACCTAGTCCGTCATCGGCCGAAGTATACTCGGGCGTTATCATCCGAACTCGGCCGATCGAACCAAACGTATAGAAGGAAAGAGAGCGCATACACCACTGAAAGCAACATCGTCCGATGACGCCCGATAATAAACGATCAACCGGCATATCCCAACATGTTTGGATTTTTCGTCAGTTGTCCGGTTGATTCTTGCGATAAAATTAATGCAAAAAAATAAAATGGATAGTTAAAAATTTATTAATTCCATTATAACAGGGCACCTCTCTGAGACATTGCCAATCGACTATGGGCCGCCGAAATTTCATCGGAAATGGAACTGACATTAAGAAAAAATCTCCCATTGAACAAAATTATTTCTTTCATATCCAAGGTTCACAGTCAGACTCCAGACCGGCACCGTCCGAGAACGGAAGGAGTGTATGCAGCAGACGAATGTTCGAGACAGTCGTCCGAATAGCTCCGAGCCGATATCGGCCGATGTTTCGGTTTTAGTGTACGCGAATTGTAAGAAGCCGAGTCGGACATTTGAACGATGTTATATTCCATACATATGGGAATACATGGGTTAAAATTAAAAGAATTTTTTTAATACCTCACGCACAGCTTATTTTATTCTATTTGAGTATCTACCCGTCCTTATTGAAAACCCTTTACAACAGTGAACAATAACAGAGCCTTACACTTTGGATTACATAATTGCCAATGAAAAAGGTCACCTATCCTATATGTCCAAATTATGGTAAACATTTAACTATATTGGCTGTCAGCTCACTGGAAAAATCTTGGAGTACAGTTTTTTGGATGGTTATACTATGATACAACGATACTATGATACAACTTCGATGCGCTGTCGAAACGATGTAATATTTGAATACAGAAATGGATATATCCATATCATCATAATGACTTCGATACCGATACGCTCTCGCTCCGTTTTGGTTTATTTTAAAAGAACAATTTATAATTTACGCTACGCTTTCGTTACGTGTACGTCCAATCTTTTAAGTGATGAGGTACATGAAAAAAGAAGCAAAATCAAGTACCTAATGTACATACATATATCAAAAAATATTGGAACGGTTTAGAAATCGAATACCTGCTAGAAAGCAAAATTATTTTTATGGTAAAATAATGCTTTAATTTGTATTTTCTATAAAAACACTGATCTAACCTTCTTCATAAACATGATGTTCAATGATAAGGTAGTTCGATCAATGAGCTTAAAATTTTTAAATTCACTTCATGTGGAAGTATCAACCGGAGTTAATTTTAGTTTACAACACATCAAAATAATCAAAGTATAATGCTAAAATTTTAATGATGAGTTTCAATGATAAATATAATTGGAACTCAAGACTGAATCTTTGTAACAGTAGTCACTAGTCAACTGAAACGCCAAAAATGTTTTGCTGACCTGGCTGACCATGACCAAAGACTGAAAATAGTTGACCTTTAATTAGGATCTAGTGATCTTTCAGATGGAATAATTTTTACGAATATCCCACAAATCACGTCTGACTGTGCAAAAGTTCAAGCCTTAATTACAAATTGTCTATGGCTGACCAATTTCAAAAACTAGTTGACCTTTTTTGACAAATTAGATGGCATACTTTTTTAAAGAATATCCCATATATGGGATTCCGAAGATCCTAGAGCAGAGCATTGTTATTAAATTTGGTCAATTCATTTCGTATTTTGGGGATTTATAAAGCGTATTTTTCAAATAGCCAAATTCAACTCAAATGTGTTTCGTTTTATTCAGGAACCAGAACAAAAATTATCAGAAATCTGTAAATCAGCTAAATTTCTCGCTTAAGCCCAGGTTTTCAGTGCGAAATCATCATGATTTCAGAGATAAGCCCAACCAATGTCATGTTTAACCGCGAAAACTTAAAAGTTATATTTTCAAAAATATCGACTAAAATGCAGTTTTTAAAATAGCAGGCGATTCAACTCTCTAAGTTAATTTTATTTGCATTAATATACGCAGTGATGTCCTTACTATAATAATTTAAATCAAAAACTTTCATCATTTTACAATAAGAAAAATAATCTTTTTTAAATGTTTTTTTTGTTTGTTTTAACTTAAGCTACATACTCGTAGATGAGCTTTTTGCAATCTGACGATGAATTATGTTGAGAAACTCGTTCAGGAGTTATTATCTGCATTTATACATACAAAATCGTTAAAGCATGACTTTGCTGTCTGCCCAAGAAGTAGATAAGTGTTATTTTTAACAAAAAAAAAAATACTGCCTGATTCTTTAGCAGAAGAAAGAAAACCACTCTGAGCTCATTTGAAAAGCCGTATCATAGATCATAAATCAGTTTTAGCCAATTTTTTTGTTTTGGTCATAAATTGGATTTTGAAAAATTATTGCTTTTTATGAAAGAATTCTGAATTGTTCAAAAAAAAAAAAACATCGTAAAATGCGAATTTCAATAAAAAAATATTGGAAATCCTTTAAAAAAGGAAATAAAACATTTTTTTAAAAATGTTTTCAAGATACACTATGTGTAATTAAACACTTTTGCCCGTTCCAATAAATATGCCTGAACTATGCCACGCCCCATTGTGGAACCGTCATTGTTAAGTAGTCTTGAAACTACAAATACATATTTTAAATTAACAAAAATCCAAAAAATTAATTTTATTATTTAAAATATTTTTACAAATTCCAATTTTAAGACCTTTAAATACCGAAAAAATAATAATATCAACAATATTGTTTTTAGTTTTTGATTTAATTAGATTATTGAAATAAGCTCATTTTGTGGACGACAACAGATTTTTTCCGATACATCAACATATTTTTATAAAAGTAGAAAAAAAAGACATAAAACTTCTTCTAAGTATAAAAACGACATGAATGGAACTCAATTCTGTCGTCCTCAAATGCGTTGTTGGGATAATAAAACATAATCTATGTCGACGGAGTCAACACCCCCGTGTTAACAAATACGTCCCAAAACCACAAGTGATGATTTAAAATCCCCAACCAATAATTCCATACAGAAAAGGGGAAGTTCATATAAGTTATGATATGAGTCTCGTTGCAAGCACTATACGGACAATATGCAGGTGAAGATTTTATTAAAATTTAATGATGTGATTATTTCTTTTTTTTTTTTCTATGAGCTCAGCCCCTCAACTCGTGCATTGAAAAAAACTTGCGTATTGTAAATAATTTAAATACTTTAGTTTTCTAGTTTTAAAAAGGGGACATGTGGCGTCTTTTCCAGGAAAATAAAAAATGAACACAATTTTTTTCCTTTTTTTCTAGAAAATGCTTGAATTTGTTTTATGTTTTCTTTTCTGTGGCAGGAAAAGATAATTTAATATTCATACATAATGTCTTGCGAATGCTTAAAGAAACACAATATGATATTTTTTTAAGTAGCACGTCTGCAAGACCTTTCAAATATGTTCCTTATGAATTGTTAGCCTTTTTCGAGTTATCCAAACAAGATTATTGGTGAACTGAAAATAGCATTTAAATTCATGAAATTTTAAAAATTAATCCGGTTTTTAAATCTATTGTTTTTGAGCCACAGTAAATTTCGGAAACAAACATTTAATATAGCTTTAATTTAGTAATAAGTAAACCAAAAATAAAAAAATATATTTGTGTTCAGAAGTTAAACTTTTTTTTTTAATAATGCACGCGTATTAAAGGGGTTAAGCACAGTCCCAGCGTTAGGAAATAGGTAAGCATTTTCTTAGGGCAATTTTATTTAAGGCAATTTAACCATTTTGTTATAAAAGACTTTTTAAATATTTTAATTTGCTGTTGAAAGTAAACTAAAATAGAAAACTAAGGGCCCCAAATAGGTAATTATTATAATAATTAAATACATATCTACATCCCATACAGTTTTAATCGTAAACAATCTTGTATTCATATTTAATGTGAATGTCAGATCTCGTTTAAGGCGAGCTGCCAGAATCAAAGGCTCATCGTTAGTGCATGATTTGTGTGTTAATGATAAGTAAAAAAGGAAATCTAACTCAATCCCAAAAAAAGAGGAAACCAATAAGATACAATTAAAGATTCGAAGTAACATCAGAAGTATTGGTTTAAAACAATCAATAAAGCGAAATTTCGAACAGCCTTATTTTAATTCGTATTTGCAGTGTCCAAGAATGTTTTCATTACAAAGTTGTATGTGAGCATGTATGTACATATATGTTTAAATAAGCAAATCCATTCAGGCGCTTCTAGCTCCTAGGCCCAAAGAAATTTGTATTGTCCTTAAGGTAGAAAATGATCTTTCCGGAGTTGTAGTTGTCACGGGTGATACTGCCAAAATTCGTAAGATCGTGTTAACATCTTTGAATGTTTTATCATTGATTAACTATTTTATACCATGTTTAAAGTTTCAAAAGAATTTGATTTTGAGTTTTAAAATTGTATTTCAAAGCTAATTACTATAAAGCTCGAGCGCATTTTTGATGTTCATTTTAAATATTCGTTTTCTACATACGAGTATTTGGACTGCTGAGATAAAATTTGCTTCGTGCAATCAAGTATAGCACCATACAATTTATAGAGATCTGCGCATTTCTTTTTATCAATTTTTTGCTTGTTGAACAACTGTATAAAACTATTAAAAATTAATTTGTGTTTCTCGAACCTGCTTTGAAATGAGATATATAGTATGTATCGAGAGAAGGAACGTGAAACAAAGCATTGTAATGGACTTTAACATGTTTTGTTATAATATGTTTCATTTGCCTCTTTTTTTTTTTTTTTTTTTTTTTATATTATACGCGCACTCAAGGGGTTATGAATACCCTTATAATAATAAAAACACAGTGCGAGCAATTAGGAAATAAGGATAGGATTAGAAAGGAGATACCGATGCACATTGGTTTTGAATGTCTGCACATTGAAATGAGTGGGAAATACTGAGCCAGGTAAAGCATTCCACATTCGTGTAGTGCGACTAAAAAAAGAATCTCTGTATTTGACAGTACGTCCGAAGTTGGGCTCAAGGGTAAACTGATGGGCATTCCTAGAAGTTCGGGTATTACGGTTGAATTGTTTAAGGGGAGGAATGCAACTGGCTATTTCACTAGAGCACTGTTTATGAAAATAGCGGTAAAATAATGATAGACATGAAACGTTGCGGCGGTGCTCGAGAGATACAAGTGTTTCAGTTAGACAACGGTCGCCTATCATTTTTATAGCTCTCTTTTGAATTCTGTCCAAAAGACTCAAGTGGGTTTTTGGAGCACCTGCCCATATATGGGAATTGTACTCGAGCTTCGGAAGAATAAAGGCTTTATATATAACAACCAGATCAGAAGGGGTAAAATACTTCTTGCATCGGCGGAGAAAACCTAAACACTTAGCAGCATTTTTGGCAACGTCAAATATGTGATCACTCCACAAAAGATGGTCTGTGATGCACATACCTAGAACTGAAAGCTGATCAGTCTCCTCAATGCAAGTGCCGCTCATAGAAAGTGGCATTAGGGGAGGGTTGCGCTTTAATGACAATAAACAGCATTGAGTTTTTGAAGCATTAAATTCTACACTTGTATAGTGTATACCATCTTGCAGGAAAACATAATCATGGTTAGATTCAAAACTAAATCAACAAGAGGTCAGGGATCATAGACAGCTTAGTGGTTTACAACTCTTCTGCCAAGTTCGAAAGGTATAAGGTGAAAAACATTTTTAATGACAAGAGATTTTCTTGTATTTATTTGTCACTTCACCGTAACATGCGATCTCTACTAGCGATGAATACAGAGCATGATTTAAAGCATGCTTTCATTACCGCAAGTAGAGACTGCCATCGCAGCTATACTTGTATTTTCAATGCGATAGAAAGAATCTTCTCATCGCATACCATTCTTCGCTAGCCATATCCCAAGTAAAACTGTCATATTTTGTTTTGACTTTTCCAAATACCATTTGCAAATTTGTTTGAGTTTTGTTTTTGTTTTTCCTCATGAAGAAATCATTAAACTATTAGTAATTCTCAATACAAAAACTTGTGTTATCTAAAAAGCGACACTGCTTACCATACCAAGTAAACTTAGTTGTCTTCTAAGTTTGCAGTGTCCAGTAAGGATACCTGCTATTATTCTTAGGTTATTTCTACTTAATTGCCCAAAAGAAATTTGAGGAACTCCCCCCTAACAGTGGCGTAGATAGCTTTTCGCTATGGGGGGGGGGGGATAGATCTACTTCGCTCATTTTTTTTTAAGTTTTAATAATTAAAAAAAAAAAAATAACAAGACTTCATATGCCATAAAAAAATTAATTTTTTTAAAGATAATATATTATACGCATTAATTTGAATATGAACTAGAATAAATATTGATATACAGTGCCTTGCATAAGTATAACCGCACCTGTAAAAATGCGTTTTGTAGAAAATTAAAATGGGAATGACACTTTACTATTTTTTTTTTTGAATGGCATCACTAATCAAGTAAATTGAGAAGAAAAAAAGTTCCGTTATTTTCTCTTCTGGTGTTTAAAAATTAAAAACAGATTTTTATATATTGCAAACCTCTCTGAAGCTTCATTCAGTTATGTGCTTTGAAATGACAAGAAACAATGCCGCGTGGTAAACATTTAAGCGATACGGAAAAAGTCAAAATTCAAACTTTTCGGTTAACTGGCGTAAGCTTAAGGGCTATTGGTAGGAAAATTTAAAGATCCGATCGTGTCATCCGAAATTTCTTACAAGATCCAGAATCTTATGAGACGAAAATAAGACCCGGGCATCTGTAGAAGCTGACACGTCGAGATAAGAGGCGTTTAATAAATGCTGCATCCAATTCGGCGCATTCTTTGCCGGACGTTCGTGACGAATTGGTCTTAGGAATTTTGGTTTCAACGGTTTTTCGTGCCTTAAAAAGCAGTAAAGTGATTGTTCGGTGCAAAATGATACCAGCTCCAAATTTGACAACAGTCTACAAAAAAAAGTAAGAATTTGCAGCAAAACATGAAACGGAATTGGAAAACCATAAGTAACATTCCATTAATTTACACTTAACTCTTGTTATTCCAAATGGCATAATCCAATGAATGTTTTTTTTAGATTATTTTAGATTATTATCAGTGGCGAAAACAAGTTTAATTTTGATGGGTCAGGTGGTTTTAACGGATATTGGCACGATCTGAGAAAGGAAAAACTTTTTTTTTTCAAGAGGAACTTTGGCGGTGGCAGTTGTAAGGTTTGGGGGGCCTTCTGCGACCATGGTAAGGTTGCACTTGCCTTCACCTCTGCAAAGATGAACAGTTCAGCTTGCACCCAGGTGCTTCAGGATAATTTGGTACCCTACTTAACACGATTTCGTCGAGTTCGGCATGTCTTCCAGCATGATAATGCCCCAATTCACGTTAGTCGTCAAAGTTTGGGATAGTACGAATCGAATAACATACATTTTATGGTGTTCCCGGCACGTTCTTCAGATTGTAACCCTATTGAAAATCTTTGGGGAAGTTTGACCCGCAAAATGTATGCCGATAATAGGCAATTATACAGTGTTGCTGAGCTGCGAGAGGCGATTGTGAAAGAATGGAACTGTATAGACGATTCCATATTAAACAAACTTGTCAACAGTATGTCAAAAACAATTTTTAGATTGGTCGAAAATAGGGGCAACAATGTTCTTTACTAATTAAGCCGAAAAAATTTACTTAAAATAAAAAAAAAAACAGATCAAAATAAAAAAGCGGTTATACTTTTGCAATTGCAAAAAATCTGTTTTAATTTTTAACCACCAGAAGAGAAACTAACGAAACTTTGTTTTCTTCTGAATTTACTGATGTCATTCAATAAAAAATAGTAGGTGTCATTCCCATTTTAATTTTCTACAAAACGCATTTTTACAGGTTATATTTATGCAAGGCACTGTAGTAAGTAAAATAATATTAATTTAAAAAATAAATCACAAAATAAAATCCAGTTTTCTGTTCTTTTTAGATAAAACACTTATAATCTCGTCTGCTAGTATAGGTATTTCGCGATGGATAGCTAATAATCCTGCAAATAAGTAAACATCCAAAACTTATCACACTGTTATTAAAATAGACATTTTTAATAATGTCACTTCGTTGGTCATGCTTATTTGTATTGTTTTTATTCGCTTTACTGACTGGAGAAAATTATTTCGGGAGTTGACGTTGAAACCGGCAGTATGGCTAATATCTTTAATAAAATATACGAGTATATATAGCTGGATAGAAGCTCTTTTTCTTGCACGTTTACCTATTATCAATTGGTGAGAGACGTAAAAAAAAATTTCAGAGTGCGTTTCTTTAATCTATTTGGTTCATGACTGGTTATGTTGAACAATTATCGATCCCAATGGGGGGGG
The DNA here is from genome assembly GCA_911387755.1 of Chrysotoxum bicinctum. Lineage (NCBI taxonomy): Eukaryota > Metazoa > Arthropoda > Insecta > Diptera > Syrphidae > Chrysotoxum > Chrysotoxum bicinctum. Next base: position 554,435 of record OU426989.1, read on the forward strand.
ATATATCCCCCTGATCCCCCCCTATCTACGCCACTGCCCCCTAATGCATACTTATCTAATAATAGGATTAATTATAAACGATTTTCTGCTTTAAATAAAATCTTTAAATTGTTCAATAATTTCAATAATAAGTATATTTATGTCTTTGATCAAAAATCTACGTGACCAACATTTGGTTTAAACTTTTTCCCAAAAAAGACCATAATAGCAATGGTGTTTGAGAAAAACATGACATTAAAAGAAATAATAATATTTTCCACCGCTGCACTGGGGTAAAGAATTGGGATAGTTTGGAGACGTTTTTTTTTCAAAATGTTAGAATTTAAAAATCTACAACTTTTGTCCTAACAATTCTTCAAAAAATTTTGTTTTCATTAAAAAACTTCGAAAATTTGTCCCCATTTGAAGTAACACTCGTATATTTGTAAAACAAGGTAGAACAATTTTGTAAATTAAATTATTTTTAAGAGAGATTGTAGGGAAAAATGGAAATGGAAATTAAAAGTAGCACACGATTATTTAATATTGAAGAAGATTGAGAGTTAAGTACTTGGTGGAAAACAATCTTTAAAAATACATATTTGACTAGAAAACCGTGCCATAGACATGTGTATACTATATCTCCTCTCAGATCCTTCAAAGTTACATTTAAGATATTCAAGAACCTAAATATATACATATGTTAGTTTATGGGTATTAATCACAACTAGCCGACCCAGCTCTCGAAATTCGAGTGCCAATTTATTATTTACATTATTGGCAGTGTTTTCAAGCAAATTTATTAAATTAAATTTTATTTTATGTAATATGCAAAGTGTTCGACAGTGCAAAAACAAAAATGACCCACAGTGTGTAAATGCGTGTCTCAAGTATATTCTGCACATCTCCGTAACTGTGGCTTTCCAACCATATAAAATTTATCGAAATCGGTTAAATACTTTTGGAGAAAAGTGTACCACAAAAAACATGTTTGCCGTTTTATTATATGATGTTAAAAAAAAAACGTTATAATTTGCAACAAGAATAAAGGTATCATGGTAATGCGATAAAGTATTACCTATAATCAAAGAGACGTTCTTCGTTTGCAAGAATTAATGCATATTTGTATTCTTTTAATTTAATTTGTCATTCGATCATATATTTTTAATTGTATTCTTTGTAATAACTTATATATGCGCGAATAAATCAAAAAATAAAAAGTTACATTTAAAACACATATTTGGCTGATTCTACAAACGATGGAATTTTCGGCGGCCCAAGAAATATTTTAAAATCCGTTCAATTATTTAATCTGATTTTTTTTTATAAAATTAAATCTTGTTGATATCTACCTGGCCTAACAATATTATTAGGTTGACCTTATTTTATCTTGCTCAAAAAATTCTTCAAAGTGTCTGATTCTCAGTCCCCTGACGTGTCCCCAGTGCGTTTTCGCAAAGAAAAATTATTGCCGTTCTCTTATTTCAGGTCTCATACTTAGATGAATTGCACCAAAGTTACCGAAAATAACACATCTTTGCTACGAAATAGATAAATATTTTTTAGTAATTTATTTTATTCCAAAAAAACTTAATTAAACTTTGTCCCCCGCTTTTTGTATCAGTCCCCTGGCATATTAAAACAGTCGAAAAAATCAATAACTAGTATATCAATCGAATTTCCAGCACTGGCAATTTGAAGTACCAAATCTCCCTACAATAAAATTGTGGTGCAAATCGATTCTGTTTCTTATGTTAATATTGTGAAAAAGACATTTGTGCAAGAAGTCGTGGATTGTCCCCTCAGATTATCAGTCCTCTGGTGAGGTTTTACAAAACAAATTTGTATGTAAGAAGGCATATTTGTTAGAAGTATAGTATAGGTTTAATAAAACTGTAATATTATATATATATTTTTATTTTTTAAAGTAAAACCTTAATAACTTTTTTGCGCAAAAACCATGAAAAACCTCAGTCCCCTGGCCTCAGTCCCCTGGTTAATAAATAAGCAAATAATATTTTATTCAGAAACTTGAGAAATTTTTAGTTATGTTGAACTTCGAACTTCATTGCGAAATATTTTTAAATTTTTTAAAAAGAATATAATTTATTTTAAATTGATTCTTAGAAAAAAAAAATATTTAGTTATAGAATATATTATATTCTCTTAATAAAATGCTAAATAATATTTATTTATCATGAATTTTTATGTTTATGAAGAATAATTAAATTTAATTTCTATATTTCAATGTGTACCCAAGAGAAAATAAGAAAAAAAATAAAGATTTATTCAGTTCCCTTAAAAAAAAATTCAGTACCCTGAACATCCTTTTTCAAAAAATTCCTTAAAATCGTCATTTTTTATTTTTTTAACTGGCCGCTTTCAACAACGCAAAGGGACGTTCTAATGATCATCTAGACCAACTCTTACGACTTTTGGAATCCAAAAATGTCGTGCCGAAATTTGTATCATTTTATTCCATTGTTTGTAGAATCACCCATTTATAAAAATTAATATTTTCTCACAAGCATGCATTCATATACTTACATAAGTCATGTCAGTAAGCTTTTAACTAGGAAACAAACAAAAGAGTTGCCGCTGTTTTAATTTTAATTAAATTATTTAAAAATAAGTTCTTTAACTTTCAGCGTCCCTCTTTTTTGTCCGTGAATATTGTTGTTAAGGCATTTGTTTTCCCAAATAATTATGGACATGAAATACAAAACCAAAACACATGAAGAATGGATGCAAGCATAAATAAATAAAATGCACGACTGAAGGCTATATGGTGCCCCAGGATTCCAGATATACCAGTATAAGTGGAACATCATTTATATCACTCAGAAGAAAATTTGGTATAAATGGTTTATTCATTAACGGTTATAAGCGAATAACCAAAAGTAAGACCATTGTTTGAATTCTATCTAATAAAGTGGAGAGAAGTTTGTGCTGTACCCACCCAAAGATGTGACTCATACTCGAGTCTAGGACGCATAAACGCCTTATAAATGGTATACAGATTAGATGGGGTGAAAAATTTCTTACATCGATATAGAAATCCTAAACATTTAGCAGCATTTTTGGCGGTCTCGAGAATGTGGTCATTCCAACGAAGACAGTCGTTGACACACATAGACGACAATAGGCAGCATTAAGTATTCGAAGCATTAAACTCCACACAATTTCTTATACCCCATTTAACAATGCTGTAAAGATCGGAGTTAAATGAGCTAAATACGATACCTCTGCAATTACAATTCCGGAGTTTTAGAACGAGTATGAGAAGCTGAGAGTAGAGTCGTCGACAAAACAATGAAGTGGATTAGAAGTTTCAGACAAGAGATCATTTATAAAAATTGTAAAGAGAGTCGGATACAAAAACGGAGCCTTGAGCAACACCAGCAATTATTTTGTGAAGATCAGACTCCAAACTGTCCAGCACAACATGTATTGAACGATCTACGAGTAGAAGGTAATTTCTAATCCGAAGAACAAGGGTTTCAATTAGAGAGCCTGGTGCCAAACTCTATCAAATGACTTGGAAATATCAAGCGCAAAAATCTGTTCCACTATTCAATATATAAGGGATGAGTATTCACGACTGATAGAAGAAATTATTTGAAATTATTGTCAGTAGAACCTCCTGCATAAACGTCGATATAATTAATAACTTTTTTTGAGATATCCCAAGAGTTTTCTGAACTTCCAATGGATTTCTTCTTCTTCTTCTTCCTTTTCTTCGGCGCTGTTATGATCTCGATGTCGAGGGGTTCATAACTCTCCCACGTATCTGCTTCACACTAGTGATCCGCCTGTGGGGTTCGCCGGGTTGACCTCAGAAATCGGCGGCAAGCCTCCCGGTTTTGTATTGTGTTTTTGTATTTGTTTGTACCAGGAGTGTTTAGGCCTACCTTTCTTTTTATTCCGAATTGGAACGTTGTATGATATTGCCTTTTTGACGGGGTTCTCAGGATCTCTCCTTTGAACATGAAAATACCAACTGAGTCGGTCGTGTTCAATTTTTTGGGAAATGGTATTCTTAACATGAAGGCTTCCTCGGATCTTCGTACTTCTAATTCGATCAAGCTTTGTAACTCCTGCTGTCATACGAAGCATCTTCATCTCAGCTGCCGTTAGCTTACTCTCATACTTTTTGTACATTGTCCAACATTGTGAACCGTATGTGAGTGCTGGACGCACAACTGAAGTGTAGAGCTTTCCTTTCAGCTTAGGGGGCATTTTTTCGGTCACAGAAGATAGCAGAATTTTCCCGCCACTTCATCCACCCTACGCATACGCGATGATTGATATCGTCATCACAAGTAGCTTCGTTATTTATCATAGACCCCAGATATTTAAACTTTTCACACTTGGGAAGCACTACTCCATTCAAATAAATGTCTGGAATGGGCCTGTGTGGATCAGAAAATGGGCAGCATAGGTATTCTGTCTTTTTCGCGCTTATGCGGTACCCACTTCCTTCTAGAACATCCACCCATACGTCAAGTGCTCGTTGTAGGGATATCGGGTCTTCACTTATGATGGCTCCATCGTCAGCAAAGAATAACTGATGTACTTTTGGATCCGTCACTTTGCCTTCAAGCAGGTAATCAAGAATTGTAATAAAGAGCAGGGGACTCAAGACACTTCCCTGGTGTACACCTACTGTGATTTCGAATTCTTCGGTGACTCCAGCTGCGCATCTTACTTTAGTAACTGCTCCATCATACATGTCCATAATTATCCGCACATAGGTTTCTGGAACTCCTCGTTGCCTGAGGGCCACCCATATTAGATCTCGTGGTTGCCGATCGAATGCTTTTTCAAAATCAACCAATACGACATGCAAATCCTCCAAAGAATCCCGATGTTTTTCCATAATTATTCTTATACTCTGGATTGCATCCGTGGTTGACTTACCCCCGACAAACCCGCACTGGTCATCAGATAGCCTAATTATTTTTCGCAGTCGGCTACCCAAGACTCGCTCAACGATCTTCATGGTGTGTGACATCAGCTTAATCGAACGGTAATTATCACAGCTTCGAGTATCACCCTTTCCTTTATAAATTGGAAGAAGGTAACTTTCCCTCCATTGATTAGGCATGCGATCACCTCGTATAAGTTTGGAGACAAGAATCATGAGCCATCTAAACCCGATGTCTCCCATATTTTTCCAAAACTCTGAGGGTATTTCGTCTGGGCCAACAGCTTTTCCCTTTTTGGAGTATTTTACCGCCTCACTAACTTCTTCGACTGTGACGTCGGATACTTCGCTTAAGTTAGGTGAAGCTATTGGAAAGTATAGCCTTGGAAATTGTTCGTTTAGAAGTCCGTCACAATACTGTCGCCACCTGTGAAGAATTTCGTTGTCTTCCACAAGTAGTTGGCCTTGAGCATTGTTAATGAACTTTGGCGAACAAATCTCCTGGGCATTTCTTCTTCTTTGAGCGGCTATTTTGAAGATAGTTGCGCCCTTATTCGTGTTTTGCCGTAGCTCTTGAATAGCACCAGCTGTCGGGGTAGAAATCTCATCCAGCTCCCGATACAGGTTTTCTGTATTCTTTGCTTGAATTTGGGCGCACTTCTTCTTCGCTTCTTTCTTGCAGTTTCTATATTCCACTTCGAGGCGTGACTTTTGCTCTGTATTATTAGAGGGGCACTTCGACCAAGCCTTGAAAGCCATTTTCTTTTTACTTATAACTGATTTAGTTTCATCATTCCACCACCATGTTTCTTTGCCTTGTTGGTTGTGTCCTTTTGAAACCCCTAACAGTGTTTTGGCTTTTTCTTTGCAAGTTCTCTGTAGGAGATCCCACATACTTTGTGCTGTACTCTCTTCATTTCGAACTATATCGGTGTTGTTATACAGAACGTTTTGCATATGCGAAATAAAAGCTTCGCCTTTTTCCTTATCCAGATTATACCATTTGATCTTCCCAAAAGTTTTTGTATGTTTGTTGTCGTTCACTGTCTCCATAAAAAATTCTGTCAGTAGGAGACGGTGTTGGTGAACTTCCAATGGATTTAACGTTTTAATATAAAATTATATTTGACATTTGACATTTTGCAGCTTGTACATATTATTCATTCTATATTTATCTAGCAACCCGCCCGTCTTCGAATGGGAACTTAACTTATAGCCAGATGACTTCTTGTGGATGGGTGGGAGGTATCATGTGAAGACGTTTTTAGCAAATATGTAGGTATAGGTTACTCTGCCAAAGGCAAAAAACATGTACTTAAGGCAAATGGGGAATTATATTTTTTTATTAATTCATCTTAAGGCCAGCGTTGGAACTCATAAAATGTTTGGTATGCCAACTCGGGATCAGGTCATTTAAAATTGGCCGAGTGAAAACGTGATTTTTTCAAAATTACACCTTAGTACGGATTTTAATAATTGGTGGATATATTTAGGAATTCCTTGTCAAAACCGGCTTGAATATTCAGTTGAATTTTACAGAAGTTTGGCGGAGAGAAATTTCATTTATGGGCCATTAACTAGAACTTTGCCATTTTCAATGTCCAGAAGTTGAGAATCTTTGAAAATTTTCGGGTCTCACGGCTTATTAGCTCGATTCCGAAGATATCTACGAATCATTGATGGCAGAGAAACATGCAAGAATACCAGCAATAAGAATAATAGTATCTCTCATAGGTTGGTTGTTTTCTTGGAATTCACGCACAGTTCGGTCAAGCGGTCCCAGCGATTTCTTATTCGCCATTGTGCGTTCGTGGAAAATTGTTGAAAAATTTTGCACGTTTTACGGATTGTGGCCATACCCGAGTTTTCGCTGGTGTTGAAGCTTTTTATTTCTATCTGTTTTAAATTCAATAAATGCTTAAATGCTGTGTGCGCATTGCGTCCGCCATCCAATAGCATTGATGCCACTGCAATCCAATTCTGCACTCGAACCGATACTTACGCCTTTTGGTACATCGAGAAAAATTCCGCCATATCCGTTTGTCACACGTTGCATGACTTTGTCTTTTTCTTGATCTTGGACATTGTGTTTGTTCCGTATCGAATCGAGAATTCCAAGGTAATTAACAACTTTATTGCTGTTGTTCTCCTTAATTAAGATTTTTGCTTAAGCCACACTAAACTATGAATGTGTAGCCAGCCTAGTTTTAATACTTAGCCAACCGACTAAAATACACCGATGTTTATGTATGTAACATATATATTAAAAATATGATTCCGTCAACGGCCTTGGCTTTGATGAAAGCATCGCTTCCCAGCGATCAGCGAAATCAAGCATCATTGCGCGCGGTTAGTACTTGGATGGGGGACCGTTCAAATACCAACCGTGTGCTGTTGACATGTGTTTCTTCTGTTGTTCTTTCTTTCTGTGTGTCTCTCTCTGTTGTATTGTCTAAAGCCGATGGCCTCAGTTGCCAGTGCTTTTCAGTGTCTCTACTTCGTAGATTTATCTACGGAGTAGTGTAAAATGTAATGTAATGTAATGTAAAAATATGACACAAAACAATTTTTTTTTATTGATCCGATCGGTACCAAACTCAACAGAGTTAAACTGAAGGTTGCCTAAGAATTTCATCAAAATCGGTCACTCCGTTTTAGAATCCTTAGGGACCATACACACATCCACGCATAGATTTTAATATTACACATACATAAATTACAACAAATTTCTAATGAATGGGCTCATTAATTATTTTGTATGTTTTTTGTCAATAAAACTCAATGAAGTTCAAGGGACCTTTTTCCCACTTTTAGTGTTAGCTGAATGTAACCACCATATTGAACAACGCAATATGCATTTCCAAACACACAACACGTGAACTTCTTAATAGCTTTGCAGTTTGTGAACTCTGCCGTTGGAATGCATCAGAAGCAGCAGCAAGCAAACAGCAGATATAGGTTTGGAACGTCCAAAGGTAATTACAGTGAAGCTCACTCACTAATTTGATAATTGACTTAAAGAACTCTCTTCCCAAATAGTAGAACATTGTGATAGATCCCAACTTGGCTACTGCTGGTTGCTTGTCGTGCGTTTGTGTTGTGCCTCATACGGAAGTACTCGCTAATCTCTTTTCGGGTTTAATTATTATTATTATGGTTAGTTAGGCAGCTCCCAACTTCAAATGCAGATCGGGGTGGTGGTGGTTGCTAAGCCCTGTGATTATAGCTATGGCAGGTTTAACTACTCGGTACATCAGTTTAAAATGAAAACCGATTTTCGAACTGGATCGGACCTCTTCCAGTGCAATGGTGCACATACTCGTACTTAATTCAAGAATTAAATGTAGCTGGTCTCCTTTCGTGTGTTTGTATGTGCAAATGATGTGGATGGAGGAGCATTTCTTCAGCAATAGTTTTTGCACATTTCGCAGCAAATAAGCTCCGCCATTGAAAACGATGGCGATGGGCAGACATCGCTTCGACCAACATTAATTATAAATCGGTTGGGTTGAAAACGTGTAATTATCCGTCGATACAAATCAAAAGACATAAATTTCCCGATTGATGTTATCTGTGTGTTGTTGGAGAAACTTCTTTTCGAATTGCATTTCGTGTTTTATTTGCGTCTGTACAGTTGTGATTATTATTATGTATGGAGAAACGAGACGATTGAAAACAAGTTCACAGAATCTACCTTTTTCAAATTGATGATATTTTTCCCTTTTCGGTCAAAAGATAATTTTTTATGATTTCATTTTATTCGCAGAAATTCTTAATAGGAACGCACCATGTTTTTTTTTTTTTTTTAAGTATTGGTGAACTTCCAATATCTTCACGGCTATGCGATAAGCGTTTTACGTTTTGTTTTTGTCTTTTGTATGTGAATATTTTTGTATGGTAACCTTAAATATTTCTCTGCAGCTATTTACTTTTGGAACGACTGGAAGCCAAATCATTGAATTTTTTTAATTAAGCTGCTATTAACTGAAAGTGAAAACCAAGGAGCTTTGCTTAAACGAATCAAAAAAACAACTTGCATCACTAGGTATATTTAAGTCCAACATTAGAATATATATGGAGTGCAAGTTTTTTGTACAGAAAAGCAGAACCTAAATATGTACATGCTTAATACTTCTCTTTCAGATGTTTTCACTTTCTGCACTAAAAGTGACAACCTGTCAATTTTTTAAGTGAGTTCGGAAGAAATTCGCGTTTACGAAAAATGATTATGTTCTTTTAAACCACAAACAAATAGACTGGACTAGAGCTCGGAGAAAACAAATTTATTTTAATTTACTTTTACATTTTCTTAGTGTTTTTAGTGTTTTAAACTTGGTTAAGTTTTGGTGACAAAGTGTCTAATCAAGCCTATATTTGCTAACCGTCGAAAATCATTCAAAACATAGGAATTAAAATACCAATTAAAAATGGTTTTACTTTGAAAATATTTTCTATTTGTTTTTGTGTTGGTTCAACGAATACGGAGAAACGTATTCATTTGAATAACGACTTGAGGAAACTTTATTTTAATAGCAAGAAAAGCAGCTGGGGTCGTGCAGTTTTTTAAGAGTAGGTGCATGTAGAAACTTTCCGGTAAGCTTCAATTCAAGGCATTCATTTGATATTTTATTTCCTCCTCATCCAATTTTCTACCTTGCTAATATACATAATACCTAGATTAAATCTATCAACTATATATATTTATTTTTGAGCAGTCGTTAGAGCCGACCTATGGGCATAAATGGGCTAAGTTTAGATGATTGACGCCTGCAACTGAGGTTTTTTAGTTCGCCATTATAAATACAAAATGCAATAATACTCGTAGTTATAAGAAATGTAAATTGTTGCACACACAAAAAAAAAAATCTGGATCGTCAAATATTGAGGTAGTTTCAACAACAAACAGACCCTGTTGTTTTACGACCGCTGTTGAAAAAAGTATTGCCATTGCAGTTCATAAAAAACAATAAATACTGATAGTACAAATTTTCAATTTATTAAAATTCAAAACATAAACCGATAAGAACTAGAGACCCTTGATAGATATCATAAGTTAAGTTACTTAACATTTTAATAATAAATTCATTATCAGCTTATAGAAACCGAGCTTGGAAACAACTACTGAGCTTAGATAAACATGAACTTAGTCAAAATAATTAAAAAGAAAAAAACATATTCCAGCTCTTAGAGTTCAAAAGAGTTTGCTGAAAAAAAGAACGTCTTGGTAGAAACTTTATATGAAAATCATTTGAGCACTACTGGGATTCCCTGTAAACTTGAGCACTACTGGGAGTCCCTGTAAACTTAGAGTTGAGTCATTAGTCAGAGATTTAATTGATATTACTGCCTCAAGTACCACAGATGATTTTAATAGATAGTGATATTTCATTTCAAGTTATCGACAAAAATTCTGCGGGCTTTGAATTAAAGAACTTGTCAAAATCGTGAATATAACTCCTTCAACTTCTATTTAACTGCTAAGTTACTTTCCTATCGTATGAAATATAATACAAAATAATAAGCATTTTAAAGCCTGGGAAAAGTGCCCAACAATTATAGGCCAATTAGCTTACTAAGCTAAGCGACATAAAAAGTAAAATTATATCCCAAGTAACGATCGAAATAACATTATACCGCTGGAACAATTTATTTTGGGCCCACTATAAAACAGTTCATTAATTTGAGAAAAAAGTACATGCACTTCTTTATGTTTAGAGAGATACAGTTTGGCATTATGCTTTATTATACACAAACTTTAAAACTTAGTTTTCCAATGTATCTCATTAAATCCATTCAATTCTTGTTAACCAAAAGTAAATTCAAGGTCTCAATAAATAATTGGTTATCCTATACCCTTATTATATTAAAGCAGGTGAACCCCAAGGTTCAGTGCTAGGTAAGGAAAAAAAATCAGACTCATTCACGCGAAAAAGAAAAACATGTTTATTGCCAATCTACGAGTATAATCTTAAGTGGGGTGCACCTAAATACAACTTTGACTTTGGGTTTACATGTCCAAAAAGTAATAAAAAAGATCAACATTACTATAAAAATTCGTTGTCCTTTATTAACCGTTAACATAAACTTTATAATAATAATAAGCTTTTGATGATTAAAGTCATTTTTCAAGAAATTTTATTCTATGGGTCACCAGCTAGAGGGATATTTGATAATAGCCATATTCGAAAACTTCAAATTGCTCAAAATATGCTTCCGTATAGTCCTTTTCTGCAACTCAGCTGCATACTATTTAAATATGGAACCAGTATCACAAAGAACTGTCAAACTTAATCAACGCTATAATATCATAACATGTTGATTTCACATCTAGCTTCTTAGTTTATATTGCTTAAAATAGTTTCTGTTTTTTTTCTATTTATTTCTGTTTTATTACTCGTATCATCATATAATAAAACGGCAAACATGTTTTTTGTGGTACACTTTTCTCCAAAAGTATTTAACCGATTTCGATAAATTTTATATGGTTGGAAAGCCACAGTTACGGAGATGTGCAGAATATACTTGAGACACACACTGTGGGTCATTTTTGTTTTTGCACTGTCGAACACTTTGCATATTATACATAAAATAAAATTTAATTTAATAAATTTGCTTGAAAACACTGCCAATAATATAAATAATAAATAATAAATAATAAATAAATTGGCACTCGAATTTCGAGAGCTGGGTCGGCTAGTATTTATTAATTTATTTACTGACTTACTACTGACATATTTTTTTTATTTGATTGTTTGCATATTTCTGAATTTTCGTTTGTTAATATGTGCATGTATTCATTTCTGTTTTGTTTTATTATTTATCCTTCAATCTTTTCACCTGCAAAAATTATCGTTTTTTTTTTTTTTTTTTTTGAAAATTAAAATACTTCACCATAACTTTCTAAATTATGCCATATAGTTTATAAAACAAATTTATAAATTATCTGTTAAAATAAAATACAAACAGTTAAAGATTTTGAAACTTAGAAATGTCTCTAAATTTGTAAAAGATCTTTTGTCTGAAATTTCTAATACCATCACCTTTTCATATTCGTTTCCCGATTCACAACGCTGTTCTTCGGCTGTGAAACTAAAGCTCATTAGATTCCAATCTCAACAGCCATTGTATAATAATGGGGTATTAAAAAACGCATAGAAACTAGTTGGTCAAGCGAAATATACCATATACGCCATTAGCCATGACACTTCCATCAATGAAACTAAAAAGCTTTGCATAGTCGGTATGTGTGTTAATTAATGAGCTTATGGAATGATGATATATTCGACGTAGCTAAAAATGCAGCGAAATTCTAAGTTTTTTTTAATTTTCTTAACCCTTTTGATCTGACTAACATCTATAAGGCAAACATCCGCCCAAAACTTGAGTATAGCTCCAATATCTGGGCTGGTGTCCCCATTACACATTTGAACCTATAGAATCCAGAACGTAACCTTAAAATATAGGAGACAATTATAGAAGATACATACATATCTATTACTGAAACATTTGTTTCTCTTAAACACCCGTCGTAGCGTTTCCTAATTTAGCCTTACATTTTTGATATCGTTTTTTCTATCAAAAATACTCAAATGAAATAGCCAGTTGCATTCCACCCCCGAAAAGCGGTGAGCTCAAACTCATGAGCCTTTTCTTTGGACTTACTGTGAAATATGTATAGAGGTTCGTTCTCTAGCCACATAACTCGAATGTTAAATACTTTACTCTTCTTGATTTTCCTCCCTCATTGTGTTGTACAAGCTTGTAGTGTGTTACACAATAACATTATAAGAGTAGTCATAACCCCTTGAGTATGTGCAAATTATTAAAAAATATAATTACCTTTAGGTAATATTTTACTTAATAGACAACATTCAACAACTTAAAATACAACTACATACATATATTCTGGTAAGACTTCTATTTCCTTATTTAACTTATAGAGCTTCTGTCGAGGTGCTTTTCATTTACAGCCTTCTTATAAGGCTTTTCCTATTGTTCGCCATAAAATTGAGAAAGGATTCAAAATCCCGAATTAAAGTATATCAATGATCAAAGAAACCGCAACACTTTACCATCATGCAAGACAAATATAAAAAGTAGATATACTTAGATACTTCTTGCCATTATATAAAATAAATAAAGACCTCTAGATGCGGATTTATTTTATACAGAGGGGTATATACAAAGTAAAAGCGGCCAAAATTTGATTTTTTTAAAATGATAAGTTCTAGACCAAGGTGTCTTACCCATTTTAGTTATTAAATATTTTTTTGATTTCATGACCCTATTCTTATATGTTTGATATATATACATTAGACTGGGCCAAAAAAATTGACTATTTTTTTTTTGAAAGATATATCGAGAATATCATTCAGAACGACAAAAAAAAATTTTCGTAAAAGTTTGAGCCCTTAATATCAATTTTAAGAGGTCTATCATCGCTAATTTTGATTTTTAGTCATAATTTCATGTTTTGCGTCAGAACTGACAAAATATTGAAGTAAAAAAAATTCATTTTGACTTACTTTTATATAAAATTAAATTCCCTACAAAAAAGGTCTAATTGAAAATTTTCGTCAGACAAGCCGTTTTTGAGTAAATAAGCTTAATAAATTATTATTTTTCTTCGATTTTACTTTTTTAATTTGGAATTTTGTAACTAACGAATCAATGAATATCTCAAAATGATCACAATGGATTTTTAAAGGAAATTTAATGCTCTACAAAAAAGGTCTACTAATATTTTTGTCTAAATTTAATTCTTCAAAAGTTATTCACAATTAAAATTGAAAAAAAATTGAAATTTCAAGTTTTTCTTTCTTAACTCAATTTTTTTTTACTTAAAGGAACAAATTGACTTTTTTGAACATTATTAATCATCATTCATCGAAAATCTCTTAATATTCACCTTTATTCTAACAATATTATTACAAAAATATATAAATTTAACAATAAATGTGAATAACAGCGAAATTAAATAATTGTTTACTCAAAAATTTCTTTAAGATAGTAGAACCATGTTTTTGTTGAGAAATGATCAATTAGGCAAAAATAAATTCATATTTATTGTTAAATTTATATATTTTTGTAATAATATTGTTAGAATAAAGGTGAATATTAAGGATTTTCGATGAATGATGATTAATAATGTTCAAAAAAGTCAATTTGTTCCTTTAAGTAAAAAAAAATTGAGTTAAGAAAGAAAAACTTGAAATTTCAATTTTTTTTCAATTTTAATTGTGAATAACTTTTGAAGAATTAAATTTAGACAAAAATATTAGTAGACCTTTTTTGTAGAGCATTAAATTTCCTTTAAAAATCCATTGTGATCATTTTGAGATATTCATTGATTCGTTAGTTACAAAATTCCAAATTAAAAAAGTAAAATCGAAGAAAAATAATAATTTATTAAGCTTATTTACACAAAAACGGCTTGTCTGACGAAAATTTTCAATTAGACCTTTTTTGTAGGGAATTTAATTTTATATAAAAGTAAGTCAAAATGAATTTTTTTTACTTCAATATTTTGTCAGTTCTGACGCAAAACATGAAATTATGACTAAAAATCAAAATTAGCGATGATAGACCTCTTAAAATTGATATTAAGGGCTCAAACTTTTACGAAAATTTTTTTTTGTCGTTCTGAATGATATTCTCGATATATCTTTCAAAAAAAAAAATAGTCAATTTTTTTGGCCCAGTCTAATATCTATACATATATGTATATATGTTATATCAGAGCCGACTTGTAAGCCCCCACAAATACTTGACTTTGAATTAAATTAATAGATATAAAGAAATGATGCGATCGAAACCAACTTAATGAATACAAGTAGAATAAATTGCATATCAACACTTTTTGCCCTAAGCAGCTTGTGAGTATCATTGGATATACCTAAAACCATTTCATAATAAAGAATGAATTGAATCATAGCATCATCCGCAGTCAAACTAAGATTTGCTGCGTTAGCATTTATTTAATATAAAAAGTGATCATTCGATCTTATTAAGTTCACTATTTTACAACACTCTTTTGTCATCAGTCTTAAGATAAGTAAGATCTTATAGTCTAAGATTTCCCCCACCAGTGCACTGTGGTTCCACCGTAGGCCAAAATTCTAAAAAAATTAATGTAGCGATTATTATATAAAACGGTTAAAATGAGCTGAGAACATTCCAAACTAATTAGAAATAGAAAAAGAAAAACCGTTAGATTTTTATCTTCAGAGTAATAACATTGCAAACACATGGCATTTGAGTTTTAGTGCTCTAAGAGTAAGTGCGACTGCATTTGTTTAAATAATTTTTTTTCATCTGTTTGCGTTATTTTTTTTATAATGGATATATTAGTGGAAGGTAAGATATTTGTTATTTATTTTTTATGATTCATTTTTCGACTAAGCATAAGAGTCTATAAATTTGGTCTAAATAAAATAAAAATAAAAATAAATTAGCTTAATGTTGTTTTTTTAAACTTTTAACTGTTACGCCCCGTTACGCCCCCACAAAGTTATATATTACCAGAAAGGTAATTTCATGTAATTTTTAATGCACGTTGACTTAGCTGCGATTACTTGCGAATTCACTTTTAATTAATCTTTGAGCCACCTAAAGTCTCATTTTTTGTACTTTAGGGCTTTTAACTAAAGTCTCATTTACGAGAATGTTTCTGCTTCAGCATTGGTTAAATGCTGATGGAACCGAAAAAAATAAGTCCCATTCAATATTAGACGTCATTTCCAAATCCTTAGATGACATTCCAATTGCAGTATTGGAAACTAGAATCGTATATGTTTGTAAAAAACTTACTTGCCGAAAGAGATGCCTTCTTGTTAAAAATTATTCAGGATGGCTTAATACAAAGGAAGTAAGTATGTATCATTTCCGAAAATAACAATTATTTGCCATATTCAACTTCTGCGGAGCGACCTTCAACTTCTGCGGGGCAACCTGCAACTTCAGGGCGACCTTTCAAAGATTTTGCCAAGAGCAGTGAATAACATTGCAAAATGTTTAGAGAAGCCAGTTAATGAATGCAAATATGAATTCGGACTCGGTCTTTCCCCACTCCACTCATGGATTCGTTTCTTTGAATTTTTTATTCACGTATCGTACAGATTACATATAAAATAAAATGCAAAAAATATTTTTTTTTTTTTAAGTTTTGAAATGCTATGCTATGTGTTTTAGACTTTTTAGAAGCTTCTCTATAAACATTTTCATTAAGATCCGTAATGTGGATAATGAGAAATGTAATATGTATCTTATTTTAAAATTTTTTTTTCTTAAATTAAAGATCGTAAAAATTAAAAATTATCAAAATTTTAGGTGCCGTTTTCGAGAAAAATACGATCTTTGAAAACCATTTTTTTTTAATTTTTTAACATTTGTATGGTGGGTACCTTTATTTTTAGGTAAAGTAAATTTTTTTTCTCACATCTTGTAGACTATATTGAGAAACTTTTATTTATCAAGTTTAAAAAAAATCTAGCATGGGGTTTTCGAAATATTGAGTTTTGAAAAAAAAAATTGAAGTTTTTTTTTTAAATCCAAACATTTTTTTTTTTGAAAATTTGAGTACACAATTCTATTTATGGTTTTGGGGAGCTTTAGCAAAAAAAAATGATCAAAATCGGTTGTACCGTTTTTGAGAAAATCAAAAACAAAAAATAAATGGTTCCATGGGGGGAACCCTCAATAACTATTTTTCGGAATTTTTTTTTCAACCTTGCTTTAATTAAATGAATTTTTGAATTTTTTTGTATTCTTATTTTACAAATCTGTCGAACAATTTTTGAGAAAAAAAAATGTTTATAAAATTTCGAAAAAAAATCGTATGGCAGGTACCGTTATTTTTGGCCTTCAAAAAAGAAAAATAAAAAAAACGTGTGGGGGGGAAAAAATTAAAAGCTCGGCCGAGCCGTTTAGCCTGTAGTCGAACAGACAGACAGACGGACAGAATTGCGAGACCCACTTTTTTAGTCTTCGCTATCATCGTAATGTTAACTTTGATCAAAATCTCGAGTTCGATTTTTTTTACGAATACATAACTGGCCTTATAGTACCGATCTTCAACCCTTTTATCGAACGTTTCTCAAAGTCGCGACGAGATAGTTTAAAACTGATTGCAGATTCGAAACCAGAGAGCTGAAAACATTTTAGCACTAATCGTTTTAAGATTTTATCAAGTGAGTTAGTAATTATGGCCGCCTTTGTTCGGGAGTGGAACCACAGTGCAGTGGTAAAGAATCTGAAGCTTCAATAATTGAAAATAAAGTTCATATGAAACAAACGGAAATTGTTTTCTTTAATAAATTGTAAAACCTCAATTATATATGTATATGCCATACCTGCAGTTACAATATAAATTTTAATCAGAAACCAACGTAAGCATTTCAACATAACATTTCAGCTTTTTCAGACGACATTTTATATTAATTCAAACGAATAATTCATATTCAATCTACTTTTACGTCTGATCCTTCTAAGTAATTATATGTATTGATATTTCAACCCATAGCATATGACTTTCTTTTTTTACAACTAAATTTTTTATTAAAAGAATAATTCTCTCAGCCTCCCATTTAGGAAAGAATTGTTCTTTCAAAATGAAAGACTTATCCTCCCATTTAGGAAAGAATTGTTCTTTCAAAATGAAAGACAGGTTCGCAAACGTTCTTCCTCTAATCTGTTGGCTTTAGAATTTCAAAAGTTTTGAATTGAATTGAATTGAATTGAATTTGAATTTATTTAGCAATATTTAGCTATTTGTATAAACTAACATTATCGTAAATAAACTTATCACTAAACGTACTTTGTCTTTACATAGTTTATTAATTTCTTTTTAAAAATATTCAAATTTTCTTCGGATTTTAAATCATTAGGCATTGCATTGAACATTTTTAAACCATTGTATACAAGCATATTTTGTGTAGACTGTGTTCTAAAAAATGGAAGACGGAAATCAAAACTACTTCTTACATTATGACCATATACATATATCATAAACATATATAATTTTATCACATAAATAGTTAGGAACCAGTCCATTTTTCATTTTAAAAACATACATTCTACAAACAATGGAATAAAATGACACAAATTTCGGCACGACATTTTTGGAAGCCAAAAGTCGTAAGAATTGTTCTAGTTGATCCTTAGAACGTCTTTTTGCGTTGTTGAAAGCGGCCAGTAAAAAAAAATTAAAAATGACGATTTTAAGGACATTTTTTGAAAAAAGATGTTCAGAGGACTGAGTTTTTTTAAGGGGACTGAATAAATCTTTAGTTTTTTTGTATTTTCTCTTGGGTACACACTGAAATATAGAAATTAAATTCAGTTAGCCTTCATAAACATACAAATTCATGGTTAATACATAATAACTTAGCATTTTATTAAAAGAAAATAATATATTATAATAATTTTTTTTTTACTTAGAATCAATTTTAAATAAATTATGTATATTCCTTTTAAAAATTTTAAAAATATTTCGTAATGAAGTTCGAAGTTCAACATAACTTAAAAATTCTCAGGTTTCTGAATAAAATATATCATTTATTTATTTATCAGCCAGGGGACTGAGACCAAGGGACTGAGGTTTTACATGGTTTTTGCGCAAAAAAGATATTAAGGTTTTACTTAAAAAATCAAAAAAATATTTATAATATTACAGTTTTATCAAACCTATACTATACTGCTAAAAAAGATTCCTACTTACATACAAATTTGTTTCGTAAAAACTCACCAGAGGACTGATAAACTAAACGGACAATCCACGACTTCATGCACAAATGTCTTTTTCACAATACTAACTTAAGAAACAGAATCGAGTTGCACCATGATTTTATTGTAAGGAGACTTGGTACTTCAAATTGCCAGTGCTGGAAATCCGATCGACATCCTAGTTATTGATATTTTCGACTGTTCAAATACTCGTATTCCAGGGGACTGATATGAAATACGGGGGACAAAATTTAATTAAGTTTTTTTGTAATAAAATCAATTACTAAAAAATATTTAGCTATTTCGTAGCAAAGATGTATTATTTGGCGTAACTTCGGTTGGATTCATTTTAGTATGAGACCTGAAATAAGAGAACGGTAATAATTTTTCTTTGCGAAAACGCACTGGGGACACGTCAGGGGACTGAAAATCGGACACTTTGAAGAATTTTTTGAGCATTATAAAATAAGGTCACCCTAATAATATTGTTAGGCCAGGTAGATATCAGTCAGATTTAATTTTATAAAAAAAAATCAGATTAAATAATTGAACGGATTTCAAAATATTTCTGGGGCCGCCGAAAATTCCATCGTTTGTAGAATCACCCATATATTAACACAATCATAATGGTTCTTTGGTTTGCCCTTAGCCATTTTAACATATTTAACATTGAAACAATTGGTGTTAACCAGTGACATTGCTATATTATTAAGATAAATGATAGTAGAGCAATACTCAAAATGAGGTCTTATAATAGTATTTATACTCGTACATACATTAATTGCACACAGAGTTGACATTCGTTTTCTTATCCTAGAAAAAAAAAATATCTTTTTTCCAATTTTTTTTGATATGTAATCAATGTGAGTATTGAAATCTAATTTTTTGTCAAACATTATTCCTAGATACTACGAGTATATTTTATCTACTATTTCGATCACCTGGTTTTTAATTTCAATTTCTGCATCAGTTTCTTCGTTAATAGTCATACACTTCGTTTTTCCTATATTCGAGCTTAATTTGTTCATACGAAACCATTTACTTAATTGCACTTAATCCAAATTAATTTTATCGATACATTCATTTGTCTTTTCCTACGACATATAACAGGCCATCATCGGCAAATAGTTTTAAGAAAGAATACTTCACAACTTTAGGCATTTCATTAACGTACATTATGAATACCAAAGTCCCTAAAACGGATCCTTGTGGAACACCTAAATTCACATTCATAGAAACAGTTTTATATATAAAAACACGAATGTTATTATTATTAGAGACCAAAATATTCAAGAGCATGCAAATCAAAGCGGTTTTTTTCAAAAAATATTGTTAATAGGATGATCTTGCAAACTTCAATCCAATTTACCATCACAATTTCTCTAGCATTTTATTAAAGTTAAAATCATAAAATAACTATTTTATATTTTTATTATCTTACTAACTTCGACTGACTCTTTGACATTTACAAATACAAGAAAGGCCTATTTACTTAGTTTTTTGCATGAACTGTAATTGTTTTAGGCATTGTATAGAAGCAATGTATTAAACAAATTGTCTTATCATGAAAATAATTAGCAAATGATTAAAATTTAGAAAGAGTTAGTAAACTTCTTTAAAGTTAGCAAATTATTTTATATATACTTTTACTTTAACAGTATTCTCTCCCATTATTTCTTATGTATACAAATATTTAAAAAAAATTTTAGGACTTACTTCAATTTTATGATTTTGTAATTGTGGAAATAAAAATTGATCTGTTATTGAAGAACCGAATTTTCTATTTTTTATAAATCCAAACTATACTTACTCTGCTTTAACTCATAGATAGTAAACTCACAAATAAAATAAAATGCGCGACTGGGTCGCACGAACTTGCTCCTATGTAATAGACTAGGAATTTTAAATACGAATGTTATTAGAGAAAAACTGTTCATGAGCATAAAATTAATATTTTAATAGACTAAAACAATTCCTTTAGTAGTTGCAGCTAAAAACGGGATGCTATGTGATTCAAGCAAATATTAGCTTATGCAAGAAAAAAATTTATAAGTCTGTACGGGTTTCTTAAAAAAACAAGCTTTTATATAAAAAATGTTTAAAACGTCTTAAGAAACAATTTTGGTATACGCAAATTTAAAGTTTTTATTATTGTTCGAAAAAAAATTAAATTTACAACAAAAATATTCAGCCGTTTCTGAGATATCGAATTTTCAAAAAAAAGAAAAAATAGATTTTTTTTTTCAAGAATTCAAAAAATATTTATTTTAAAGTTTTGAAATGCAATGTGTTTTAGACTTTTTAGAAGCTTCTCTATAAAAAAATTCATTAAGATCCGTTATGCGGATAATGAGAAATTCAAAATTCGAAAAAATGGTTCTATGGTAGGTACTAGCTGTAATATCTTAATTTCAATTTTTTTTATTAAATTAAAGATCGTAAAAATTAATTGAAAGAAAAAAAAATTTATCGAAATTCTAGGCACCGTTTTCGAGAAAAATACGATTTTTGAAAACCATTTTTTTTTTAATTTTTTAGCATTTGTATGGTAGGTACCTTTATTTTTAGGTAAAATAAAATTTTGTTTCTCACATCTTGTAGATCATATTGAGAAACTTTTATTTATCAAATTTAAAAAAAATCTAGCATGGGGTTTTCGAAATATTGAGTTTTGAAAAAAAAATTTTGAAGCTTTTTTAAAAAATCCAAACATTTTTTTTTTTGAAAATTTGAGTACATAATTCTATTTATGTTTTTGGGGAGATTTAGCAAAAATCAAAATCGGTTGTACCGTTTTTGAGAAAATCAAAAACAAATAAAATGGTTCCATGGGGGTACCCTCAATAACCATTTTTCGTAAATTTTTTTTTTCAACCAATACCTAGCTTTAATTAAATGAAATTTTTTTGTGTTTTTATTTTTAAAATCTGTCGAACAGTTTTTGAGAAAAAAAAAATGTTTATAAAATTTCAAAAAAAGTTCGTATGGCAGGTACCGTTATTTTTGGCCTTAAAAAATCAAATCAAAAAACATCCGGGGGTAAAAAATTAAAACCCATATCTACCAAGTTTGAAGAAAATCGGCCGAGCCGTTTAGCTGCAATCGAACGGACAGACAGACAGACAGACAGACAGAATTGCGGGACCCACTTTTTTGGTCTTCGCTATCATCGTAATGTCAACTTTGATCAAAATCTCGAGTTCGATTTTTTTTCCGAATGCATAACTTGCCTTATAGTACCTATAAGTCGCAAGTAAAAAACTGGCACTAAGTAAATCCCTTTTTAAAATTATGTGACTGATATCTTAGATGTTCAGACACAAATGCCTGACAGTGCACGTTACAGTTTCCCTCTCTCTCCATTAATTTCTTTTAAAACGAAAATTACGTTAAGTGACTGACTATGTGCTCACTTTTGGACTTTTTGTAAGCAAAACTCACGCCGACACAAAATAGTCGTTTCTTATAATTATAATCCGGACCGAATTTCATAAGAATTCATCAAGCTGTTCATTATTGAAGAGGAAACAAATAAACAAAGTTGAATTATAAATATTGAGAAAAACTTTTGTCCACATTTTTGGTGCAAACATTCCTATGTGATTGTATAAAATGGGCATACCGGCGAATTTTATAAACGCGACAAGACAGCAGAAGAGATGTGGAAACTGAAAACATTTTAATGCATATACAAACGTGTACTCCCCAAAGATGGTGCACCAAAAACCATTGAATACCTGTTTAGCTGCCTCGAAAACCTATCCCTTCTTAGGTGTCTCCACCATGTGCTTGTGTTCTTATTTTTATCCAGCCGACACGGAAAATTAAAAATTTTATCCGCATAATTTTTGAATTATTCTTACCCTCCGCCACCCCCTTTATTCCAAGTCTTGGGTCCCAGGCAAAATGTGCTTTGGGCATACGACCCGATTAGATGCTTATGCATTTTTCAATTATTTATCTCCACAATGGGCGGCTTGGAAAAATTGCTGCAAAGTCATGTCGCTATGTACTGTTCGGCTGGAAGTCTCTCTAAGTGTGCTGACTTCACTCTGGGCGCGGAGTGACAAGACAAGCGTTCGAGGAGAGGTGGGTAGAGCTGTGTATTTGAGACAACGACCACGATGAAGAGGACGACGACGATGACGACGGAAAGTTGGCTAAAAACGATTTATCGATTTGAGGCGGAACTGTGGGCTCCACAAAAATACTATGCAAGCTCTTATCACATTTTTTCCCATCTATTTGCTGCATGCAGTATGAAATTTGACTATTCCACAATAACTTCCACAAATCATGTTGAAATAAATACACAAGTCCCATCGCAAGGATGTATGCATACATTTGTACTGTAGCTATATACAGTCGTATATGTATACAAATTTATTTTTTATTCTTCTCCATAAGCTCCGGCATCTCAAATTCTTTCATATTAAAGTACCAAGGAAATCAAAACTTTATTTATCACAGTATAAATTAATTAGGTTTAACATGAGCAAACGTCCAAACAACAACTTATTTCCACCCACCAACAGTGTCAGCGAAATGTTATGGTAATTTATGAGTTATTTTTATTCTTTTTTATTCTCAAAACATTGACATTTATCCCCCCAAAAAAATCAGATTTTCAAATAGATTTACAAAGCATTGCCATTATTACCTGGTCAGAGTCGAAAATAATGCTTATCGAACCGAAAAGGGGAAAAAAGACATTTCATTAAATTGAACTCAAAAGGGGCGGACCTGGTGTTTACCATGAATGGGGTTGAAAACAGAAGTGATTTTTTTGCTGGATTGTTTATTATTGTATACTTTCTTTTTTCTATAAATGGCTATAACATTATGTGAATGAGATTAAAATGGCTTTAAAAGAAATAAATTCGAAAATGATAAATGAATTTTATTTTGATAGACCAAGTTTTGTAGTACCAACAATACAATAAGGAACCTTTTTTTTGAGTAAAGCATACCTATAAAAATAAGGTCGAAGCTTTTTCTTTGTACAATATTATGCATTCGTAAAAAAATTGAACTTGAGATTTCAATCAAACTTGACATTTGGATGATAGGGAATGGCGAAAAAAGTGGGTCTCGCTTCTGCCTGTCTGGTAAGCCTACAGAATTAAGAGTTCGGTCCATTTTGTTTTTTGTTTTTTTTAAGACCATAAATAAGACCATAAAAATTTTTCTTCAAAAAATTAAGAAATTTTTTCTTTGAACACAATTTTTTATAAAAAAAATATCAAAACATTTTTCTTAACAAAAGCTTTCTGTTGGTTGATATTATTATCTGAAAAAATGGTTATTAATGGCGCCTGCTGTAGAACAATTTTTTATTTTTGATTTTCTCAAAAGCTGTACAACTGTCAAACTGTACAACAAATTTGTCATAATAATTGATCCTAACAATGTTTTTAAATTTAACTTTAAAAAAACTGATTATACTAAATTAAATAACTTGCTATCTTTAATTGACTGGTCATGCCTTTGCTCTTGTTCAGATATTAATTCAATGGTTTTGAAATTTTATGACAAAATATTTGATTGTTTTTTAGTATCTGTTCCTCTAATATCTATTAAATCAAAATCGCTTGCTCCTAGCTGGTATGATAGTGAACTGCGAACATTAAAAAACCGTAGAAATAAACTATGGCTTAAATACAAACAAACTGGACTTAGTTACCGATTTTAATATTTGTTGTGAGGCCAGAAATATTTTCAACAGAGAATCAAGTTTTAAGTATCTTTTTTACATACAAAAGGTTCAAAGTAATTTAAAAATGGATCCTAAATCCTTTTGGAACTTTATTAACAGCAAACGAAAATCTAGTCCATATCCGTCCGTTCTTATGCATAACAATATCTCAGACCATGACCCACGTATCATAACACAACTATTCTCAGACTTTTTTCAAAGTGCATACATCTGCGATTCTTCTAACTGTGATAACTTTTCGAACTGTGATAACCTAAACTGTGATAATCATGACGAAAATGATCAATTATTTGGTCATTTGAAATCATATTCTCACTTGACTGATATAAATTTTCATATAACTATTGACGATATTATGAAATTTATAGCTAATTTAGAAGATAATGACGCGTCTGGTCCTGATGGGGTACCAGCTTCAGTTCTGAAAAAATGTGTCAATAACTTGTCGATGCCACTTTCTGTTCTTTTTAACTGTTCATTGTCTACTTGTAAGTTTCCTCATGTATGGAAACAATCTTTTATAATTCCTTTACATAAAAAAGGTAAAAAGGATCAAATTATTAATTACCGTCCAATAGCTAAACTGTCGGCCATTCCCAAACTTTTTGAAGCAATTGTTTGCAAAGCATTAAGCTTTTACACAAAATCATTTATTGTTCATAACCAACATGGTTTCTCAAAGGGCCGCTCGACTGTCACCCTACTCATGGAGTTAACGGAGTTTTGTGTCGATTCCTTTAAAAACAAAAAAACAGACGGATTGTGTTCTTACAGATTTAAGTAAGGCATTTGGCAAACTGTCGCATAGAGTTTTGCTTAATAAAATGAGTAGGCTGGGGTTCAGCGTAAAATTCATTGCTTGGCTAAAATCTTATTTACTTGACAGATCCTATTCAGTGAATTTTAACGGCTACCATTCAAATAGTTTTGTCGTAAATTCTGGTGTTCCCCAGGGTAGCCATTTGGGTCCAGTTCTTTTAATATTGTTTGCAAATGTTCTTCCTTCAGTTTTAAAGTACTCTAATTGTCTTATGTATACAGACGATGTTAACATATTTAAAACTATTTCTAGCAATCTTGAGTGTGAAAAGCTTCAAATTGATCTAAATGCTTTCTATAATTGGTGTGCACGTAATTATTTGATGTTAAATATCGATAAGTGTAAGATTATAAATTTTATATAGTTTCAATGGCGTAAATTTATTAAATGTAAATGATGTATCTATCCTTGGTGTATTGTTCGATAAGAAACTCGAATTCACACAGCATATCAATATGGCATGTAATAAAGCCAATTCAATATTAGGTTGGATTAAAAGGGAATCACGTCAGTTTTCTGATCCTTATGTTATCAAACAACTATTTACCACATTTGTCAGACCCATTATAGAGTATCCTTGCCAGGTATGAACCCCCTACTACAGTTGTCACAAAATAAGAATTGAACAAATTCAAAAAAGATTCCTAAAATTTGCTCTTAAAGGCTTAGGCTGGCAGAATCCATTGAATCTTCCTTCATATAACAGCCGTTTAAGACTCATAGATTTACCCAGTCTCGAGCGCAGACGTTCTTATTTATGTTTTGTTTTTATTGTTAATCTTATTGATGGTAATATCGATGCTTTAAACCAGTGTTTTTCAAACTGTGGGTCACGACCCCCTGGGGGGTCACGAAGAGATCCTTAGGGGGTCGCGGTCGCAAGCCGGTAGGATTAATAAACAAAAGCCCTGTGCTAAAAAAATTAAATAAAACAAAAAAATTTTAGTGCTTGTTTATTTTTTAATAAACGTTGAAATATTGGATTAGTTTTTGACACTTTTAAGATTAAATCATTTTCCAAATTTAGTCTGTTTTGTTTTTTAGTTTTAATGTTAAATATTGAAGAGAATGTGACTTCACACAGGTATGAAGTGGCGAATGGCAGTAACAATTTCAAAGCCTCGTTTGTCAGCTCAGTATACTCTCATCTTCTCTTTATCCAGAAATTGTCAATCGTTTACAAAATGAATTTCATTCTCAGTATGCCATCTGCAGCTAAATCTATATGATTTTATTTCATCTTTACCGATGGTAGATTGGCGAGTTTGACTGGACATATATTCAAAAAAGGATTTATTACCCATCTTTGTCCATCTCCACTTTCAGAATCGAGTTCCGGAAAGTAACTTAATAGTTTCTTCTCTAAATTATGCAAACTCTGTACCATGAGATGAATATGAGAGCTTAATGATATCGATTCAGCTGATGAAATTTCTTCGAGGATCTTTTAAAAACAGGGAAAATAATCAAAACTATTTGTTTGTAAAGACTCTGACCACAAACGAAGTTTTGCGAGGAATCTTTGATTTTATCTTTGGCAGTTATAATGCTTTCTTCTCTCCCTTGGAAGCTCTTATTCAATATGTTTAAGTGGTTGAAAAGATCAGCAAGAAATGATAATTTTAAGAGCCAAGTGGGATCAGAAAAATGATCAAAATTTCCAGATTTTTAATCAAGTAAGAACATCAATAATTCGACTTTCAATTCCAAAAGTCGTGTCAATACTTTTCCTTCTGACCTCTGTGTGAAAAAGGAGATTTTGATGGAGTGAACCCATTTCATCACATAGTATCCTAAACAGCTGACTTTGCAAGGCCTTGCCTTTAATAGAGTTCACAACTCTAATCACATCTTTAAGCACATCATTTAATTCAGAAGGTAACACCTTGGATGCCAGAACTTGTCGATGAAGAAAGCAGTGTGTCCATGAAACGTTTGGCGTTATTAATTTTAATTTTGCAATGAGCCCAATTTTGTTGCCCGTCAAAGCTTTAGCACCATCGCTACAAATAGCAATGGAGCTTTGCAAAATAAAATTTCTTCTTCTGGGGTTTCCTCTACTTCAAAACGAACAAATACCACTGTGCACAGTCTGAAACATCAGTAGATTCATCCAGTTGCAAGGCAAAATTTGGACTCTTCTTGAAGTTTTCAATTAATTGTTCTTGAATGTCAACGGCCATGTCACTTATTCCCCGCTCAATATTGTCAGAAAGTGGTATATTTTTAAGTTTATCTGTCTCCTGTTTTACCGCCCAAAATAGGGGGGAGTGGGGCACATTTGAACAATGCTTATAAAATTTTACTTTATTAGGGGTAACCGGGGATAGTTGGCTCCAGGGGCAAGTAGACTAACCGCCAATAACTTCAAAACAAAACAATTTCTTTCAAGTTTATTCTTTTTATTACATCAAGCACAGCTGCTTACTTAGTTTCGTGTTGTCTCTCGCCAGAGTCCGGCGTCGTTCGGAGGTTATCGCGAAAAAACAACTTTTTGCTTTAGTGAGTAATTTTTTTGTTTTGTTTTCTTTTTCTTCTTTCGTATGGGTGCTTTTGCCTAACGTCAAATTCTTTTTAGGAAAAAGAGCAAGTAAGTGTTTGTATTCATAACACCAGGTAGTTTTATGTTCATTTGATTTCTGAGAACCGAAAAAAAATCATTGAATGCTGAAAGACCGATCGGGGTAAGTTGACATTTTTTCTTGGGGGTAAATTGACTCATTTTTTGTTTGGTAATTTCTAGAAAAATATGGACATATGTAAGAAAAACATCATGAGGCGCAACTAAAATAACAGTTTTGGAACGTGCTTGCCAGCTTATTTGTGGAAAAGGAAAAAGCATACGATCTGTTGCTCATGACTATGGTATTCCATATAAAACCATGCAAAGATAATATGTGCAAAAATTTAATTTGTTTACTTAATTTTTTTTATATGCATCGCTTTATATTTTGTGTATAATAATAATTTTTTGTTTCAAACAAAATTAATTTTTAATTCTAGGTATTTGCTTATACTATAGTTTTAGTATTAAAAAGCTGGAAATAAGAATAATAGTCAACTGACCCCATAGCCTTAGCCAACTTACCCCGGTTCAGGGGTTATTTGACCCACTTGAGGTCGTTTTGTAAAATTAGGAAAAAAAGGTCTTAATATTAACTAATTTTAGAAAACATATTTTTTTTATAAAGCAAAAAAGATGTTTTATAAAAGGGCATTTAATTTGTGTTGATATCTTTCTTAGTTTTCTTAAAAAAAATATATAACAAAATTTTGAGTCTACTATCCCCGGTCTCCCCTACTCTTTTTTAAAAATTTAACCACTGTTCAATGTGAGTAAAATATCAGGCCAATTGCTCGAATATTTTAGGTTTTATCAGTCTGGAAAGCAAAAAGTGTTCAAATGTGCCCCACTCTCCCCTAATTTCAACCATATCAAGGGCCCCAGGCAAAATAAGATTCTCAGCAATTGTATGAGGTTTCCCTGCTCTGGCGACTCGGTATTCTACTTGATAGCTAGCTAACAACGCTTTCTTATTGACACTTAAAACAAATTTTAAAACAAAAAGAATGTATCAAACAAATTAGTAAATCAAAATTACAACACATATGTATGTATATATGTAGGTAGGTAGAAAAATAATAAAATGCACGACTGGATCGCACGAACTTGCTCTTATGTAAAAGTACTTTGGAATTTAAGATACATTTTATAAATATAAAACATGGATTTATTGAGATAATAATGTTCAAATGCATAAAATTGCCGTCTAGTTTCCGGAAAAGTATGAATTTATGCAAATAAACCTTAAAAAATCGTTTTATTATTAAATAAATTTTTTATATAAGAAATTTCTCTAAAATTTTTCAAGAAAAAAATGTGGGATGCGAATTTTAAGTATTTAATAATATTGGTTTTAGGAAATAATTTCAAAAAATAATCGTTCATAGGTTTTGAAGATATTGATTTAAAATTTTTTTTTTTTTTTTAAAACCCAATAAATATTTTTTCGAATATTTTTATATACAATATTATTTTAAACTTAAGGGGACTCCTGCTAAAAATTTTGGGTTAAAATCCTTAGAGCCGTTAATGAGAAAGTCGAAAATCAAAAAAACGGGTCTATGGCAGGTACCCCTAATAACATTTTACCCCAAATTTTTTTTTGACCAAAATGTAGTCCATGTCCATAATATCACACTTAATTTTTTTTATCGAAATCGTTAGAGCCGTTTTCGAGATAAATAAGATTTTGCATTACGGGTGTATGGGGGGTACCCTTAGTTTTGGAGATAAAAAAAAATTCAATTTTTCCTCTAGGGAATCACCGAAGACTCTTAACTACCGAGATTGAAAGAAATAGGTCCAGTGGTTTAGGCTGTAGTTCGAGGTACAGACATACAGACACACTGAAACATGTTTTTTTATAAAAAAAATTGATATGCAAATTGTTAGTATTTAATAAAATACATTTTAAAACGTAATTTAAAAATTTAATCGTGTATCGGTTTTCAAGATATTGAATTTTCAAAAAAAAAAATTGTATTATTTTTTTAAAAATCCAAAAACTATTTTTTCGAAAAAAATTTTAGTTTATATTTTTTTAAATGCAAAGCAGCTCTTGCATAAAAATTTTGGTTAAAATCGTTAGAGCCGTTGGTGAGAAATTCGAAAATCAAAAAAACCGTTATATGACAGGTACCCCTAATAACATTTCCCCCCAAAATTTTTTTTGACCAAAATATAGTCCATGTCCATAATATCACACTTAATTTTTTTTATCGATATCGTTAGAGCCGTTTTCGAGATAAATACGATTTTGCATTACGGGTGTATGGGGGGTACCCTTAGTTTTGGAGCTAAAAAAAAATTTTCAATTTCTCCTCTAGGGAATCACCGAAGACCCTTAACTACCAATTTTGAAGAAAATACCTCTGATAGTTTAGGCTGTAGTTCGAGGTACAGACATACAGACATACAGACATACAGACATACAGACAGACAGACGGAATTGTCGGACCCACTTTTTTCGTCTTCGCTATCATCGTAATGTGAACTTTGATCAAAATCTCGAGTTCGATTTTTTTTCCAAATGCAGAACTTGCCCTATAGTACCTATATCGCAAGTAAAAAAATGACAAACAAACAAAAATGACAATTCCGATGCGCACTTAAGAATTTAAATAAAATGCACGACTGGATCGCACGAACTTGCTCTTATGTAAAAGTACTTTGGAATTTAAGATACATTTTATAAATATAAAACATGGATTTAATGAGATGATAATGTGCAAATGCATAAAATTGCCGTCTGGTTTCCGGAAAAGTATGAATTTATGCAAATAAACCTTAAAAAATCGTTTTATTATTAAATAAATTTTTTATATAAGAAATTCCTCTAAAATTTTTCAAGAAAAAAATGTGGGATGCGAATTTTAAGTATTTAATAATCTTGGTTTTAGGAAATAATTTCAAAAAATAATCGTTCATAGGTTTTGAAGATATTGATTTAAAAAATTTTTTTTTTTTTTTTAAAACCCAATAAATATTTTTTCGAATATTTTTATATACAATATTATTTTTAACTTAAGGGGACTCCTGCTAAAAATGTTGGGTTAAAATCCTTAGAGCCGTTAATAAGAAAGTCGAAAATCAAAAAAACGGGTCTATGGCAGGTACCCCTAATAACATTTTGCCCCAAAATTTTGTTTGACCAAAATGTAGTCCATGTCCATAATATCACACTTAATTTTTTTTATCAAAATCGTTAGAGCCGTTTTCGAGATAAATAAGATTTTGCATTACGGGTGTATGGGGGGTACCCTTAGTTTTGGAGCTAAAAAAAAAATTTCAATTTTTCCTCTAGGGAATCACCGAAGACCCTTAACTACCGAGATTGAAAGAAATAGGTCCAGTGGTTTAGGCTGTAGTTCGAGGTACAGACATACAGACACACTGAAACATGTTTTTTGTGTACTAAATTTTCCTTAAAATTTTTATAAAAAAAATTGATATGCAAATTGTTAGTATTTAATAAAATACATTTTAAAACGTAATTTAAAAATTTAATCGTGTATCGGTTTTCAAGATATTGAATTTTCAAAAAAAAAATTGTATTATTTTTTTAAAAATCCAAAAACTATTTTTTCGAAAAAAATTTTAGTTTATATTTTTTCAAATGCAAAGCAGCTCCTGCATAAAAATTTTGGTTAAAATCGTTAGTGCCGTTGGTGAGAAATTCGAAAATCAAAAAAACCGTTCTATGACAGGTACCCCTAATAACATTTCCCCCCAAAATTTTTTTTCACCAAAATATAGTCCATGTCCATAATATCACACTTAATTTTTTTTATCAAAATCGTTAGAGCCGTTTTCGAGATAAATAAGATTTTGCATTACGGGTGTATGGGGGGTACCCTTAGTTTTGGAGCTAAAAAAAAAAATTCAATTTTTCCTCTAGGGAATCACCGAAGACCCTTAACTACCAAGTTTGAAGAAAATACCTCCGGTAGTTTAGGCTGTAGTTCGAGGTACAGACATACAGACATACAGACATACAGACATACAGACAGACAGACGGAATTGTCGGACCCACTTTTTTCGTCTTCGCTATCATCGTAATGTCAACTTTGATCAAAATCTCGAGTTCGATTTTTTTTCCAAATGCAGAACTTGCCCTATAGTACCTATATCGCAAGTAAAAAATGAAAATTACTGCAAGACCTGCTACAATTTTTTTTGCAATACGGGAGAAAATTTCATCGCGAATAAGTAAAATCTTGTTTAATTAGAACGGGCTTGGAAGGAGTTCAGTATATGTAGCTTTTTAAATAACTGACACATTATAATGGGGGGTCGTTAAAATTTTGTTGCTAGCAAAGGGGTCGCGTACTCAAAAAGTTTGAAAAACACTGCTTTAAACCTTTTGTGTCGTGTTAATTTTAATGTTCCAAATCGAAATCTAAGAGGTTTTCGTGACCCAATTTACATAAAACACTATCGTACCAACTATGAGCAGAATTCATCATTGAATAACATGTTTAATTTGTATAACGTCAATCATAATTTATTAATAAATTTTTGTGATGTATCAAATAATGGTTTTAAAAAAATATTCTATAATATTGTATAATTTATAAATTCTTAATTCTAAGTAATATTTTTGTATGCTAGATATTAATTAGCTTGATTCAAATAAATAAATAAATATAGACATCTTCTGTTGTTCCATTGATAAATACAATTTTGGAAAATGTCGAGATGAAAAATTACATGGATTATATCATGGTCGTTCAATGAAAACCTGCTAATTTCGTTATTTTTTTTCTAAATTGAGATACGCCTTCATGGGGTATTTAATAATGTATTTAATAATGTTAAGGGTCTTCGAGTCTTATATTGGCTCTTTTTTTTTAAATAAAAGTTCAAACATTTTTAAATTCGATATATGTAAATATAGATATAATGACTCTTTAACAAATACAAAATAGTAAACATTTTTTCCTTCTTAAAAGAAACTTTTTTAAGCTACAAAATTGATGCATTAAAAAAAAACACCTAATCGGGTGTTTTAGAATCTTCTGCATGACTAACATTTTGTAAAAAAATGGCACCGGATTTGTGGAATGGTTGTGAATTTGCGAAAAAATAAATATATACATATGTATTAAAGAAAACCCATTTCTATTAAAACATATGTTTTAATGAAATAAAAAATAAAAAATAATCTTAAAGACTAAGGTATTTGCATTTTAGCAGGTAGGTAGGTAAGTAAAAATAAAATAATTTTTAATAAAGTTTATTGAATAAATTCAACAAAGTTATCAACTGCTCATAAAGTACAAGCCGTTACTCTAAGCAGCACATTAACTAAAGCTGCTAGCGGAGGATATTTAATATGATTAGTAATGATACATCGGATAAGCATAATTTGAATGTATCTAAGGAGGGTTACCAACGATTTTATTCCGAATAAAACATATCTGGTTTCGATGGAAGGTGTAAAAAAGCATATCGGATAAAATTCCTTGCAGAGTTAGTTAATTAAGTTAGTAAAGGGTTTTTCAACAGGGACGCTACAAAAGTAGAGCGACAGGGACAGCAAACGACGCCATATTTCTTGCCGCTCTTTTGACATTTCTCTTCAGTAAGGTTTGCCATTTCATGATGGAAAGATATACGAGCCAACAACGAGTCGAAATTATTAAAATTTACTACCGAAATTCTGAGTCAGTGGCCTCAACGTTAAGGGCGCTACGTCCAATTTATGGTCGTCATAATCGTCCTAGCAGATCAACAATTGAGCGTCTAGTGGACAAATTTGAATCCACAGGCACAGTACAAAATGTTTCCGTGCCAGTGAGACAAAGAAGTGCCCGTAGTGTCGAGAATATTGCTGCCGCTGAGGCTTCAGTTGCAGAAAGCCCAAATGTGTCTCTCACACGTCGTTCTCAAGCGTTGGGCATCTCTGTGACGTCGTTGTGGCGAATTTTGCGAACTGTCGAAAATTGGGTTCAGCGTCTGGACTTTTGCAAGCATACCCGTGGTGGCCATGCAAAAGACATTGAGTTCCATACATAATGGCATCGAACGTACTTTCACAGGAATAAAGAATTTCATTGATATCCAAAACCGTTTTTGTTTTATTTAAAAAACTTTTGTAGCGCTCTTATTGAAAAACCGGATATAATAGAACGCTGACCTGACCAGATAATTTAAAAGTGATAGTTTGGTACAGGAATCAGCAAATTTTCTTGTATAAGCTTTGTTTTTGTTTTTTGTTATAATGATTAAAAAAATTTAGATTAACGTCTAGGATATTGATATTTAAGTCAAAAATATTTGGACTAAGAGTTCTGAAACACGAAAGTATTTGGTAGGTATTTTGTCGATATATGATAGCTTACCATGCACCACTTTAACAAATTTCCCAAGTCTTTTAAGAGAAGACCAGAATCCGTTAAGCAAGTAAATTTGCCATAAATCTTAAGATCATCCGCTCAAAGAAGAATTTGAGAATCACTGAAAATGACAGGAATATCATTCACCAAAGTTCAAGGAAGTAGTGGTCCTTAATGGCTTCCTTTCAGCACACCCGATATAAAAGTTAGAGATACGAGTATCATTAGAATGATAATTTTTAATTTTAACAATTTGCGATCTTTCCAAATAATTTAAACGAGTTGAATTAATACAAAAAGAGTTTAATTTTTGGAGTAGTATTTTGTGATTGATTCTGTCAAAAGCTTTTGCAAAGTCACTAAAAATATTGTAAGTTTGGGTCTCTTTTTCCGTGCTTATGCAACTGTGATCAAAATCAAATAGTTTAATCACTAGTTGATAGAGTACCGCGCACTGGCAACTCTTTACTCACGCTCACACTCTTTTCTCTCTTTCGCTTATAGAAAACAGCTCAACTGTTGCGAATTAATTTCAGGCAATCGTTTAGTTTGTGTCAAAACACAAACTTTTTATTTGCTCGCATCGAGTTGCTCTAAGTGCGCGGTGTCCAATATAAGCCCATATGTTTCATTTTAGCAACTAAACCGTCTGTCAGTGTTGAAAAATTCATATTTTGTCTTGAACTAGAAAAGAAATTCTATTAATACAACTTTTTCAAATGATTTTGAAATGGCAGATAGTTTTCTGATTGGCATTGATCCAGATTAAAAATCGGAGCTATAAACTAAATTGTCCACGTTATCGAAAATACAACTTTAGCTTATGATAAATTAAATTTTTTTGTTAATGGTTGAGATAATGCAATTGAAATTTTTTTTAAGAAGAATAGAGGAGATAAAACAATTGCAACTATACTACTTTGATTGAAGTTCATTATTTGAAACATTTTCAGAAGAATATGCTCACTGAAAATGTTGGGCAAATAAGTTACAAATTGTGTAAATACCACAAAAAGAAAGCCACGATTTACATTCTGCATGGACGATTTGTATATGGATAAGGTTTTTACTCGTGATGTGAATTTGCCACCAGCTAGACTTTTTCTTATAAGTTTTCCTAAAGTAGTAGGTCTATGAGAATAAACCACAATCGACCGATACTCTTAAGGTGAATATAACACAGGGTTCGCACAAATTCGGACGGGAAATGTCATTGAAAATTAGACCACTCGGCTCCGTACCACCGTAAGAAGCAGAGCTGGGCATTATAAACGATGTCATATTCCATACATAATGGCATACATGGGCTTTTAAATAAAAAAAAGAATTTTGTTAGTATCTTACACACAGCTTGTTTTATTCCATTTCAACATCTACCCAAACTTCTCTTCATCTATTGGATATAATCCAAAACGGAGCGTTAAAACTGATAGGAAACAGACCTTTCATGGAATCATTCTCATCTCAGGGAATATCTCTCATCTCGAGTCTAATTTTGGCCTCTACCGCCAAATAAAGAAATTCGTTTTTTAGTCGCACAACACTATTATGGAATATTCTACCCGGCACGGTTTCTCTTGCCTTTTCAATTTGCATAGGTACATTCAAGACAAATGTTCATCAACATCTCCTTTCTCTCACTTCCTTATTTCCCCATCGCTCGTGATTTGTTTATGTTTAACATTATAAGGATCTTAATAAATCCTTGAGCGCGTGTGAATTATAAACAAATTTCGAACTAGACTCTTCAAATTCCCTATCAGGGAGATTTCTTACATTCTCCTCATTGCTAAGCAAATTTTTGTAAACAATACAAAACTTTTAACTACTTTTCAACTTTATGCCGAACATATTTAGCATTATTTCACTTTCACAATACAAAATATTTCATAATTTGAAGAAACAATATATAAATAAAATAATAATTTTTTTTTAATAAATAAGCCATTAAGGGGATTTTTTTAAACTTCTCATGGCAGAAACCTGGTATGGATATTCAATTTCCTATAGTTGCAAGTTAATTCATCAGAATTTCGTAGGCAGATGTCTCAGGTATGACATTTAAACAACCATTTCGATTTTATTTTTGTTCGTCTTATTGGACCTAACCTCAAGAAAATTTCATGTCTCGGATCCATACTCTTTATGGGCATCCAGCCATCCACACCATAGCTAATCATATTAATCAAATCTTAACCTCATCCCCAATCATCACTCACGAAAATCTTGTTATCATTGACAAATAATTTGTCCCACTAGGCGTTTCGTTTTGATTACAAATTCCCCATTAAGACATCACACCTTTTGGGACACAGGGAGCGTTTTCAAGAATACATTTATTCCCTGGAGAATCAATCAACCCTTGCAAACAATATCACCACAATAATACACATCACTTCAGGTCATTGATTTCACGGCACATAAGCTAGAAATTTTACCGCTATTTGTTTGCTTCCTTTTTATTAATCTCATCATGGTTACGGGTTACGGCTGATTGAGATTGAGAGTCATGGAAATTCTGTCCAATCTCGATGAAAGTAAAGAGCCCAACGTGGGCGTTTGAGTATGCACTATAGGCGCACCATCGTGGACCGTAGCCGATACCCGATCTTTTAACAATCGTCACATATGTCAGAGTGGGTTTCTTTTTCTTCCTACGTAACATCATAATAATTCATAATATATTCTTAGGTTCCAATTCCCCGAACAACCACCAACACAATGACACATTGGTCGAGCGAAAGAAAGAGCTGTCTATTGATTTTCTGACCTTTCCATAGATTTGGGATCGAATCGGCTGCTCTTAGAAGATAACTTCTGCGGAACGCTATGCGGCACGAGATCGGAACATAGATGTTATTTTGCTTCGACTATACAGCACATAGAAACATGGCCATATGTCGGTGTAATTTTCGATTGCCGATGGCATACAAAACATGAGGCAACGCCTCCTGGTCACGCCGCCTAGTTAAGCCATCATAATCAACCACATGATCTTGGCTATGGTTCTATTTGTTTTCTGGTCAGTCGAGTTTTCCGGAAATTTTTTGGTTGCTGGTTACGGAAAATCTGCTTAATTTTTATAATTTATCGATAGCGAGTTTATGTATACATTTTTACAAGGTATACCTACTTGTATCTGTGACGGATCCTTAAACGACGATATAGTTGCATGCATCTTTCTGTGAGCGAATGTTTTTTAACAGCGAATCTAATATATTTCGTTCTTGTTGATTCTCACTCTGTTAACTCAATAAATACCTAAGTAAGGAATTATTATTTTTTAACAGCATTTAAGTCCTGACATTCTTGGTTAACAAGACCAAATATCCTGTAAATTGAAATTCCAAACTAAATTGAAATTCCTTATAAGCCATGAAATAACGAAGACTTAATCGATAACGGAACCATTCCTTCATCAAGAAATGAAACTTCATTCATTTTTTATTGAGTTAACAAAAAAAAATTACAGCATTGTCAGGCAAATAGAAAATTAAGCCAAGCATATTTATTTACAAATAAATTGTCGCCCTTTACCACCATAAGCGCTAACATTGTTTGCTTATTTGTGTTTCGTCATTATCGATGATGAAAAAGGTTAACAAAAAAACAACCAATTTTTGTGTTCCAAAAACGTGTCCTAGAATTCCATATAGCGAATGACTTTTCGTTTCCATTCTGTACAGAAGATATAGCCGCAACTATAGGTTAACTACCTCTAAGGTCTGACACAGAAGCACGTAAATAAAACATTATCAAATCCACTACCCCGGTCCGGGCCCGGTAGTCGACAATCAATTTACACGTTGAGGGCCTTGGGGTTGTTTTAATGTAAGTAAATGCCACTGAGACGCATTAAAACGAGTGCCATTGTCACACGAGCGCTAAACAAGAAATCCACGCATTGTTAATTTGTCATTGTAGCCAGGGCTCATGTTTAGTACTTGGCTAAGTGGCTGTCTTTCTGTCCATAAAAATGATTGCTGTTTTGTGCCTCAACCTTAACTTCAACCTCAACCCATAATGCAGTCATTATTTTCGTATTAACAAGGTGTGGAAGGGAATTCTTCTACATGCCTCCCTAGGAATGTTCACATTTAATGAAGATAATGGACTTGAATATGCTTCCTAATTTGATGCACCACATCGGACGTATACTGAAGAAAAAAAAAAACTATCAATTGGCCTGATTGTCATTGCGTTAGGAGTTAATTAAATTCAAACAAAGTATCATTTCGTATCAATTAGGTACAACCAAATTAATATGAAACAAGTATAAAAACTAGGTCTAGTCTTTATAAAATTAGATATTGGGTTATGATAAATACGCTTTAGCTAATACGGTACATTAGCACTTTAATTGGGTATTGTTCCGTAAAAGACAAAAAGTGACACAAATCGTGCATCTTGTAAAAAAATTAATCGTGACTAAAGTTATGACATGAACGACTTACAAAAACCCGTGCACAAGTAATACGAGTATGATTTGAAATTTAATTTGTAAATTTGCAAAGAAAGTAATTCATTGGTCATATTGACAACTTAGTGTTATAGATTATGCCTACTTGCCTTACAGTAACATTCATGAATTAGACTTACAAACACTTTCAATTTGTTTGACATTTCATTATTAAGTTCTGTTTGATTGTAAATTTTCATAAAACAAGTTCGATTATTTATTTTAGAATGAAACTTTTATGCTACGTGTAGCATAGCACGATTTTTATACCTAACTCGTATTTGAAACCTCAATTTACCCTTTATCTTCAACTAGCTCTTCTAAGACATTTTCAACCAAAGCTCAAAATATAGTAATTCCTACGTGAAAAAATGTTAACTACAAAAATTCTTAATAGTTCATTCATCATGAGAATTTTTAATTGCGACTTAAAGGTACTATAAGGCAAGTTATACATTCGTAAAAAAATTCGAACTCGAAATTTTGATCAAAGTTGACATTACGATGATAGCGAAGACCATAAAAGTGAGTCTCGCAATTTTGTCTGTCTGTCTGTTTTGCGACTATAGCCTAAGCGGCTTTAAACTTGGTAGATATCATTTTTAATTTTTCCCTCCACACGTTTTTTTTCTTTTTTTTTTTAAGACCAAAAATAACGGTACCTGCCATACGAATTTTTTCGAAATTTTATAAATATATTTTTTTTCTCAAAAACTGTCCCACAGAATTTTATTAAAAAAAAATTATAAAATTTCATTTCGTTAAAGCTAGGTAATAGTTGGAAATTTTTTTCCGAAAATGGAAAATTAATGGTATACCCCTTGGAACCATTTGTGTTATTTTTGATTTTCTCAAAAAAGATACAACCAATTTTGATAATTTTTTTTTATGCTAAGGCTTCCTAAAAATTTGAATAGAATTGTGTGTTCAAATTTTAAAACAATTTTTTTTTGGGTTTTTAAAAAAAGTTTCAAATTTTTTTTTGAACTCAATATTTCGGACACGCCAGGCTAGATTTTTTTCAAACTTGACAGATAAAAGTTTTTCAATATAATCTACAAGATGTGTGAAAAAAAATTATTTTACCTAAAAATACCCACCATACAAATTTTCGAAAATCGTATTTTTTCGAAAATGGTTCCGAGAATTTTGATAATTTTTTTTTCTTTCAATTAATTCTTACGATCTATAATAATATAATACAAAAAAATTTGAAATTCAGATACCTTACAACCATTTTTCGAATTTTGAATTTCTCATTATGGGCATGACGGATTTTAATGAAATTTTGTATAGAGAAGCTTCTAAAAAGTTTGACAATATTGCATTTAAGAACTTAAAAAAAAAAAATTTTTGAATTTTTGAAAAAAAAACATCATTTTTTTTTGAAAAACTCGATATCTCAAAAACAGCTCAATATTGTTTTAGATAATTTAATTTTTATTCGTACAGTAGTAAAAACTTTAAATTGGCGTACCAACATTTTTTCTTAAAAATGTTTTAAAAATGTTGTATAAGTAAGAAACCACTACAACGACTTACAATTATTTTTGCATAAATTCATATTTGCAATTCTGTTTTTATCTCTTACTACTAAAAGAGTTTAAAAAATAAATTTTATCCTTATGAACAGTTTTCTCTAATAACATTAGTTTTTTTCAAAATTCCTACTCTATTGCATAGGAGCAAGTTCGTACGACCCAGTCGTGTATTTTATTTTTATGAAATTTGAAACTTGTCATTTTCTCAATTTAAAAAAATTGTCAAATTTTTCAATATCTATCGCATTTATATAGCCAGAAATATAATTCGACGAACCAAGTTTTTGAAACGCAAAAAATTCTACAATGTTCCAAAGGCAGTATAATTTTTTCGATAATTTGTCTTCAATGAAACGTCTTATGGTAGCTCTCCAGAAAAAGCAAATTTGATTGCAGCACAGTATTATGTTAAATCGACGTTGCCACAAAATGCAATGACTCCTCCTGTATACTTGAGTGCGTAAACGAATTTATGGGACAAATCTTCTTTCGCACTCGTACAGTTCGAGAGTACTTAGATATCTCGATGTACACAAACTCGTTGACCCGGATAGTATTTCTCCAATTGTTCTGAAGAGGTGTTCTTCAAAGCTGTAAAAACCATTGCATTAGCTTTTCAATTTTCCTATTCCACTGGTCCTTTTCCAAATGGATGGAAAATAGTGTTTGTCTAGCCTGGGCCTAAAAAAGGCGAATCTTCTTTTCCCTCCAACTATCGTTCATTTGCACTTCCGTCCCTTTTTTCCAAGGCCATGGAAACGCTGATAAATCGTAGTCATACCTAGATCCACTGATGATCGAATGGTATATCTCACTGAACTGTGGCACAAATCTTTAAAGAAAGTAAGATTTTTGCACTCGATATTTCAAAAGTATTTAATGGAGTTTGGCATCAGGTTCTTTTATCCAAAATGCATGGATTTGGTATTGATAAATCTCTTGTTCGTTGGATTCGAAATTACTTACCGTTCGAACCGATCTATATAAGTTGCACGTCCAGGGGCGAACGCAGAAAATAATTTCGGGGGGGGTTTTCAAAAAAATATGAGATTTTCATAAATATATTATTTTATTACTATACTGTAGGTACTTGTTAATTACATATTCTTTATTGTAATTATCATAAATATGTTATAAGTAAATAATATTTGCTCTTAGGGATAGGACCTATCGGAACAATTTCATACAGCTAATCGCAAAAACAAAAATTTGTAAAGATGTTGCAACGGATACCTATTTGGCAAATTTGAATATTGTTACAAAAAGTTGGAAAATATTCACTACGAGGGCGTTTTTGGTGCTTCCCATTTGGGCATTTTTATTCCGGAATTAATTCTTAGACATAGACTTTTACTACGGGCCCTGTGATGGAGGCCATCATTTGGTTCGTAAAATATCATTAGTCATTTTTTATTGGGAATTGTATAGGCAGCGCAGTAAAATTTTACACAGTAAACAACAACAAAGGAATAGTGCGTATAAACTAGGCAGTAATAAGAGTGCACGTAATAGTGCTGATAAAGTTTTGGAGCATCTGGATTACAGTGACACTCAAATTGGTTGCAAAAGTTTTATTTTTCTTGAGGTTGACAGATTTTGATTATTCGAGAATGTGTTCGGTGATATTTGTTCATTTTGTGGTAAATTTTCACAAGAGCAAAATTATGTGGTTTGAAATATTAATTTACGATTAGACGGTAAACGTTAATAGTCAATGGTCAAAATTTTGCCTCTTAATGCGTGTGCACGTTCCCTCTCTGTCGCGTGAGAGTATGAAAATCATTGAAGGATGGCTGCGATGCCACGATTAAAAAGGACATGAAAATGATTTTTTTCTGACACCGAGCCCTTAATTTGACTTTGTGTACATACATACATGCTATTTAGACTTGATTTTATTAATAATTTTGCCACTTGTTTGACAACAAATTTTTCAGTGATGTTAATTCAGCATAAACCACATCAAAACGTATACTTTTCCAACGCATCCCTTAGCTTATTCAAAAGTGGATTGTTTATTCGTAGGTATATATTTCATTTTTGGTTTTCGTTTCATTTTACTTTGTTCACTTAATGAGTCTGAAATATCTACTAAATTAAGATGATTTGTTAAAAGAAACTCAGAAATTATGTACATATAGCCCTTTTCTGATTTGGATCTTTATTCATTTCAATTTGTATTATTTTTGTAAGAAATTACATATTTATTTTGCTTCTTTTCCAAATCAGCTGATTTTGACACGGGTGTAAATGCAAAGCATACCAACTTTAAAATTTAAAGTAAAAGTGTATATGCAGTCAAAAAAGCATTTTATTCGGACTTCCATTGCTGCACTATGTAGGTATACATT
Source organism: Chrysotoxum bicinctum (assembly GCA_911387755.1). Classification (NCBI taxonomy): domain Eukaryota; kingdom Metazoa; phylum Arthropoda; class Insecta; order Diptera; family Syrphidae; genus Chrysotoxum; species Chrysotoxum bicinctum. The sequence continues at coordinate 596,851 of OU426989.1, forward strand.
ACCAATAAAATACGCCTATTAATGCAACAAGAAGAATAAAATGCACGACTGGATCAAACGAACTTGCTCTTATGTAAAAGTACTTCGGAATTTAAAATACATTTTATAAATATAAAACATGAATTTAAAATGAAATTGCCGTCTGATTTCTAGGAAAGTATGAATTTATGCAAACAAACTTTAAAAAATCGTTTTATTATTAAATAAATAATTTTTTTATATAAGAAATTTCTTTAAAATTTGTCAAGCAAAAAATATGGGGTGCGAATTTAAAGTATTAAATAATATTGATTTTAGGAAATAATTTCAAAAAATAATCGTTCATAGGTTTTGAAGATATTGATTTTTCAAAAAAAAAAAAATTTTCAAAAAAACCCAACAAATAATTTTTCGAATATTTTTATATACAATATTATTTTAAACTTAGGGGGACTCCTGCTGAAAATTTTTGGTTAAAATCGTTAGAGCCGTTAATGAGAAAGTCGAAAATCAAAAAAACGGTTCTATGACAGGTACCGTTAATAACATTTTGCCCCAAAATTTTTTTTTGCCAAAACGTAGTCCCTGCCCATAATATCACACCTAATTTTTTTTATCAAAATCGTTAGAGCCGTTTTCGAGATAAATACGATTTTGCATTACGGGTGTATGGGGGGTACCGTTAGTTTTAGAGCTAAAAAAAAAATTTCAATTTCCCCTCTAGGGAATCACCGAAGACCCATAACTACCGAGTTTGAAGAAAATAGGTCCAGTGGCTTAGGCTCTAGATCGAGGTACAGACATACAGACAGACAGACAGACAGACAGACAGACAGACAGACAGACAGACAGACAGACAGACAGACAGACGGAATTGCCGGACCCACTTTATTCGTCTTCGCTATCATCGTAATGTCAACTTTGATCAAAATCTCGAGTTCGATTTTTTTTCCAAATGCAGAACTTGCCCTATATGTAGTACCTATATCGCAAGTAAAAAGAGTGTAAGTGATTCCATAAGTGTACCTAAGAATAGAGTTATAATAAGTTCTAGGTCCGCCTAGTGGTCCAAATCTGCAAAACTAAATCCGGTATATATTAGTACGTGAAGTTATAACTTGTTGTACTTTTGTGATCATAGGACAAAGAGTTATACAAAAACATAAGGACACCATCAACACTCAATTGGTACCTACGTTAACTATAAATATACTACATAATTATAACCAAAACGCTCTCAGAGGGTGCTATGTGCTACTCATCTGTAACTGTAACTTTCACACAAACGAAATGAGTGAGTTTTTTCTATTGCTGTAACTCCGACCTTGGCGCCATCAATAACTCAAAGTTATATAAATCGAAATCATTTATTAGCCATAAATCGGCCCTTAAGATTAACACGGATATCTGTATCGGTATATTTGCTCCGTTAGTCCGTTTTCTGCCCTATACATAATGTTAATTATCAAAAACGCAACTGCTGTTCGATTCGTCTCTATTTTTTAATCATCAATTCAAATTAAGACAGTTGCGTTAAAATACGAAGACACATAAAATAAAATGCACGACTGGGTCACACGACTTGCTCTCATGTAAAAGACTAAGAATTTCAAAAATTAATGCTAAGAGAAAAAGCATAAAATTCATTTTTTAAATGACTAAAACTCCTTTAGTAGTTGGAGCTAAGCACAGGATCACATGTGTTTTGATCAAATATTAGTTTATGCGAGAACAAAATTGTAATTCGTTTTAGTGGTTTCTTAAAAAAATAAGCTTTTGTATACAATATCTTTAAAACATATTTAAGAAAAAATTTTGGTTCGCATATTTAAACTTTTTTCTTATTTTTCGAATCAAAATTTAATTTACAAAAAAAATATTGAGCAGTTTTTAAGATATCGAATTTTCAAAAAAAAAAAAATTTTTTTCTTTCGAAAATTAAAAAAAAACATTTTTTTTTTAAAGCTTTTTGAAGCTTCTCTAAAAGTAAAGATTAATCGAAACAAAAAAAAAAAAACTATCAAAATTCTCGGAGTCATTTTTTTGAAAAATACGATTTTCGAAAACCATTTTTTGACATTTGTATTGTGGGTACCTTTATTTTTAGGTAAAACTAATTTTTTTCCTCAGATCTTGTAGATTATATTAAAAAACTTTTATTTATCAAGTTTTAAAAAAAATCGAGCATGGGGTTTTCGAAATATTGAGCTTCCAGAAAAAAATTTTGAATTTTTTTTGAATATCCAAAAAATAAAACTTTTAAAATTTGTATACGCAAAAATATTTAAACCTTGGTGGGGCTTCATAATGATTAAAATCGGTTGTACTGTTTTCGAGAAAATCAAAAAACCAAAAAAAAGGTCCCAAGGGGGTTTCCAAGAATAATCATTTTTTGGAAAAAATTTTTCAACCATTACCTAAAATGACAAAATGAAATTTTATGAATTTTTTTTTTCAAAATTCTGTGGGACAGTTTTAGAGAAAAAAATATTTATAAGATTTCGAAAAAAAATCTAATGGCAGCTACCGTTTTTTTGGTCTTAAAAAGAAAAGGAAAAAAAAAACGTGGGGGAAAAAAATTCAAAACGATATCTACCAAGTTTAATGTAAATCGGCTCAGCCTTTTAGGCCGTAGTCGAACAGACAGACAGACAGAATTTTGGGACCCACATTTTTCGTCTTCGCTATCATAGTAATATCAACTTTGATAAAAATCTTGAGTTCGAATGCATTACTTAAGGCAAGTAGTACCTATAAGTCGTAAGAAAAAACAACACTAGCAGAAGAATTTATGGCACGAAAATAACACTGTTTTTTTTTTAACAAAATAAACCCTTATTTTTGTGGTCGTTTCGGGGGGGGTTTGAACCCCTAAAACCCCTACCTGCGTTCGCCCCTGTGCACGTCTGTTATTCATAAAATAAATGCTGGTGTGCCACAAGGCTCTATTTTGTCTCCAACTCTCTTTGCATATTCATCATTGATGTTTTGTCTGAATTTTCTTATCCATTAAAATGTTTTGCTGACGAGAGTACTATCAGCTTCTCATATTCGTTTCCACATTCACGTCCTTGTCCTTCGGATGTGGATTTAGAATAGCAGCGTATGATAAGCTCATTAAATTCTGAATTTGATAGCCAGATGAGGAACTCCGTAGAATATAATACTTCA